>OZ034974.1:20078486-20126486 GCA_964030785.1 Siderastrea siderea | reverse complement strand
TGTTACGATGTAAAGTGAACCGTAGAAACGTACATGCGTAGAAACGTACAGTGGTATAAAACAAAACTGCCAGTCAGCGTACAGTAGCATCGTAGATGCCTAGAATCGTACAGTGGTGTAAAACAAAACTGACAGTCGGCATACAGAAGCATCGTAGATGCGTAGAATCATCCAGTGGTGTAATAGTAAAGTGAGTTGTACAAACGTAGTGCGCGCAATCGTCCACAGGCGTAGAACAGACTGAACTAAGTTGTTGAACCAGTAAAGTGTTTCAGTAATCCCCTCTCCCATTTCTACAACCATAGGTTTTTTCCCATTTCAGTGCATTGTCTAGTAAAACATTACTCTACGGTCTACAATCTACAACCATACGTTTTTTCCCATTTCAGTTCATTGTATAGTAAAACATTACTCTACAATCTATGATCTACAACTATATGTTTTTGACATAAATATAAAATGGACGGCCGTAGAAGTGTAGTGCTCTACGGGAATCTCTATGCACATTTGAGTGTCCAAAAACGTGACAGGTATAACTTAAGATGACAGATTTGTATTAAGCTCTCCCCTGTTTTGGATTTTGTAGTAAACCCTCTACCCCTTAGGATGTCAGATTTTGTAATAAGCCCTCCCCCCTCTGGATTTTGTAGTAAACCCTCTCCCCCTTAGGATGTCAGATTTTGTAATAAGCCCTCCCCCCTTTTGGATTTTGTAGTAAACCCTCTCCCCCTTAGGATGTCAGATTTTGTAATAAGCCCTCCCCCCTCTGGAATTTGTAGTAAACCCTCTCCCCCTTAGAATGTCAGATTTTGTAATAAGCCCTCCCCCCTTTTTGGATTTTGTAGTAAACCCTCTCCCCCTTAGGATGTCAGATTTTGTAATAAGCCCTCCCCCCTCTGGAATTTGTAGTAAACCCTCTCCCCCTTAGAATGTCAGATTTTGTAATAAGCCCTCCCCCCTTTTTGGATTTTGTAGTAAACCCTCTCCCCCTTAGGATGTCAGATTTTGTAATAAGCCCTCTCCCCTCTGGATTTTGTAGTAAACCCCCCCCCCTAGGATGTCAGATTTTGTAATAAGCCCTCCCCCCTTTTGGATTTTGTAGTAAACCCTCTCCCCCTTAGGATGTCAGATTTTGTAATAAGCCCTCCCCTCTCTGGATTTTGTAGTAAACCCTCTCCCCCTTTGGATGTCAGACTTTGTAATAAGCCCTCCTACCTTTTGGATTTTGTAGTAAACCCTCTCCCCCTCAGGATGTCGGATTTTGTAATAAGCCCTCCCCACTCTGGATTTTGTAGTAAACCCTCTCCCCCTTTGGATGTCAGACTTTGTAATAAGCCCTCCCCCTTCTGGGTTTTGTAGTAAACCCTCTCCCCCTTTGGATGTCAGATTTTGTAATAAGGCCTCCTACCTTTTGGATTTTGTAGTAGATCCTCTCCTCCCCCCTTGGATGTCAGATTTTGTAATAAGCCCTCCTACCTTTTGAATTTTGTAGTAAACCCTCTCCCCCTTGGGATGTCAGATTTTGTAATAAGCCCCCCCTTCTGGATCTTGTAGTATACTCTCTTCCCCTTTGGATGTCAGATTTTGTAATAAGCCCTCCCCCCTCTGGATTTTGTAATTAACCCTCTCCCCCTTTGGATGTCAGGTTTTGTAATAAGCCCTCCCCCTTCTAGATTTTTTAATAAACCCTCTCCCCCTTTGGATGTCAATTTTTTGTTTTTTTCCAAACAAAGACTGTGAGGATCTTACTGGCCGGCCGGTGCAGTTAGTGCTGGGAACCATTGACAATTTTGTCTTTAGTTGGAGTAAGTGCAAAAGTGAACAATGTTTTGCCATTTGTTTTCAGGTGTGCCAATTCAGTGAAACATTTCCAGATCGGTTGGGATGGCTCACAGTATAAATTTGGAATGGGCACCTTCTCATGTTTAAGTGAGTTTGTGGAACATTTTGAAAACAAGCCTTTGATTGGAGGTGATTCTGGTAAGTAAATCACATAAAACTTGTTTTCCTTTCTTCTTGATATTGCTAACGGAAGATCTTGTTTTTAAAATGAGAAAAATTATAGGACCACATAAAGCGCCAGTTATCTTAGTAGCCAAAACTTTCATTTGATAGGTCACATATCCTCAAGCTCAAAAGTTTCAACCACCTTGTATAGCACTGCCTTAACAGCTTCACTTAAGTCATCTTATTAGGATTTCCTCCTCATACTCAAGAAGCTAGAATGACCTTGTACAGCATAATAAACGGTACCGCAGGGAGTAATGCTATGTGGCTTTCATTGAAATGATGGTAAATTATTGTGAAATTTGCATATTTATATAAACCTATGGCGGTTCCCTCAAGGAATATAAGGCTTATGATCGACAGTAATGATACATTAACTGTTAAAGTAATGCCTTTTGTGTTTTTGAGTGTCTCAGTCATATTTGAAGGGGTGCATGGAATAAGGTCCTTAGCGACTCTTGATGTAATGTCATATTCTCCTTTTGTTTCACAAGCAAATAAAAGGGAATTTGGAAGGAGAATTTAGCAGTTTATCAGAAGTCATTAAGGTCTTTTTTCCACGCACCCCTTCATTTTATAATGACTTATTTATCAAAATTAATAATATATGTTTTCATTGTTGTAGGAGTTCTAACATTATTAAAATATCCATATCCAAGAGACATTACTGAGCCATCATTATACGAGAAAGTTCGAGTACATGCCGAGTGGGGCAAGAACAGAAAGAGTAGCATTGAACGCCAGACAGATGACTCCGTGCAGTCTGTAAGTGAAACTAGTTTTATTGATATTTGATGATTAGAATCTACTTGTCAGAAGTTGGTAAAGTATGATCATCTGGATGAGTGTAGTCCTGAGAAGGAAGTTGTTTGTCGAAAATGTCAGTCAATGTCATCATAAACAGTCCTTCTCAGTACTAAATTTACAGGGACAATCATGCTTCTTCGACTTATGATATCACTCCTGAATTCAAACAGTTTATAGAGAATCTATTTTTGTTTTTCAACCCTTATGCTTGCATACCGTGGGGTAGTATTTGTTTGTAGAAAATTATTTTTAAAAAGGAGTCTTTTCAGTACTAGTATTGGTCCAATAATTATCATAAACAATAATCATTCTTTTACAGCAAGACCTTTCTGAAGAATACTTACTTGAAAAGACCATTGCAATATTCACTTGTTAGATAAGAAAAGGCTTCAAAACGTATCTATGTAGTCCGCAAAATTATATAATTATATAGGGCATCCATTAAAAAAAAAACATTTCTACATGAATGTAAAGCAAAGTAGTTATAATTCATTTCTGAAAACATTTTAAGGAACCCCCTAAGGCCCTTGTTGCAGATTGGAGTGTAAGCTGTTTCAAAGCATGGGACTATTATAATTGAGAACAAATTCACTCGTTCTACACAAAATATGAACACATTTTTGTAATTTGTTAAGTCACATCTTGTTTCTTTCAGTTTGGATCAAAAGAAGGATATCTTACCAAACTAGGTGGTAGAGTAAAGGTAAGAATAGATGTAAAAAAAAAATACATGTTGGAAACTTGATAAATTTGAACTGTGTGTAGATCTTTTATTTTGGAAGGTTTTTAGAGGGGAGGGGTGGGGCTTACTCCCAGGGGTATTCCCATTAAAGAGTGACAAGGAGCCAGTGCATATGAAGCCATACAAAAATACCATAAAGATCACTGGTAGAATCTGAACTCCCCCCCCCCCCCCCTTGTAAAAAAATTACAGGGCAAAATGCTGACACCCCAAAATAACAAAATGCAAAAAAACCCTTGCACATCCCTAACACTCGTAAACCTCAGCAATGCGATGCATGACTTGCGTGACATTGCCATGGCATGCCCATTGTATTTGTTACTTGTTGCTTTGTGTCGAGCGGGCATCAGCAAAACAGATTTCATGGTAGCTACCCCACTCAAGTATGACTACTCCCTTCTCTATCTTATTTCTGTTCTTAAATGTTCATAAATTCTAATCTGTCATCAAACAAAAGGTTATTATTTTTTATTACAAATTATACATTTCTGTTATTCTTGATCGCTCGATTTCTATAAGAAATTTAAGTATAATAAGACTTTTGCAATGATGGCCTGTCACATTCCATGGGCTACTCAGTTGATTCTCCTCCACCAGATTTTCTCAGTCAGACTGAAATCTATAATTAAGGGAATTTGCCATGGGATGTTATCTTGTTTATAGAGTGAGCCTATGGGGTACTACTTGTCTAAGCAATGCATTAGATGGTGTGAGAAGTAGGATTAAAACCAATACCTCACTTATGATGTAGTGAGCACCGTGTTATTTGATAACACCCTCTGAAGGGTCTGCACTAACTTGTCATTGGGTACATTTGTTGTTCTCTAGCAGAACTGGAAAACAAGATGGTTTGTGCTCTTAAAAAACGAGCTGAAATACTTCAAAGCTAAGGGGGTGAGCAACTTTGAACACTTTAAAGTAAAGTAGACCCCAGTTATTTTGCAATATGGCTTTCTTAAATCCTTCACTTTCTTGCACTGAAAGTTGGATTAGCTAATCCTGCATTTTATTCTTTTACTACACAGTGTGCTCACTTAAACTCAGTTATCTCAAATCTTTCACTATCATAAACAATTAGTATGACCTCCTGTGGTCAAACTACAGAAATTGTCATGTTGACTGAATGACAACAGGTTTCAACAATGCACAATTTCCATGAAAATTGGTTTTAGTGAAAAAAAAAGATGAATCTACAATAAATTGAAAAAGATTTTTTTTAGTTATTAGTTAATAAGACAGTCGCTATATTCACAGTCTTTCTGAGACTGTCATAGTCATTACACATCTAGCCCCTCCCCCTTGTCAATGTTGTATAGATTTGGTAATGTTTTTATTTTTGTTAACATCAATATAAAGCATACAAATTAAAGCAAAATTACATGGACTACAATAGGTTTAACTATATAAAGCATACAAATTAGAGCAAAATTACATGAACAACAAGGTACTCGCAAATAGTTAAACCTTGTTATAGTTTTGAATTGTGGAGTGTGTGAATTTGTTTTTAGGCAGTTACCACCAGGCACCTTAATGCCATTCATTTCCAAATATTCTATTTTACAATGTAATTTCCAATGAATTATTTTTTGGTGGCATTGATATTCACATCTTTAGTTACTGTTACTGGTAGTGTTTTGTTCTCTCTGACCAGATAGTATTTGGTTTGTATTGATTAGTATTGATTTATATTACAGGACAAGGAACCAATTAAAACAATAAATCTAGAGGAATGCCAAGAAGTAGCAAGAGATGAATCTCTAGGAAAAGGAAACTGTTTCAGGTACTGAGAGTCAATTGAAATGTTAATTTGTTACCAAATAGTGATTATACATTTACTTTTCACAAAGATTTCATACAGTACAGCTCATCATACCTCTGCACTCGCACAAAGTACTGGATTTTTAATTCCCAATATTAACATCCATATTCTCTTCACTATTCTCCTTATATTTCTTATGTTACTAGTTGGGAGAATATGATTAAAAAGCAAGACATTAGATCATTTTCTTAATTCTCATGACCTGTATGTTTGATTAAGTAGTAATACTGTAAGGAGAAATTAGATGCTTGTCACTATTGGGACTTAAGGGGTAAAAAAAAATTTTGACAAATTTTGACATCTTTTTGACAACTCTTTCTATGGCCTCCATATCATCTGGCCAACTAAAACAAAAGAACTTTTAGAGGCAGAGTTGTTGAGACTCACTTTGGCATTGGCAATTCCCATCTCATAGTTCTTGGATTTCAACAAATGCCTGTAAAATTCTGATAATAAGCTCTGCGCTTATATTTGTCCAAAAGGCTTTTTTGGTGGGCTTATTTTTGGGGGAGGAGGGGGCCTTAGCTTGATATTGGAGGGAGTTTTGTGCTTCAAAAATGGTGCAGCTTATACATGTATTTGGGAGGAATTTGCATCTGAAAATGAAGGATTCTGTACCTGAAAATGCTACAACAGAAGGATTGCAGCCTTGTAAGGTGGGGAAATTGAACTTCTAGATGTACATACATAATAATATGGTAGTTTGTGTGGGGACTTATAATCGAACGATATCATGCCGTAATCGTTCTTGGGATGCAAACTTAATATAAGCTTATGTTCAAGGGGGGAAGGGGGCTTATTATTGGAGGGCTTTTTGCAAATGAGATTTAGGGGGCTTAAATTCTGGAAGGCTCATTTTCGTGGGGGGGGGGGGGGTGGGGTTGTCATCAGAATTTTATAGTTTTTGTAATTTTTGAAGATTAGTGTGTGGTGGATTTTAAAAATAATGTTATGTAAAAAAAAAACCAGAAAAATTGTATGTTTGAAATTAACAAAATGTCTCTAGCCTTTTAATTGTGTCACTCAAGGCTATTATTGTTTTGACTTTGGTTACAGGATTGTAATGCCTTACCGAACATTTTTCTGCTATGCAAATTCCACACAAGAAGCAGAAGAGTGGATAAAAATTCTACAATGGAAATTGGTATGTATAGTAAATACACCTAGGCCGGATTATTCAATAGCTGAACATTGTTAACACAGGTTTAAAATTTGACCAAGGTTCCCACTTCTCTTGTTTTTAAAAAAGAGTTTTCATTAAACTAAAGTTAAGTTTGGAGGCCATCAAAGTTAGAGTGTGGGACAGAAAGAGGTTCCAGGAATCCATGTTGGTGGATTTAATGCTGCTTTAAACAACCAGACATGTGTGAATAAATAGTTGGAAAAAAATGGTAAACTGCAAAACAAAACAAAATGATGGGTATAGCCCCTCAGTGGACTGGCATCCCATCAAAGGGGGAGCAGCAATGGTTACAGCTTTGTACCAGCCCATCGATCTCCATCTGGCTTTACCTTGTGTAGTTCCTTAGCACAATCCTAAGTTAAACAACTTCCTGTCAAAGGTTTTCTGTAGTTTTTGCATCCTTTGCTGATTTTGTGTGCTTAAACATCATCATCATCATCATTGTCCATGTGTCCCTAAGTGGGGAATTGTAGCCTGCAATGCAGGCGTATTTTGGGGATGAGCGAACGCTATAGCCGCCATCTTGGATTTTAAAAGAAGAGGAAGATTGGGGAGAGTAGAAAGTGCAACCAAGGGGGAGGGGATTAGTGAGCTCCCTAAGATTTTGCAAATCCAACATGGCAGCTACGATCACCGAGATTTTGGCACTCGTGCGTCCCCAAGAAAACGCCTGCATTGCAGGCTAGGGGAATTGGGCCGCATGGTTTCCATAATCGAGCTGGTTTTATGGGGTGAGGTGATTAGCCCCACACCCAATCCCCAATCAGGAGGGCCAGAGTTTTTCCTTCAGGGTTTTCCTTCCCTTAGTCACAGATTCCAGTTAGTGAAAGGCGCCAGCGCCTTTTGCCACTGCCACTCAGCTGCTTAAAGCATTACCAGGGGCTACGAGGTAGTGAAAAAAAAAGGAACACAAAACCCACAATGCGTTAGAAAAAACTGGGCATTTTTGAAGATCGATTTTGAAAATCGATTTCAAAAGAAGATAAACAATTAAATAGCAACACAATGTTTTCACAACTTCGTTTCTTCAAATGTAAATTTCTAGAAGTTTGAGGCTGTGACCCTTCAGTTTAACTAAGTTCCTCACAGTTGCACAATAATCTTTTCTTTTTTTTTTCAGGAAAATGTGACATTTTCAAGGCAAAGGCATTCTACAGTTAGATAGATTGTCAGGGAAGAAAATCACCAGAGTATTTTATCCAGATCACAACTTAAATTAAAGTATTGATAAATGTAAATACTTAGCTATTCTGATGTGGAAGGCACATGTATCAAAAGCCTTAAACTAACCAGGTTTTTAATATCTTAGATCTCCTTTCCTGTTGCATATGCAATAGTTCCCCATCTGGAGTTTACCTAGAAATTGAAGGGTTTGATGGAAAAAGGGTGTAAAGCGACATGGGCATGGGGGCTGCTTGTCATGTAAGATCAAGAAACACAGTTCCTTGTTTTTTCCTCAAACTTGGAGAACAACAAGCCTATTACTTTTAGCCAAAAGTGAAGCAGATAAATCAACTTAGGAGCTACCGTCGTTTTCATCTAAGTGTGGACACGTGACGGAAAAACATGTTCTAATCGGGTGTCAAAGGTGACATGTTTGGCCGCCAAACCTTTGAAGTTTGAAGGCTGTTAGAGCAGGTTTTGCTAAAATGGCGGGAGTCGAGAAATGAAGAAGACCTAGAAAATGCAGATTTTAGATTTGTTTCTTCGATATTCGGGAATATTAACCGGCACATGAGAAAACATGTTGACCTTTTCGAAAATCTATGCAAATATTGTCATTGAAACCCAATCACGCACGTAGGAATGCAAGTTTAACAGCTGTCAAACTTCAAATGTTTGGCAGCCAAACATGCCATGTTTGATGTCTAATTAAAACATGTTTTAGATGAAAACGACGGTAATACTTGGTAATGCTTGGTCGATTTCTTGTTTGGTTCGAACAGAGAACAAAAGTGATAATTCATGCTTCACTCAAGTAAGTTCAGTTTTAAGAAAATGCAATAGGCTGGTTCTTCAAATTTAAGCTCTCAAGTCAAGAAATAAATGAAGAACTATGCTTCTTACATGAACACCAACCTTTGTGCCAAAGTAATGTTAAACTGGAGCAATATTTCAGATTTCAACATCCAATCGAAAAAAAAAGGTCACATGATCACTCATGCCCTTTTTTCCACGGAGCTCTTTAAATACGTACACTTGTAGATATTTAGGATTGTGATAGCCTGCGTAACGTCTCTAGTGGCGGGCTAGGATTTTGATTCAGGAATCGGAGTCACGGTGATTAAGTTGATAAGGTACAATCTTAACATTGCTGGTTTAATTGTTTCCTTGTCAAATGGAGGAGGACAAAGGGGCCACACTTCCTGCTTCCCATACACTTAACCCTTAAAGTCCCAAGAGTGACCAACATCAATTTTCTCCTAACAATATCAATACAAGGTTATGAGAATTAATAAAATGATCACCAAAGGGAAATTGCTTTGATCTTTTTACAAATTCCCTCAACTAATTCTGGAGAATTTGTGTGTCGATATTGGGGCTTAAAGGGTTAAATTCTGATTCAGGCGGCTATTTTTATTCCCTCCTTCCTCTTTGCCCTTTGTGCAAAATATTTTGCAATGTTCTGTAATCTTTTTCCTCCTATTTCTCCCGCTTCCTGGCACCTTGAGGATCCTGCTCCCACCCTTCCTTTTCCCACCCTCCCTTTTCCCACCCTCCTTTTTCCCACTTCTTGAACACTTTCCGCCCTCTTTTGTCCTCCTTGCCCTACCTCCCAGAACCTTTGAGTTGTGTAAGACCTGTTCTCCAAAAGTTTGGTACATGTTAACACTGGCTGTGATTGATTTTCAATACTGGTGTTGAAAAGCACATTTTATAACATTTTGCTTTCGGTGTTTGTTGCCTAGGTGACACAGCAAGTTCAAACAGACTTAACTGCAGTGTAATCCATGTTTAAAAGCGTATGTAGTGGCGGCTACATTCAAAATTGCCTTGTGGCACAAATGGCTTGTAAACATGAATTTTGCCAACAAATTGTTTTCAGTTGCATTGTTCTCAACGTCAATATTTTGCAGACAGAATTTACAGTTTTAAGGTAATAGGTTTGGATTAATGTGGATAGCTTTGAAAACTTGGTGTGTATAAATCGTAATAAGAGTTTAAGTTCAATGGCAACTGTGCTTGCAGTTTTTTACCCCGCCATCAGGACAGGGTCTAGTGATACCCGTTTTTTTTTTTCAATATTTTTTTGGGGGTGGTCACTTGCCCCAGACCTCCGGTTTTCCCTCGGCCAAACAAATACTCGTTGTGCGTGTCTTTCACTACACAGGCTAGGGCTTGTATCTTGAGTGACCGTAACATATTTTACACCCCGAGGGGAGGGAGAACAACGGCAGGGTCTAATGCCACTGGGGCTTTTCTTGTTTTCTTTCGTGTTCTTCTTCCTCTTTTTTCATGGTCACTTGCTCCAGACCTCCAGTTTTTGCTCAGCCAAACAACTATTCGTCGCAAACTTCCGCTATACAGCTTGGACTCATATCTGAGTGACCATAATATATTTTGCACCCTGAGGGGAGGGAGAACAATGGCGGGGTATAATGACCCTGGGGCTTTTCTTGTTTAACAAAACTAATTGCGAACATCATCATTTAAGCCATGCTGAGCAACACCCCAAATTTTAGATCAAATTTTGGGGCAAAATATCTACAGTGAATCAGTAAGAAAGCTTAATACTAAATCACCCAACGAACCTCATCAAAATTCTGATTGTGTTGGTCAAAAAATAAACAAAACTCCAATTCTATCGATACTTAACAAAGTTTGAGTAGAGTTTTCTATTCAAGGAAATCCACTAAGTGTTTTCTATCCCTAAAATAAATGTTTGGACAGTAAAGAATTCATGACCAAAGCAAGAGGAAGGGAGTTTTGACCATGCTCAAGTGCACATACATGCAATCATGTACTTCTTTCTAACTCAAACTGAAGGTAGTTTTCCTTGCTTCTTTTTACTTCCTCGCCGTGAAAGTTTCCTTGACTTCTGCACCTGGGGGGTGGGGGGGGGGGGACTCCCTTATGAAAGGGACAGGGATGCTCGTCCGAAAATTAGAATTAAAACCCTAAAGGAGACCAATCTGGGCGTGGCTCAGGCTTTATTTGACCCCTAAAGGCCACCATGCTAAAACAAACAACCAAGTAAGAGCTATGGTGATTTAAATTGCGCTTAAGATGTTTACATCGAATGCTATATTCTATTATTATATTTAGAAGCAGTCTTAAATCTTCAGTTTTTGTTCATAGTCTACCCTAAGCGATAACTGTATGAGTAAAAATATTGGCTTTCTGTCTTGAACACCCTAAGTGAGACCAAAATCCAGGGTTCAAAATAGCAATCGGCTGCCGGTGACAGACGGCACTTTGGCCACTCTTACCGGCGATTTTTCACCCAAAAAATAGAAAAAAATGGCATCCCATCCTTTGATCGGCAAAATCAACGTCCCTAGAACGTCATAGTAAACGTTTCATATCTGAAAGTAATGCAGCCGTGAAAGACTTACACGTACCAAAAATGAAACAGATGACGTTTTTTAAACGGTTTTTAAAAGCTTTTAAATTAACAACAAATTACAGAACGTTAACAGTTATCATCTCGATTCTTGTAAATCAAGTCTTCGTTCTAGAGGCTATCTCTATTTGCCGGCACTCTTTTTGTTCCGGCGTAGTTCGATACGTGATCAGCAATGCGACTTTTGAGGAAATAGGCCAGACACGAGATTTCCATGCTCAAGAGATAAATCGAGCAGTCAATGACATCAACGGTAAACTTCATGCCTGCACAGAAAAGGACACATGCCCAAGAGACTTGCACTATGTCGCAAAAGCAAACATCACTCCTGATGAGGAGTTTAAGACAGATATACACTCCATAAAGAGAGAGACGAGCAAAAATTCATAGGCGCACTAACCGAGTTTCATTATCGCCATGTTGAACGCAACAATGATAAGTTGCGAAGAGCGAAATCTGATAAATGTAGGTCAAGGAGAGACACGGATCGGGTTTAGCATAACCCCACGTGCTCAGTCAAACAGTAGTGAATGTTCTACACTCTTCTATCACTTGAGTGGAAAAGATACATCAATGACATATTGTTGCTGTGGAATGTTGACAAAAAGGAGTCAGAAGAGTTTATTGTCCTAGCAAACAGTCACCACCTGACCCAACCCAACCCAGCTAAAATCTCAGACAAAGAAATAAACTTCCTGGATACCACTCTTTCCAAAGGCGAAAGATTTAACAAGCAAGCAATCCTTAATATCGGCACCCATTTTTTTGCCCACAGGAACTTTCCAGTACACTCACTTCCTACCACCCACCACCGTCTTCTTAGAACAAACTCTTCAGCGAAATCTTTCATTGAGAATATCACCCAATTCAAAATACACCTATGTGCGAGAGACTACCCCAACAGTCTAGTAGAAAGAACAATGTCCAAAGTCGAATTCAGTAAAAGGAAGTTGGCACTTCAACAAAGAGAGACAATGCAAAAAAATATTCTGCCTTTTGTAATAACGTTCCTAAGAACATCCATATGAGCCAATGGCACTTTATTAAAAATCAACCATTGCTAAGAGAAATATAGCAACACATAAGCACGAGCAGATGAAGATTTAACAGATAAGCCACGTTTGGCTTGTCAACACTTTATTCTATACTTGGGATAGTTGCTTGTTCATTCTTGTTGACAGCTGGCTAAAAATCAGCCTTAAGAAAAAAAGCCGTGAAATTCATGCTGAAAGCTCTGATTTTAATTTTGAACCCTGAAATCTGCAGTTTACACCCCTAAGCGAGACGACGAGCATCCCCGTCACTTTCATATGGGATTCCCCCCCCCCCTGGGCTTCTGCAGTCTTGTTTCCTTCGACAGTTTAAGTTATCAGGAGTTAGTGTAACAACATGTTGCTTCTATTTATATTATTCACCATTATTCGCCTGCTCTGCTTGCTGCTAATAGTACAATATAATAATTATTTAATACCAAAAATTTAGGTAAAAACGTTCTCGCTTAGATAAAGTAAAGCATTCCTTATTACAAAAATAAACATATTCCTTAGGTACTCCCTAGCCCTTCTGAAAATTTATTTCATGATTGTAATAAAATATTGTCTCACAGTAAATGGTTTGAATCATAAGTGGGTAAAGTATGATCATCTGGGTGAGTGTAGCCCTCAAAAGGACTGTTTGTCATTGCCTTAACTCTGATGATGACTTCGCTCAGGTTGTCAAAACGACCATCAATGTCATCGTAAAACAGTCCTTCTCAGGACTACACTCAACTGGACAATGATACTTCACAGACTTGAATAATCAATTGTCTATTAGAAAAAGTGATGAAGAAAATAATATGCAAGTAAGTACAAAATGGGTACTTTTAGTAGTTTCAATAAACTTTGCCATACATGTAGACGTGTGTAGTCTAGTTGACCTTTCATTGTCCCTCACATCAACATAATTTGCCTCTTTCATTGGCCCTTCATGTTTAAGTGATTGCAAAGCGCACCCAACTAGAAAACAGCAGGAAGCATGGAGCACCATTCATTTGTTTGCTCATTTGCATATTAACCCTATTCAGACCAGGGAAAAATGTTTCCTTTGAGGTCCGCAACATTAGCTGATGGCGTCACATGACGTAACAATTATGTCCAGTTCTAAAATGATGGCCATCTTGAATCCGCCATCTTGGATTTCTTGATTTTTCCAGAACCTTTGAAGTTTGCCAAATTGACCAAAAAGTAACCGAAAACAATTAAAGAACACGAAAATGTCATAAAAATGTAAAACTTACTTCAGAAAAGTTGTAATTTTTCAATGAAAAGGTGAAAATTATCAATTCTGAAAAAAAAGCCTGTCAAAAAATAGTTTTCATGGTAACATCAAACTTGATGGGCAAGCACTTGCTATGACAAATTGTTCCCAGATAAATTTAAGGAAAAGTCACCAAGTTTGGCAGGCTTAGCTTGCTTATGAAAAAAGTTATAAACGTCGAAGGTCAGTGCGGGCACAATCGCCACCCCCCAACCCCGGTCTGAATAGGGTTAAGAAAACAAAAATCAAGCATTGCAGTCTGTACAAAAACTTGGTCTTGTTGAGAAACCACGTTACAAAACTACTTCCACATCAGAATTAGGGTGAAATATCATTTTTCATAACGTTATTTGAACCGTCTCAGAAATTGACGAGTCTTAACAAACCATGTTCTCTAATATGTGCTGGCCTTAAAATGATTCCATCGAAATAGGAGGAATGTTCACAATTTTCAAAGACTTGGTCCAGTTGGTAATTATGTTTAGGACACTTACAAAATGCAATAAAAAATAGGGGTCACCAAGCTAGTTTCAGCACAACATGGAGCCCCCAAGGTTTTCCTGAGAAACCCAAATGAGAACTTTAATTGCTTTATGTAAAAAGTCACTGCTTGTGTTGAGATATTGGAGCAGTTCAACAAAATAGACATTTATCTTGCATTGCATACTACTACAGTTGAACAGGAATTAAGGATATGAAAAAAATAAAGAATTTGCTGCATGCGCACATACCCTGCTATACCTTAAGACGTGTTCTTTTCAGCATTTAAATAATATCTCAAAGGAGAGTTTTTAACTTTTCTTGAAATCCCGATATATTGTACTCGATCGTGTGCTGTTTGATTTTATGTATTAAAAAATAGGGGTCATTGAGCTCATTTAGGAGAAAACGACCAGTTCTTTCTCTGAACTGCTCAGCTTTTGTAGAAAACCTATCAACTTCTGAAGGTGCGCGGGTCAATCATGCAAAAAAATGATGCGCAGAAAGGATGTGCATTGGAATTTAAAGGAACCCCCATTCAGTTAAGAATGGCTGAACTTTTAGTTTGAGATTTAGAGGAATAACTGAGAATAGAAACCCCTCAATGGCATCCTGGATTTTGGAAAAGTTTAGAAATTTTTTCATTTTTTTTTTCATCAAAAAGGAATTTGTTTCCATCATTTACTTCTACTTAGTTTTTCTGGTAGCTGTACTTGTATTCTGACTGGATAGAGTTGCTCCAAGTTGCTCGTTTGGGTTATGAAGGACCTGCATGCAGTTCATGTGCATGAACAAAAATTGTGGCTGGTTCTAGACACCACTGATTTGCACCGCATGCAACACAAGCAATACTCTACATTCATGCCGTACTTTATAGCACACTAAACATGAAAACACATATCCCTTTTCTCCCCACATGTGAAACAATTGTTTTTTTATACCCAAGAAAACACGAATGACTTGGAGCAAGTCTAATAAAATAGCCGATCTCATGATAGTGTTCAAATGAATTAATGTGGTCACAGTTTTGCATGTCACAGTAAGTATATTAAGATTAAAGATGTGGTGATGTGCAACTGTCCTGCCTGGGAGCTCAGATATTCAAGTTTACCACGGGGATTTGCCAATCCTCTTGTTCTACATATCCATATAACCCAGCATGCAATCTCAACCGCTTGGTTTTATCGACATCAATCTTCACCCCTCGGATTCTTAACCTTGCTAGGCTGGCCTCGGAAATATCCCGACAATCCTTGACTTCCAGCATACCCAGATAGGGGCAGTATTCCCCGATCAGTTTCACTGCTGAATTGGAGACTCGCCAGCATCCTTTTAATCCGAGATGCGACAGTTTGGGGCAGGAATTAGCAATGATTCGAATGGAGTTATCGCTAACACTGTAGCAGTCATTGAGCAGAAGTGTTTGCAATCCACTGCAGCAAGATGCTAGCCACGATACACATGAATCTGTGACTTCCCAGCAACCAGTGAGATCGACGTGCTGAAGGCCATTACAGCATAAAGATACCTCAATAACGGCATCAGGTGAAACCCAACGACATTCACGTAATTTTAACACTTTTAATCCCGAGTTGAACTCCGCCAGGGTGAAGAGGGAGAGATTTGTTAAACTCGAACATGCCGTCAAATCAAGCTCGCACAGCCGAGTGTTTCGCTTTAAAATTTCCACCAGGACAGTGTCGTCTAGCCAGCTTTTGCAGCTCTTCAAAACCAAAAGCTGTAAAGACGAATTCGCCCGAGTTATCAGTCTAAATGCATCCGCCGTAAGTCGCGATCGAGAGCAAACTTGGCTACAATCTAGACTTCTTTGCCAAGCGAAGTAAGAATCACACGCTTCTCTGAAGAACTTGCACACTCTTCTGCACTTGAAGAGTTCAGGTATTGTGAAATGGGGAAATATATGCAGAAAAATCACGTCCTCCCATGGTAGACTGAAGAAATTCGGCCAAACTGATCCACCTCCAACAGCCGCCATATTTGTTTCTGTTCTTGAACGATAGGAGTCTGGGTAGGTCTGGGTACAAATAAATAAAACTCGCTCCAATTCCCCAGAAAAATGTTAGCCCTCGGCCACTACTGCCATCTGGACTGACGCTTCATACATTTCATTTTCAGGATCCAATTTTTCTTAAGAACTTTTGTTCTTTGACCATCGTCGCTTGATTAAGAATAAAACACAAACGGCGGTGATAAACATTGTAAATAAACGTATTTTTGATAAGCTTGACGTTTCGTATGCTAGACAACATACATTTTCAAAAGTAACCGTTACAGTGTTTGAAAACTGCTTATATAGTTTACAGTAAGGTTCTGGAACACAGATAAAGAAAAACGATCTTAACAGTAATTTAATAGTTCGGACTGTCTGTCCTGAGAAGCTGTAGCTGAAAAAGCAACAGCTTCTCACTGCTAACGTCAGCATTTAAAGATGGTTGCAGTTCTTGAACCAGCAAAGTCTCCCTTATTTTAAAACGAAAGTCAGTTTTGCCGGGACGCTAAAATGTCAAAATGATCCCATTTAATGTTGTGACCAGTGGTTTTCATATGATCATCTATGGCTGACGGTATGGTCACTTTTAGTGAGGGCCTTGAAATCTTCAGGTTTTTCTGTCATGAAGTCAGGCTACGTTTTGTCTTGCCTATATATAGAATTCATTGCAATCCCAGCAACCAGCTTTAATTTGTGGATAATTTTAGACATTTGACAGCAGTTCAGGCGATCCTTGTAAGGAAAGTAGGATTTGCTGCGGCGTGTGTTCTGAAATATAACCTTGAGGTTGATACAAGTTCGAATGACTAAAATACATTATGCCCTCAATAATCAATCATGCAGTTTTCACATTACATGTCAGTTTTCACATTACATATCAGTTTTCACATTACATTTCTGCTCGCTATTTCTGATGGGAAGTCAGTCTGAAACCGCTTGTAACGACAAATGTAACAGGGTGTCGTGCTACTTTATTTAATTCGCATCATTTGCTGCTAAAGGTAAGCTGTTTAAAACTATACTCCCAGTTCCCCGTGAAATGAGAACAAGAACAACGGAATAAGCGATAAAGGAAGCAGCTAGATTCTTTATCTCTTCGGTGGTTGGTTTACGTCCCCAAATTGCCTGAGCATCCGAGCCAGCGAAGGACTACTTTGGTGTCATAGCAAAGGCCATTCCTGTCTCGCTCAGTTATTCAGACACACAGTGAGTTCGTCAGGCCGGTTCGTTGGGCCGCCACACTGAAGAGTTTTGCCCGGCCGACTGAACTAACAAGGCGTTGCTCATTCGCGCCAGTTCACACCGACTTTTCTTATGCTTGTGCTTGGGTCTTGATTGCATAATTGGAAATCAGTCTTAGATTTAGCAAGTACTAAATTCTTAATCATGATTTGCTGAGATATGATTCCACCGACACTGAAAAGACGTTAGATTCAGGCGAGACGAATATGTACTGTATCGATTCAATTTTCCGCCATACCTTCCTATAAGGGACTCCTTTCCTAATAAACGCTCCGCTTTAAAGCGCTCCCTTTCCAGTAAGTCCCAGTAAGGGCTCCTCCTTCTGTCTCAATAAGTGAATCTGCACGGAAAAGCCCGTCAACTGTGTAAGTAGCCTGCATTGCAGAGGTTGAATAGGAAGCGCGGGACGCAAGCACGGGGAATGGCTTCGCGCGCACGATTCACCGTTTCCCTCCCCTCCCTTTTTGGCGCCTACCACGTAGGCTACTGCGTAAGTGTCCCAGTAAGATATGCGTTCAACCTGTCGCCTCCCTGACGGTCGAAAATGACAACACTGCACTCTGAAGCTGCATTGTTGTTATTGTTACTCTTTTGGTTTCTGTTATCGTTCAATCATCATCATCATCATCATCATCATCATCATCATCATCATCATCATATCCTTTATTTAAACGCGATAAAACTTTAAAGCAAAATGCTTGTGGGTTTGTATAGTCTACAGGATATAAATTAAAATTAGATACAACACACAGCTACGATAATTCTCCCAAGAATAATATTCGATAAGAAATTGGGAAAGATGCAATGTATGTATGAGATTAAAACTGAAATAAAAATAGAACACTATAAATAAATGCCTAATAGCACATAAATCGTGGTAATGCCTGGGAAGCGACTGAACTGATTGGGCACTAAAATCAAGTTCCTTAACGCATTTGTCCTTCTTCACGTTATGATAAAAAGCTGTTCATTGTGAGCACGTAAAATATGTAGAAACAGCGTTCCATAAAATGGCACCTCTGTGGCTAATTTAGTTTTTGAGGGAGTACGAGTTAAAATGAGGGACGGTAATCTTGTTGCTCCTTCTGAAATGAGATGATGCTTAGGAGTTTGCTCTGTCTTCACTCAAATGATTTTTTCGCCCATCTCGAAAGCATTTTCTCTCGAGCAATGACTGTAACAACCTTAATCCAAACGAGGCAGGCCATCTTGGATTTGACTCATTCTGGATAGTGATGGATCTCTTGGCTCAGTCGAGATTGGCGCTGCTTCGATTTTCTGATGGAATCCTATCAAACGAACTAATTTTCTGCACATTTTTCATTTTTCCCACACTCTGGAGCTCCTGACACAAATAAATCAATTCCTCCCTGAGGACCTCCAAGTTAGGAAGGACTGAGTCAATGCTACCTGAATCCTTTCCAACTAGGAACAAAAACTGTCCCAGATGTCTCTCTCGTAAAGAAATAAGACCACCGTCCCTGATAAGTGCCCTGTCTTTATAAGCGTCTCCTTGATCTCCCAAAATGAGCTAGCACTGACTAGCACTGACTGACTAGCGGCCGGGGCAGTAAATGGAATTATATCCGGCGGTAACTTTTAGAATCACATATTGTAGATTGCAGTCGAATCGTAAAGTTACTGGATTTGGAATTTGGTACAAAGTGATCTACACATCATTCTGTAATGACATGATGGCTACCGGAAATAGTGTACAGGTTATGTTGGGTGGTTATAGGAAATGCGTGTACCTTAATGTTTTTTCAGGAAATTAGAAAAAGGAATTTGGCCCTTTACATGTCTTTCGTTTTCCTCAAATATCAAAATAAGGAACTCGACCTCCCATTTTTGTTTCTGCTCTTGTTGGAATTTCACCAAACCAGAGGAATGTCGGTACTCCTGTCATCCTGAGACGAGCACAGTCAGAGACAGGATAAATAAAAAAATAAGTTAACCTTCGTGGTAGACGCAGACGTCCCTCCTCTCTTGCTCTCTTGTCTGTCGCTGTCAAAAGCCAGTGGGCGAAGAAGCAAGCGGGGGGGGGGGGGGGGGGGGGGTGGAGAACGAGAGGCAAGTAGCAGTCCCCGCAAGTCGTTTTGAGGGCCTTGAGCTGGAGAAAGGCTTTTCTCGATTTCCCAGCTTCAATTGCAGTATTTCTGCAAACCTTCTACCCCTGATGGCCACTGCGGCGAGTACATGTTCACATGGTGCGATAAAAGGGAACGAGGTTTGAAGTCCTTGCTGTATTGAAGTCCGTGGTCTACATCTATAGATACCTCTAGGACCTCCAGATCCGGCGGACACTTCTCTAGATGAATTGTCTGTAAGCAGTCTGTCAAGCAGACAATTCCTAATCTTACGTGCAGAGAACTACATTTCCGCACGGCAGAAGGCTGTCGCATCTCGTGCATGCTTGATTTAGAGCGACTTATTTGAATTTCAAGTTCTTTGTTCATACAAACACCCTCTTGTATTCCTTAGGGGCAGAACAAAAACAAAATGTTTTTGTTTTGTCATTGTTCGCTACTAAACCTTATTCTTGACGTCAATTGATCATTTTGCTGGAAAGTTTATTTTGGTTTCTGTACTTTTAAAGGATATTATGATAGATAACAGTGTCATGACACAGATAGACCAATGCTGATTTTCTGCCGTCGTTCGTACATTCGCCCGAATGACTAAACATTAGACCACAGTATGCATCGAGCCTTAATTGTTCATTTTAATCACCCCTTGAACAAATGAGCTTCTTTATGCTAATAAGCTTTCAAATGTGACCTCAAGCTGTCATCCCCTTATAAGGGGTTGTGCAGAAAAGGAAATGAAATCATTTCCGTTTCCAATTTGAGCTCCTGTCTGTGTAGTGTGTGCATGTGACCTATGGTTCACTGAATGATCGCAATTTCTTGATTGTTGTTGCTTTTTAATCGCATGTACATTTGCGTCGCTGCGAGCTTTCAACCGCATCTCTTCGTCAGTTTCAGATACATTACGTATTTTGCTTTTCGCTTGAACACGCAACAGCCAGAGCGAAACAGAAAGTTTTACGTATTGGCATTCACGATGTAATGCCGCTTTGTTTCTTTCGTTCCAGACAGCAGAGGTTGAAAATATTTGAGGTCAACTACTTGTGGATTTGAAAGGTGAGGTAAAGATGCTTGTTTATTCACATTCATTGTGGAAAATTATAACACTGCTTTCAAGGATTACCCTGGCTTCGCTGAAAGGACAAATCCATGGGTCGGTAGGAATCCCTTAAATCGACCTAAATCTGTTTCAGTGTGACTGGGAAGCGGTTATCACATGAAGTATGTAGCATAGATATTTGTGAAGTATACATGCATGTATGTTTATGTCCCGTGTTTAAAATTCTTTCCTTATCGTTGAATAACCATATATTCCGTTTAGATATCATTTGTTTGCCGTTGTAATATCAATGTATAAAAGATTAACCTTCTTGTAAACTACTAGTTATTCATGTGACCGTTATATGTTTATGTTTTGTTTTACAACCCGACCGATCGGCAATCCGCCATATTACAGTTTTTATGCACTGGTTAGTTTTACGAGGCATGAATCGACGAACACGATGCTAATAAATTACAACCCACAGGTGGGCTTCCAGCGTATTCTTTACGCAGCTGGCGAAGAGTTGACGATATACTTTTTTCTTTTGTGATGGTTTATATTCCCGGGTTATATTTAGCAATGGTTTGTTATGTTGGCTTTGAGTAGCGCTTGAAAAGTGTACAAGGCATTTTAAGTAAGTGTTACCATAATAGTTTTGAACAGACTTGTAAAAAGAACAATCAAATTGTTGGTTTAATATTTTATTTTTGAATACGCTATGGGATCGATTTTAACTTTTTTCCTGAGTGAGTTATTGATATAAATTTTTTTCAAAGTGAAAATTCAAATTTGTGCTTGAAGACTACAATATCAGTTACAGGATACAATATCAGTTGGTAATGCATCTACTCTTGACAAGTCATCTACTCTCGATCAGCTATGTCTACCTTCCATATTTGGCACTGGCAGAATATTTTCTGTGTCAAACCTCGGCTCGTGTAAAGTGGTTGTAGCCTTTGAGTCTGAAATCCTAAAGTGTGACCATTCAAATAAAGGCTATTGAGTTTATGCTGTACAAAGCGGTTTTTCTTTTGGGCCTGTGAATGAAATTCTAAATTGCGCGCATTCAAATGAAAGCTTCTGAGCAGTACTTTCCTGTGGTGCTGTTTATTATGCTGTACAAGGTGGTTCCAACTTTTGAGTCCGTGGATGAAATCCTTAAGTGTGACCATGTTCAGACGAAAGCTTCCGAGTAGTACTTTCTTGGAGTGCAGTTTATAATGCGGTACAAGGTGGTTCTAACTTTCGTGTCAGGGTCTGTAAGTGAAATCCTAAAATGAAAGCTTGTGAGCAGTACTTTCCTGTGGTACTGTTTATTATGCTGATTATGCTGTGCAAGGTGGTTCTAACTTCTGAGCCTGTGGAGGAAATCCTAAAGTGTGACCATTCAAATGAAAGCTACTGAGCAGTACTTTCCTGTGGAACTGTTTATTATGCTGATTATGCTGTACAAGGTGGTTCTAACTTCTGAGCCTGTGGATGAAATCCTTAAGTGTGACCATTCAAATGAAAGCTACTGAGTAGTACTTTCCTGTGGTGCTGTTTATTATGCTGTACAAGGTGGTTCTAACTTCTGAGCCTGTGGAGGAAATCCTAAAGGGTGACCATTCAAATGAAAGCTACTGAGCAGTACTTTCCTGTGGAACTGTTTATTATGCTTTACAGGTTGGTTCTAACTTTTGAGTCCGTGGATGAAATCCTAAAGCGTGATCGCTCAAATGAAAGCTACTGAGCAGTGCTTTCCTGTGGAACTGTTCGTCATGCTGTACAAGGTGGTTCTACCTTTTGAGTCTGTTGATGAAATCCTATAGCGTGACCACTCAAAAGAAAGCTATTGAGCAGTACTTTTCTTTTAAACTTGTTGTTTTCTTCAAAAATATTTCAGTTGCTTTTAGTCGAAGCGAAATTTGAGGCTTTTGACCACTTTCAAGCTTTTTCGTAACCTGGAGTGAAGGACGTACGTCTTATTTTTACGGTGACGTCTGTGGCGGGCCTATTCTGATCCGACAGTTAGTTTCGCTTCAAAAGTGGGCGTTTTGTCCGTATTTTTTTTGTGAACTGCAAAATATTTAATTTTAAACTCTTTACGGTGGAGCTACTTTGTTTGAAGTTATTATCACTCGAAAAAAAGTTTATCTGTTTTATGGTTCACTTCAGAGAAGTTGGGTTTTTGCTATTAACTTTAAGCGACGACTAAGACCCCCAATACAGCTCCAAAACAACAACAACAACAACAGCAACGACCACGACGACGCTGTTGGTAAATTCCAGACAGGAATTATGATAAAGTTGAGCATGAAAACCATTCTTGGGAACTTTCCAAAAAATCCCCGTTATTTGCAATGCCGCTGGTAATAGTTTATTTTCAACCATTTCCTCTGTTTATCTACCAAAATGAAAAGCATTTCTTAATTGCAGTTTACATAACGTGTGAATGTTTACTGAACGAAAGTATGACGGGCTTTTGTCTGATTTTGACCTTCTATCTCGCTAGTTTATTTTAAGCCGGCTATAATGAAGATACTAAAATAAACTCTGAGATTCCGCTGTGTTCGGTTTATTTCTCGCAACTTTGATGTTTTCATCCTTCCGGTTGATTCCATTAGATAGAAGAAAAACAAATTTAAAGCTCCGTATAGAATGAAATGTTTAATGGTTTCAATGCTTACTAATTTTTTGTCGAATTGCCTTTGATCAGTTTCAAATCATTTCAAAAAAATATCACGAGATCCTTCCAAAATTTACCGCGTGGATATGACCAGTTCTAACCTGCGATAACAAAACTTCAAAACAATCGTTTATGTCATAAAACAGTTATTTTGCTACAATCAGTTCCCCCTTTCTGATCTCTAAATATATTGAAATTGAAACTATGGTCCTGTAAACCTCACAAAATCTCCAATTTGTAAATGAAAACTCCGGCAAAAATTTCATTTTTTATAAGGTTTGATAATAATGAAACTTGCCTTTTAGTCTATCGACAGAGATAATCTTCGAAATTTTACTTTGTTCAAGTTGTTTGTGTGTTAATGACTTCATAATGCCAACGGAGCAATTGACCAATCGACATGATTGGTTGAAAATTTCCCGCCATAATCAGCGAGACATAACACATTTTGAAGCGAAAATTCACAAGACAGCTGTACTTGTCAAAAGCCTCTATAGCCGTCTGAGACGCGAAAATATCTTATTCTGTTCATAACTACAAAAACAACCGTCAGATTTTACCGATCAGCGATAGAAGACATTGTTTTCATCTGTGTCCATTATCTTCAAGCTGAACTTCAAGATGATCGAGCTACTTCGAACTTTAAAGAATTTTCTTCTTTCGTCGCCCGCGTATGTATACATCACATGTTGTTTTTTTCCGTTTACTTAAAAATAGTAATTATCATAATACTTCAGCAAGCTTCACCAAGCCCTTTTCTTTACAAGAAACCAAAACGATCTTTATATATGCTATGATTCCCCCAATCTAACATCTCTGAAGCAAGCGAAGATATATTGACCTTCAGTTATGCCTAGCTGTTCAATGCAATTTAATAATGAGTCAAACAAAAGCACTTACTGCTCTGCTCTTCGGAATATTCCTGCTTGATGTTAAGAATTTCTCGGCACGTTCAATACGTCAGTGAATGTTAGTTTATGGAATGAAAGGGAGCTCAGAAAAAAATCTTGAGAATATATATGTTCTAAAAAACATGAAAGTATAGTAGGTATTAATGAGAGAGGAGCGAAAGAAGCATCCGCCAAAATTTGTACGAGATAATCCTTCGCTGACATGTTATTTTTTGGCGTATAATTTCGAAAAATAATGAGTTTTGAAATATATTTAATCTTCCTTGTGCAATATACAATATTATTTTCATAAGCCATTTCAATGCATCGTAACGAAATATTTAGTGGAATTATTGACCACAGGGAAAAATAAGTATGGTAAATTGCTTGAGCTCTTAGTTTGCTTTTAAATTCGGTCAAGATGAACAAATTTGAAATTTTTCTTTTCTCCTCTTAGCAAACTCTAAAAAACTGAGAAATTTAAAGCGATATGAGACAATAATAAACTCCCTTTGTAGTTACAGATTTATTGACTTGAGATAGCTTGCGGTTTCAAACAACGATTCAGTTACCTTGTTGTTGATGTATGATTAAAATCTTTGTATTATACATGAAAACAACAAACATTTTTCCGTTTCGTCAGTAGTATGCTTGGGCGTTTCCACCACATCGCGTTTGCAACAGGTGTTTTCTGTTTGTAAACAGATTCTTGTCGGGCATTTCTGCTTTTTGTGGCTACTGTCCGCTGAACCATTAACCGGCTGACATATTCGTGAAGTTTACCAGAGTTTTTGAGTGATTTGTTCAGTAGTACATTATCCCGATTTTGTACTTACCCGTTTGGCAAACACAAGAACTGAAAAATTCGATATTGTTTGAGGTTCGACTTAGCGCCGAGAGGTTGAGATAATCGTGCTTCGAGTTATCGAGTTCCACAATGCACTTTCAGTGTCTACAAAGCGTTGTGTTGCTATTCACGACTGTTAATATTTTTAGATAGTTTTTTTTTATCGTTGGTTTCACCACTTATTGGTCTGTCATTACATACGACAGCAATTTTGGACGTGTGGCACACTCAGGGTTTTGTCTTTTAAATTTTAATTTAGTCAGTTTGAAAAGGCGAAATTTGACAACCGACAAAGCCGTTTTAAAGCACAGACCACCACACAAAGAGCTGGGATGGTTACCCTGTGGAATGACATGATTACGATGAAGAGCTTCTTTTACCAACGAAAGTGAAAACAAGTAGCTGTCAGGCCTAAATGGAAGATGAACAACTCTTCTTTATATTTTTCATAGTAAGGTCTCCCCCGATCCATTTTAAAATTGCTTGGGATTGTTGTATGACAAACATGTCACTACCAACAACTTTTTGTGGTCACTACCGTAGAAAGCTAAACTACAGTATTAAATGCTTGTACAGGATACCGTGCCATAATCGAAGGCGAGCTCACTTTCAGCACGCGCTTTCAACTTTGATTCAGCTAGAAGGCTTTATCAACATGGCAATATCAATATCCATTATGTAAAGGCCAAAACACGGGGCTGTCGGACGACACAGAGATAACGAAAAACAAACTGGGATGCTTTCAGAATCCGCTGATAACAAATTTCACTCTCTGTTCACCGATATTATCAGCTACAAATTTTCTTATAACATCTGGAAGTTTCAGGAACAAATCACTTGTTAATCATCGTTTTTTTGAAAGAACGTAGAATCAAGACAAGGCTTTGACTCCCAATAGCGGCCAATTGTTAGGCACTCAGTCTCTCGAGAAAGAAACGTCTCTTAATGAAATCACTGCTCAATAACTTTCATTTGACTCCAAAGGTAGAGCCACCTTGTACAGCATAATAAATAGCATAACAGGAAAGTACTGCTCATTAGCTTTCGTTTGAGTTGTCACAAATATAAGAATTTGTTCTGCGGATGCAATCAAATTAGAACCATATGAGATTAGCGGAGTAGTAAAAGGGAGTCTCCACTTGTTGTTTTCTCTGAAATTGTCCACCAAACGATACCTTAGCAACAACTGTTGATTAGATGGTGCTTACGAACAGGTCTAAGAAATAGTATGAGCAACAAAATTACCATGCTAAGCCTTGAGGAGCGTTATTTGCGTTTCTTATCGGCTTCATGCGACCACAGTCACTGGGACCTCACCTTACAATTACCCCCCCCCCCCCCCGGCAATAGACCACCTCCATATAATATAAAATTATCACTCAAACTAGCCAGAACTTCATGACGCTTAGAGACATTTTCATTTAGAATTTCCTCAAATAAAGCCGCATCAATAAGGACACGTCTTCTGACGTACAGTGAAGGCAAGCCAGATTGATCTAGTCTAAATGACAGAATCTAACAACAACGATACAGAAAAAGTCGAAAGTATTTTGTAACCGGTTTCAAAGTCATTTCGCCTTCTTTTTTGTGCTACCTCCATCAGCTGTTTTTCCCTTTCTCTCCCTCTGTTTTGTAGGCTATAAAAATTTGACACTACTCCCTAAATACAACAAAAATTTTATGCCCGAAGTTCCCTGTATACTTTCATTTTAACGTTTGCATCACGCGCCGGCTATAAACTTTTTCTCTTGCGCTCCTTCCTCGCTCCACCTTCGCGTTCGTTCGCACACGCTGCATTCCCGCGCGCTGCACTCGCGGGTTCCATGATTGCATGGAAACAACAGTGAGGCTTTGAAATCAGTCCTCGTCAGTAGCTAATATAGCATTACGTCAATTGATGAATATATGTACTTGTTCTGGCTATTTTGAAAACTCAAATGTTCTTGCTGTTGTTGTTGTCGTTTTTCTTGCCGTGTAAATAGACATAAATTGAAAATATAAATCATATTACATTAGTTTACTCAATCAAAGCAATTTTGTGTCAATGCAGGTACCTGGTACGAGTGTAAATAAAACATAATAAAGTTAGTAGTAACGCAATATTTTGTCACGCAACAACCTTACCTCTCTTGTATATTTGATTTCTTGTTAAAATATATATTTTTGTCAAAACACGATGAATAGCTATAGGAAGAAGTACAATTCAGCGGTGGTCGCTAAATCAAATGTTTTGAACAGTAAAGAGAGGTATAATATTCACGGGTTTCCATCTAAAACGCTTGTGATTTGACCAAGGATGGCTAAACATTTGTATTTCCTTTCACTCAACAGGAAAATGCCTTCAATTTATCACGAACACTGCGGTAAGCCAGGACCGAAGAGCAATGACTACCTTCCGCCTCCAGAGGCAAGGGTTTTCAAGTCTCGTAGTGCTCCAAATTCCCCGTTACTGAATGAGCGGAAATCCCTTATCCCTCGGGGATCGCCACGTCTCGCTCGAGGACTGAACCGACTGTCTGATAAACTAGCCGCTGGAAAAGGATCGAAGTCCGGCAAAGTTGAACGAAGCAAATCTTTTAATGGCAAAGGTATGTTCTCGAGTTATATTTAAGCTGGTGTTGCAGTATCATGTTCGCATATCGTCTTTTATATCGCGCCTTTGAAATTTATTTAAAAAACTGGCTATTTCAGCAAATGCTCTGAGTTGCTGCCAAGAACATACAATGAAATGTTTTGCCAAAAAAAAATTGGCAATGACTATAAAACGCTATGTTTTGATAATTCCGAATGATAATGTTGTGTCACACTAGTTGTTGCACGCTGTGCTGTTTCCCATATCGCGGTCATTTTAACATTGTCTACGTAACTTCCTTGAAACTTTGTTAACCTTTTTCGTTTTTTGTTTTATTTCTACCGACGATGACCGAAGTTGTCTGGTCCAAATAGTCGGGGACAAAAATGTTTTCCGGATAATTAAAACGGCCTGTTTACTGCCCACTTCAGTATAGGCTCTTCAAGGTTTAGTTTCTGACTTTTTCAGAGGTTTCGGGACAAGGAAGGTAATTTCAGTGAAGGCTTAGAACTCTGTTTGTTATTTGCTGCTGATTTCCTGTCAACTTCAACGAGTTTAAAAATCTTTAGAGACCAATGTAATACCAGAAACTCATAAGGAGTAATACTCTATACAGCGTAATTTGCTTCTTTGGTGGAAATTTGTCTACACGTGCCGTACACGTTGGCTTCAGCCCACGTGATATCAAGACACAAGATGCTCTGTGCATTAGAGCACTTTAACACGGATTGGAGGAATTGGATGTCTGTTAGCAGAGTTCTGCCTTTCGGAATTTTATCATATCTCAAGAAGTGTTCTACCACAATCACCTAGAAATAGTGTATAAATCAGCACCATAAAAGCGCACTTTCGGTAGCTTTTACACTCTGAAACCCACGGGCTCAAAAAAGAGAACCACATTGGCTGACTCAATATTTGGCTGTTGGAGGGAAATACAGTAAACACCCACATAAAAGAACAAGTGGATTAGGAACCTCCAGGCTGAAATTCGTCATTTTAGACACCTTTTATATAAGAAACTTACAATAAATATATGAAGACTTATTGAGGCTGACCTTGAAAGAAGTAGGTCCTTAAATGTGGGTGTTTACTGTATTAACTTTAACTTTTTAATTGACCGCTATTTCCATAATAGTTCCTCCGCGACGTCATTTGGTAGTTCACGGCATAATATTTTGCTTGAAGAAACCACCGACTAATTAATTAATCGTTTTTGAAGAATTGACAATTGCTTTTATCGTCAATGAAAAAAGTTCTCTAGTCCAAATAGTCGGTGACGAAACCCCCTTTTGGTAATAATTACAAAAAGAGCCTATTTATTGTTAACTTCAGTTAACTCTTCACGGTTTAGTTGTGGCGTTTTTAGTCGTTCCAGAGTAAGCAGTAAAAGAATTTCATTTAGGGTACAGTTCTCTGATATTGTATAAGTATTAGCGAAAGTGTAGCAATTAAGGGCATACCCAAAATAAATTAAAATGCCAAAAGCTACATGCTTTAGATACACGGCATAGCAAAAAATATTAAAGGTTACAGCCTTTGGAACCGTACAGAAGACAACTTGTTTTGTTTGACATCTAGAGACAAAATGTTAAAACCAACTAATAATAACAAACTGGTTACTGGCTTTTTTCCAATAAAAATATCCAAAACAAGACGAATACACTGCTGCGAGGCTGCAAAATCCAAGCTCGAAATCAATCTCGAAATCTCGTCTACAGGCCTTCGGTCAGCGGTTGGTTGTCAGGTAACCATCCACTGACCGAGCAGACTGCAGACTCTGGCTACTAATTGTTTACCTTCGCACTTCGCCTCAATCTCGTACCCAGAGTCCTCAGGCTTCTTGGTCAGCGGGCGGCGCCAGGAGAGACTCTGGGGTAATGGAAAAAATTTTTGATTTTTTTGATAGGCTGTTCTGGGCTGTTCACTGTAACAAAACTAAGAACCGTTAACCGCAGGATTCCTGCGGTAACAATTCCATTATCCCAGAGTCTCTCCTGGCGTCGACCGCTGACCAAGAAGCCTGAGAACTCTGGGTACGATATTGACTTCGCCTTAGTGAAGGTTACCGCAGTCCTAACGCAGATAAGCACCTCATTCAGCGAAAGTCCCTTGACTCTTTTTGGTTGTCCCACTTCTGTTGTCCAATGGATGCCGCACGCCAGGCGATGCACCAGACATTCTCGATCGGTCTCTCTCTTTGCTACGCATGGTTGACGGCGAGGCCCTGGTCGGTGGACTCAATAAACTAGAGAACAGAATGTGCTGCAGATTACTCAGCCCCAAATTTAAAATCAACGCTTAATGATTACCGCTAAAAAGGATTTTTGCTGTGGAAATAAATCAAACTTTCTTTCAGTCATCACCTGACTCCAGAGCTGGAGGCTCCCATTACGCACCTTGTGGACCAAAGATAAGCATGCGTAAGAAGACAGACTTGCGATCTAATATACCACAAGGCAGCGGAGAATACAGTGCTGAATAGAAGACTGGGCGAATTGGCTAAAGACCTCGTGCACAGTTGAGCGCGAAGTGCGGAAAAGAAACGAGCACTGAATGCGAGAAACAAAAAGTGTAAATGTGGGGTGCATTCCCTTACAGGGAGAGGGAAAAGGGGGGACTTCCCGCCTCCCGCACTCTTTATTTCCGGTTTCCACCCCATTCCCTTAAAGGGGAGGAGAACAGGGGGTCTTCCGCCCTCCCGTATGTGTTTGGTTCCCACCCTATTGCCTTGCAGGAAGAGGGGAAAAGGGGGTCATCCAGTCTCCCGTATCCTTTACGCTTCTTGACGCTTTACGGCTGCAAAATAGTACATACTGTTGCAATATTTTTCCTATTACTCTGGCTGGCTGCCACCTTAGGAACCCCGCGCTTGTTTAGTTCCTCGCAGCTCCTTGTGTTTTTAAGAACCCCCGCCTTCAGATAGGATGTAACTTTTCATTTTCAGGTATAAATATAACAGCCACCAAGTTGCATTTTTCATTTTCTGTTTTTTAACCTCCCATTTTCGTCTTATGGTGAATTTTATTCCTTACGTTGTCGAAAGGATCGGGGGGGGGGGGGGGTTATAAACTATTCGAGTGACAAAAAAGCCAAAAGCTCATCACCATGCTGAAGCTTGGCTTTCATGTGTGACTCAAACTCAAACGCACATTCAGGCGCTTATACAAACATTACTAAGAAAGCATGCGCTTTTGAAACGCTTTTCCAAGATAACGGAACAAGCAGCGCTTGACTTGGCTTGCGTTTATGCAAGGCCTGCGCGTGAGAGCAAATGCAAAACGCAAGCCAAGACCTAGACTTAACTGCAAATCGCTTGTATTTTCTTGGGGATAAAAGAGTGTTTCCCTGAGAGAAAAGAAAAAAGAGAATAGAGATAGTGATGATATGTGTGTTCGTGTGTTGTGCGCGATTATTGCGTTTGTTGCACCGTTATTTTAATTCTCGTGTGTGGACCACTGAGGAAGAGGCAGCAGCCTCGAAACGTCGGGTTTTTGTAACTTTAAAATTAGCGCACGTATCAAACTTTACTCCAACACTGCGGTACACGGTCTATTCAACTTTTGGCTCCATAACCTGGACGAGCGACCTGCAGCAAGTCTAGCTAAGGAATAGCGCAGGAAAAAGGTCCCTTTTCTTGCGTGTATGTGTTCGATTTTTACACCTACGTGACACGTACTCACGTTTGGGGACCCTTGCGTTTGCCCTTTTATTTATCCTCGCAACCCACTTGTAGCTGCGATAAGCCGCCTCGTGTGCACTGCTTGGGCGACCTGTTGCTGTGTCAAGACGGACATCCAGTGCACATGAGGCGTCTTTTCGTGGGGAACTGTCTATGATAAGGTGCCTGGTAATAAGTTTTTTTAACGCGACCGCCGTGGCGAAGAAAAAGAAGCGCTTAAAACTGTGTTTGGTAAAAAGTTTTTTATGGTGGCCGGCGTGGCGAAGAAAAAGAAGCTCTACATTCTATTATTGCTCATGCTTGACGAAGATCTGTGTGGAAATGTGATAACTAGAACAGTGGACACGACAGTAGCTGTCGAGAAAAGAAGAAAAAGGAGGCGCTTATTACACTATTTTTAAAAAGTTGACAGTGAAAGATTCTCCCGAATTTTATGAATACAGGACGATACCTTATCAAACTTATCACAAATTCATTGAGGTGGTTAACATAATCGGTCCTTCAATACAGAAGGGAGATACTCCTTTGAGGACGTTAATATAAATAAATGACGCTTTCCCCTTGGTGTATTTTTCACTTTATTGCGGGGACAAATCACTTGAACCGTGCACACGAGGCGACACTGAAAAGTGTGGTGCGCCCAGGAAACACACAGTCATGCAAGAAGTGGACCCGACGTAGCCCTTTCTCCAGTAAGCTGATCAGTAGAAACTCAAGTTAAATATGTAACGAATAAAACTTTGAACTGACATAACCTGCGGGTCCACTTTCGTTTCGCTTGATGAAACATTCAGTCGGGAAAGACGAAACAGTTTTAGCCAAAGACCCACGTAAGATAATACATGAGAGCGATGCTAAAATCCGGCCTGCTTACAGGTTGACATGCTACAAGTTGCTTACAATGTCACGTGACCTTATCGGGACCATCCTCAACCTCGTTCCCAGGGTCCTCTTTCAGAACGAGGTTAGACTGTCCTCCAGCTCACAACCGGCGAAGTTACACAAGATGAAACAACATCTCACTTGAGTCGGTTTTCAGTTGATCGATAGGCGAAAGATCGGCAAAGGTTTTCTCAAGACATGACTTCTTACTTTGCAAATCGTAAACGTTTTTCTGATTCAGGATTGTGTGGAATGGTTATTGCACTAGCATCTATTACACAATTTCATGTAAACAAAAGGAGAGACATATAGGACCAGATACACAGGAAACCGCGTTGTCCCTGATATATTTAATATTGGATTTTAAAACTATAAAAAACTGCTTTATCTAAGCCAGTCTAATTTCCTGGCGCCTTTTAGTTTTCATTTTTAGTGTTGTCTCTTTTTTTGTTTTCAATTTCGTCAACCTCAAGGGAGTAACTCGTTATTTCGGCCCTTTATTTTCATTTTTCATAGCTTCGTTTCTTTCGCTTTCCATCTTTACAAGATAATAAGTCAATAATTCTTATTTCTTCGGCTTGTTTGGCTGTTTTATTTCTAAGTTTGACCAGTGCCCTCCCCTTCCCTCCCCTCCCGTAGTATGATTTTTTGCTCTGCTTGGATGTGACGTCACTAGCAACTTTGCACCTTGTGCGAGAAGATGTTGCTTCAGGTACTCGTGAGGTCAAAACTCGTGGACTGTTTGTCAATAAAATCACGATGACAGAATGTAACAAGTGCGGTAAACTAGTATACTTTGGTAAGTTAAATGTTTAAGAAACCTAAATGTACCGAACGATTGCAAAGTAATTCGTTTGTTGAAAACTCTTTTTGGGGTAAACAACGCAGTCCGGATCGAAGGTCGTTATAATAAATCAATGTTCGAACTGTGTTCCGTAAAAGACTACCAGCTGTTCTCCTTCGGAAAGTGAAGTTCTTTATGAACTTGTGTGGTATTTTGCAGCTGAACAAAGGAACTCACTTGGTAAAGTTTGGCATCCCGGCTGTTTGCGATGTGAAGAATGCGGTAAAAGACTGAACCCAGGTCAACATTCCGAGGTGAGTTGTAGAGTTTAATTTGGAGATCTTCTTAAATGAAAATGTACAAATTTCTACAGAAGAGATCACGAAAACAGCTTACCTTGATCGTGTTGTAAACATGAAATTTTAGCGGCCCTAAGTATACTCAAACTTGCATTTTGAAGTCTGTTCAGTGAATTATTCAAGGGCGCTAAGTTGACGTAAATACAGGAGCTCTTATGTTGAGTAATATTTGGCTAAAATATTATCGTGCAGGTGAGCTCGTCTCTGTTTTTATGATACATAGTTTGAATTCAAGCGTATGGTGCTTTCTGTGGCCTGTTGATATTTTTAAAAACTTCTCTTTCTTCGATTTCATACTCTGAGTTAAGTTTTGTATGATGTATAAAACGGCGTGTAATCAAGTTAGGATTGCAAGTAACGCAAGGTGCTTTAAAAAAACAAAATTATATAAGGTAAAATGTTGACAATTAACTTACATAAATCTCAGTCTGTTTTAATGTTGTTAGTGGTGTGTGGTAAATGGAACTACAAAGCTCAGAAAATTTGCATTGTTTACATTTATCTGATCTAAATATTTTCATATGAATAATACAGATATATTGGTATAACATTTTCAATGATGCATACCAAATGTTTTTCCGTTTTGGGGGATGTAAGCACCCTAATGCCCTTGGAAAACATAAAAGTTTTGATCCATCTTTGAGGGTCAAGAACACCGTCTTTAATGCCTTTTTTGGTTGGTATTTTATGGAAAAAGTACACATCCACACGTAGGCTGGCCTGGAGATCAGACTGTAAAATGTATTGAAATTTATAGATTTAGTGATTTCAATCAGCATTTATCATTTCTTCGGCTCTGTGCCTAAACACTACTGCTTGTGCAGAACAAAGAGAGAAAAAACTTAGGCGCATAATCTGTAACACTTTTTCTTACTGGGCACGGTTGTTTGAAATCTGATTAGCACTAACCCTGGGTTAAATGTTGTCCAAGGTTTCTGTTTCTCTTCTATGAAAACATTACTGCTGCTAATTTTAAATGAAAATTTGAAAGCAGCCAAAGTCAAATTGTTAACTGAAGATAACTTACTGGAATCAATGACGTTATGGATTAAAAGTGAATTGAAAACTGATGCTAATCCTGGGTTAACTTAACCATGCCTTGAACAACCAGGCCCTGGTCTTTATCCCATTTTCCCTTAGTCTCAATGCAACAAGTCAGTTAACTTGCAAACAATCTTGTGTGTCAACTGCACTGTTTTCTTTTCATTTACATTTCTTGCCATTTTCAGTTAGACCTAACAGCAAATATTATGAAAGCAGCTAAAGAAACAAAAAATAGGACTGGTAACATATTAAACATGAATGCACTTTATTAACCCTAAGGTGTACTATTTTATTTTTAGGATCTTATGAATGTTGTGTCCTGACTTGAATGAATTTGTCACATTCTGTCACACCTGTAATGTACCATAACAAGGAATTGCAGTGTATTTGAGTTCTTTCTTTTTGCCAAGAGAAGGACTGGGAATAGTTTTGCTTGCCAAGTAGGACATGTTGTTTAAAACTGTACCAAAAATAATAATAATAGTAAAGGATTTTTTCCTCTTTGTAATTAGTGTTTGCTGGCTAAAGTTTTTTCGTTCATTCGTGTCTACAGTTCAAAGTTCATATTTTTTAAGTCCTGTCCAAGAGTCCAATTCCAAATTTTCCAGTGTCCAATGATGATGCAATGCTTGATATATGCCTCATTGTGTTCATTCAAAATGGAAGCAGATGCTTTTCTGATGATTCAACAGCGAGTTCCTCATCTCCTGTCAAACTGGGTGGTAATGAAATCTCATTTGATTTTCATTTGTGCTTTGTTTGGATGATATATTGTGTTTAATGGAGAATACTATGAATTCAATCAATATTGGAGCCTGCATATAAACTAATAAAAACATCATTTATGTTAACACCTAAATATGTTGATAAAAGATAACTGCTTTCTCTAATACTTTATATTTTTAACTGAAGTTAACCTGTTCATTGAGTTTATTGTGAATTAGGGTTGACTATTCAATTCATGGCAACAGAAACTAAATTATTGAGGAAGAAGGCATTTGCTGCTGTCTTAACTTGTAGATTCTGTCTGAACATATTTACAACTGGCGTCTTTCCAAGATGATAATTTGAATGTATCTTGATTTTATTTTGACGGGTAAAACACACAATTCACAAATTAAAGTTTCTTTGTGTAGTGATAACAAACTCATTTATTTAATATAATTTAGTACTTTCTCCTGCTTATTTTAGACTGAATATAAAATGCACAAATTTTTGTTGCTTGTTATATCATGGTCCATGATTCTTTGTTCATGTTCATGTGTCAGGGGAAATTAATTTGACCTTTGACTATCACAGGCTTCAATCATTCATAGGTTAAACCTCACATTTTTGAAAATATACACAAAATATACAAATGTTATGGTGACCATTGGTGTTAATACAGCAAAGTTTGTTATTGTCATGATTGTATGTATGTGTCCACTTAGGGCTTTACCCAGGCCATTTGTGTGCACTGTAAATGAGTGTTTATATTACAAGTTATGGTGTACATGTTCAACTCATTCACGTGGAGGAAACATTTACTTTGTTTGTTAATTCAAAAACATTGAACATCATTCAAAAGGATGGCTTAACACATTCAACAGGTTTAACTCAACAATGTTGAACAATGTATCAAGTTGTAGAATGTAACGTCTTAGGGAAGAAGACCAGTAGACAAAATAGTCAAGTAAGAAATAACTACAAAACAGGAAAGCATGGACAGGTTATCTGATGCGTGTCCCTGACATAAGAGAAAATGACATAAATCTGAGGTGAAATAAGAATACCTAATGTTGTGAGATAGAATTTAATTGACAACCTCTTTCAACATCATACAACAAAGTTGTATTCATGCAATGTCGAATGATGTTAAACCTGTTTGCCCTGAGGCCTTATACATATCCGTTCTGATTCAGACTAAAGTCATGGTTATTGGCACTGCAAAGAAAAAATGTTGTGTCTAGGGGTCAAACCCTTGCCGTAACTTCCACATCGAGGTTTTACAGCTAGAAGGGTGTCTTGAGGCATCCCACCTTGTGCAAATTAAAATTCATTTAAATTTCACTTAATCTCTTATAAATTTTAAAAGAAACATCCCCATGGGATGCACAATTTTCATTTTCTGGTTGAAAACCTGTTCTGTGTGTGTGTACTGGTCAGATGATCTAACTACTGAGCAAGATGCCCAGACTTGTGCTTTAGGGATAGATTGTCCACTTGCTCAAAATCTTGACAGTTGTTCTGCATATTGCTAAGACCTGCAAAATAATATAATATATTTTTATATTAAAAGTATAAAATTTTGATATGTAGAATTAATGTGATACGTGCTTTTATTTTACAGCACAGAGGCATACCGTATTGCAATATACCGTGTTACAGTTTGTTATTTGGTCCAGGAGGTTATGGTAGAGGAGGAACTGAATCTTATCCATATTTTAATGATGAGAAGCTTACTCCAGCAGAATTAGATGCTGTAAGGTATGCAGTGTTGCAAAATTATTTTCCTTGCAGAACTTTTCATTACTGTATTTGAAAAAAGTATACATTTGAACAAGAAATGAATTTCAGTGATTTTCTAATATATGTATTCAGCCAAGTCTCAAAGCGGAGCTCCACATTTTTTTTTGCTGGTACTTATTATTTAATTTTGTGAAAAGATGCCTATCGACCTGAACATGCTGATGTTTTACCTGGGAAAATGTGTTTGGTTCACTGCAAAAACCATGGTTGTGGACAGAAAATACCAGAATGCACTAGCTCTGTTAGCTGCTAATTAATTGGCATCAGGACAGCTTTCAAATGCTGCAAACTCAAGTGTTGTGCTGACTGAGTTTGCAGGAGAACCGACAACAAAGATGAAGCCCTTGAAGGGCTTCAAACTTTTTGCCTTTCACCAAAAAGACAACTGAGTATTCTTTTAAACTTATTCTTTCCATTTATAGCTATTTGATATTTTTCTCAAGTTCTAAACTTCACCTCTGTTGAACTGTATCATTTTGCTAAACAAGCCTAGTATTATATAAAAAAACCCTCTTTTTCAAAAGCAACAGTGGTCATGCTATTTCCCGCCAAAATAAACAACAGTTGCCCAAAAAGCACGGCACGATTTCCCACCAAGAAAGATGGCATTCTCCACCCCTGTCGGGTTGTCTTAGGACTCCCCTCCCCCCTCCCCCAGATTCTGTATGGGTAGGTGCATGTATGCTGATGTCACAACCAAAATGTCTCCCGTAGATAGGTCACAAATTTCCTCACCAACAGTGCTCTGTTTGGCAGCCTTCTGCCGCAAAGGAGCTCTGCTATGATGATAGTAAAGAATGATAAGAGGGTGCAGCAATGGAAGTGGTTGTTATGTGGCATAAGGAAATGTGTTTTCTTGCAAAGCATAAGAAAGCCAGAAGACATTGTTGAAGCTTGGTTCAATGTTGTAGAGATCTTTATACAAAGCAAGGGAATTAGGAAAAAAAAAAGATATCACATTGCAGTCTTAATTGACCTTTCCAATTATAATTCAATTACAGCTCAATTTATGATAATATTAGTTACTGACTGGCAGAGCTGTAAATAAATGACTTGCTTTTGCATCTTATTTTGATTTTCTTTCTTGGCAGAAATGAGCTTATTCCCAAATTGAAAGAGTATAACACATTCTTTGAGGGAAGGAAGGCTCTTCAGTTAACAAGTAAAGAGGTAATACTGATATTTGAATGTTATGTGTAGTTTTCTTTGGGCCGAATAAGATGGTATGATTTTTGCTTGCCACTGCTGATGTAACTTAATGCTCACGTCATGTCTGCAACACAAATCGTGTTATCTAAATCAGTTGTACGTTACATCTTCACAACAGTTGCACACAACATGAAATATGTTGTAGGATGTTGAAACATGTTTTAAAACCTTGTGACAGTCGTAAAACCACAGTCAAAATGTCGGAATGATGAGTTGTTTACAATCATCGTCATCATCATCATCATACTTAATTTATGCGTCGAGTTTTGGAAAAATAAAATAAATGCTATAAAAGTTGCATTTAATGATGGTCGTACTGTGTAAATCAGCCCTCGATGCAATGTTGTGAGCCTGTCAACGCAAACATATATTTGGAACAAAATCCTAGACTGCGAGCTGTAGATTGTGTGCAAAGAATAAGGAATGGCGTACAACAAGTTGCAAGGAATGCAGAAATGCATTCCTTTTCCCTGTTTCCCTCCATTTTGTCAACTAAAAAGTGTGCTTGTTGCTGTTGTTGTTTGTGTACATGTCTATCAATAATTATTATTTTTATTTAGGTGGGAGGCAGAATTATCCTTGAGGGAGTACTCAAGGTATACTGGGGATTAAAGATGCCCGTTACACTTGCAAGTCACAATTTGGCATATTGGAGGAGACGCTCTCAGAAGGAGCAGAATGGTCTTACGAGGGCTTCGGCAGTCAAGAACAAGGATTCCATTGTGAGTAAATTTGGTGCTGCTTTGACTTTCCTCTCTTATACTGCAGGTGTGCTCATCGTTGGCCTGTTAACTTTTTGGTACAGTATATGTTATCATAGGAAACTTTTGCTGTCATTTCAGTTTCTAGATTTTAGTAGGACAATATTTTGTGACACTATGTGATTTTGGGAAATTTGTTCAGTACCTTTTTTTTAATTAGTAAGCAACATTGTATTGTTATGGAATCAAATTTTGAAAAATCCTTTCCTTCCTTTTCTTTCTCGTCTTCCTCCTTCTCGCAATCATCATCACCATGATCATGTTCATCATCATCATCATCATCATCATCATCATCATCATCATTGTCATCATCATTATCATCAATCACTACCATTGTCATCTTTGTCACCATAATCATAAGTTTGACTGAATTACAGTTACAAAATTGCTCAATGAAACTGAACTAATCCGCCTATAAATTTAATTTGATGCTGATCTATTTTCCACAGAGACCTAGAACTAGTAGTTTGGAAAAGATTCTTGCAAGGCGTCGTATCTCAGTCAACAACAGGAATATTCCAGATGCAGGGGACCAGAGAACAATTCTTGATTTTACAGTACAGGCGAGCTTCTTCTTCTCAATCTTTGTAACATTCATTGTCTCCATAAAAATGCAAGAACACTAGTGTGGTTTGATTTAGTTTGTTCTTGGTTTTCACCCTTTCCTTAACTTTATGTTTGTGGATTCTTCAGCTTCAATCCGTATTTGTTCTTCCGTTTTAATTACTATTAATAATAAATTCAGTTAGCATTTACAGTAGCAGTTCCAGGACTCGAAGTTAAATTTTCATGTATCCAAGTTTAAATTACTGGAACAGAGTGAAAACTACTTTTAGATTAAAGCATGAATTTTGCTTCAAGTCAGTTTTTGACAACTTTTTTAAGTGAGAATAGTTCTAGTTCCTTTAGTGAACTATCTTACAGTATGTCTAAAAACTGCAACCACTGGGTAAATGTTTTAAGGTCAATCTTGCCTTTTATTCTGCAAATGCTGTTGATGAATGCAAAATATTTTTGTTTCAACATATTTATTGTTTGTTTCCTTTTTTGACAGTCTCCAGAAGGCCGGACAACATTCATCCCCCCTTTTGGTACTTCCACAAATCTCCGTGTTACAAGCAGAACTAAAACAAGAGAGGTTGTAAAAATGCTGATGACAAAATTCCAGGTTTGTCTTTATTAAATTGTGTCATTGTGACAGCTTATACAGTGGAAGCCCAAACCTCTGTTATGAAGAACACATTTTCCCTGTCCTTTGACTGTGTTATATTACAGTTTCACTGCGGTGTATTTGTCAATCAATCAATCAATCGTCAATCACTTACATGTAGTCAACTGTGCCTTACACTACTACAAAATTTTGACAAAATACTATTAGTAAATTAATAATCTCTAATGAAAAAAATGGTGCATATAATTAATAATTGGATATATTAGTATATTAATAATACGTTTTACTCAGTTCTGGTCCACTCCCCCTTTCAATGTTGATGCTTGTGTAAGATTGAATACATGTATAATTCTGAAATGCACATAATTTTCACAACTGAGGCGGAGGAGAAGGGGATGAGGTATGAATATGAAAACATTTAAAGTGATGCCGTTAGCTACATGTATATTTTAAGTCTCTTTTTGAAAGTGGTTGTACAGTGTACATGTAGCATCTTATCTGGAGAGAAGTTGTTATACAATGTAAATAAACCTTGGTTGGTGTTTTTGACTCACTGAAAACTGAAATAAGGCAGGAAAATCTCTCTAAATTTCTAACAAAAATAAGAAATGTTGAATTTTGAGACGTAAATACGAATTATTGATTTTTTTTCTTCTTTTTTAAAAATTTATATTATATAAGTGAAGTTTGGTACCGTTTTTTAATTATGTAACTGCAGGTTTTTAGAGTTTTTAATAGTTTTTTATTTCTATAAATTTTCATACTTTTTATCTGCATGTACGCATATTTTTATGGATAAACGATTGTTTGTTTGATTGATTGATTGATTGATACTATTGGCTATCTTGAACTCCCATTATCTCAAACAATTGTTGGTTTCCTTACATGTTCTTGATAGAAGAGTCAACTGTACTCTAAGTCACTTCATGCTACAGAAACCAAGTTAAGCTCTGGCAGCTGTGGGCCTCTATGCTATGTTATGAAAAGAAATTTTCTTTTCATAACAAATAAGTTGAGCACGCTGTTGACGTCTGCAATCTTAACATGTTGCATGAATAGCTATAATCAGTTTGATTTTTGCTGTGCATTTCCTTTGGGTATGTTATGAAACAACCAGTTGTTTCTTCTAGCTGTGTGTACGTTGACTGGTGTTGCACTTGCGAAGTTTGGAGAGCACTTAAAGCAATTTATTGTTAATTATAACTCACAAAATATGTTGATGCAGTAAATGGTGTTGTGACTTTGAGTTTCAAGAAAGTAATTTTTTGTCACAGTGTTGAAAGACATTTTTTAATGTTTTTTTTTACCTCAGATCACAGATGCACCCCAAAACTTCAACCTCTACATTGTGTATGATAATGGCTGTAAGTGTGATTGTTGCTTTTAATTTGTCTCTATAGGTTTACTGTTCAGTATCTTGTACATGTAATGTAGGTTTTGTCACTTTTGTTTTCAGTTAATCAAAGCTAAAAGGACTTAATAGAAAAGACCTTTTTGGGTCAGAAGATTTTGGCAGGATTTTTTTAGGGTTGATAAAAAGCATGTGTACCTCAGAGTTCTCAGTTTTATATCAAACAATCATATCTGTTCATTTTCATTAACCAAGAGAATGATTAAGTTTTCCACGTTGGTCAGATGCTTGCGTGATGAATAAGGAAAGGTGGAAACAAAAGCTGTCTTGGACTTTCGTGGCCAGTCTTTCTTTTCTTATGCAGGTTAACCCTTTTTAGTCCCAATAGTGGTTAGATCAGATTTCTCCTTGTAATATCAATGCACAATATCAGTGAATGGGTGTTGTGAATTGAGGAAATGATCACTAGAGATGAACTCTTTTGATGTTTGAACAACTTCTCCCAACGAGCACTACAACAAATGTATGGCAACCAGTAAGGAGAATTGATATGCTGACACTGGGGCTTAAAGGGTTAATTAAGGTACTTTTTAGGTTACGTTCTGGGCCAGTGGACTTTTTTGGTTGTAAAAAATTTAGCCCCATTTGCACCTCCTTGTCACTAAATAAATGTACCTGAGTATCTCCCCTGGGATCCAACCACAGGATGGATTTCATTGGACACTGTTACACCCCACAAACTTTGGCACTTGCCTGCTCACAGGAGGCTTGGTTCAACTGTATTCTGCTTTCTCTGCCAGTACCAAAACCACCGAATAAGTATTAATTTTTTTGTTGTTTCCTATTTTAGCAATCAGACATCTCCAAAAAGAAGAGTTTCCTTTGCACCGCCGACTCCTGTTAGGCCCAAGTGAGGTATGGCATGTCTCCCAGATGAAAATACCACAATGTTAAATACAAAAGTAAAGTAATAATGGTGGCTACTTTTGGATTTAACTTCTTTTCACTGTTGTTACTTTCAGTGGTTGCTTTGTCTGGGTAGCTAAAACATACACAATATATACCTAGGCCAATATGTCTAAAAAGTAGGGAATTACTCATGGTGTACACCTCGCCAAAGAGAATGCATTCCATTAATTGGGTGTTATGGGCTTTGAGTAGGCATTCCCCATAAACTGTGGAACACTTCTACTGTTAGCATTCTCTTAGTGTTCCTTTTACATTTTCTTAGCGTTCCTTTAGCATTCCAGTTAGCATTCCCTAGTTTTCCAAAAATGCGTTCCCTGCTAGGTAACTTCTGTCCGGTACTGTAAATGCGAAAAGCATGAGCGCAATTTTTGCTAAAAAGGTGTTCACAAGGTGTCTTTTTTCAATAAAAGTCTGAAGATTTAGTCACTTTTCAGTTGCCATGATAGTCTACAATATTAATTTAACCCTTTAAGCCCTGATATGAAAATTCATATTCTTCTTACTGTTCTCTATACTTTTGTATGGAGCTAGTAAGGAGAATTTGTCTAAATATCAATACATCTTATCCTTGGTGATTGTTTCCTTTATTCTTATCACTTTGTTTGACAAGCAGTGGTCATGTAAGGAGAAATTTCATTTTCATCACTGTTAGGGCTTAAAGGGTTTAATTACTAGTAATGTTACAGGTTATGCATGTGCATTGCATGTGCATCACCAGCCCATTGATCAAGTTGTTTGAGATTGTTGCTTTTGGGGTTGTTAGTTTCAGAGGATTTTCTCTTTTGCAGTTTATTAACAATTTCCCGATTTTGCTCCGGGGGTTGGGGGTGAGCGGGCTTGCTTTCAATACTTGGTAGTAAAAGTTTATTGCAGCATTTCACTTATAACACTTTATGTCTGAAATTTACTTTTAAATGCACTTTAATATTCTGTAGGAAGCCGCAAAGATATTTGTAATGGAGGCTGATGACACAAACAACATTTCTCATGAGGTTAGTAATATTTAACTTTTAACACTTTAAGCCCCAAATCAGTATGCACATTCTCTTTACTAGCCTTGATAATCTCTTTATGGTGCATGTTAGGAGAATTTCTTTTAACATTGAGGCATTATAATTGTCTTTGGTGATCATTTCCATTCGTTCTTGTGACCTACATGTTGGATCATGGAGTGATATTGTAAGAAGAAGTTAGACACAGGGCACTGTTAAATAAGCTATGACTAACATATTCATTTCCTACATGTATGATTTTTCTGACGTGAAATGGTGTGTATCATCAAGACGATAGCTAAACATGAACATTGAGATGCATTCTTGTCGATGTTGGCTCATGTTTAGGAATCAGAAACAGAATGGGTATTATAAGGATGATTCCAGCTAACAAACTCAAGATCACCCATGATCTGAAGTTTATCATAACTGCCTTAATTTTTCTGATTTCTTCAAAGGTTAATTATTGAATCAGACATTAGACTACTTTTGTCATGTCTTTTACAAATATGAATGTACATGTGAATGTTGCCTCTTGAATGGTTACAATACAAATTTCAGAATTTTATTCATCTATTCCAGAATTTATATTGTTCTTGCAGAAGTCTTGTAAACACTAAGTTCGCAGAGTTTGTGTTTGAAAGTTTAACATGATTAAGCTCACAACTTTTGTGTGTTTTTGTGTTAGGTTGCACAGTACATCCATTTTGCCATGCCTGTGTTACAAGCCTTCCTTGATAAATACCAAGAGGAGGAGGAAAAGGAAGTGGAAAGAATAAAACAAAAGTATGATAACCTTTCTTGTTTCGTTCATCATCAGAGAGGTAAACTCTGATATGCCTATCTATATATTAACAGAACAAATGTCGGAAAAAATCAAATGCCCCGAGCGGGATTTGAACCCACGACACCCCGATCTCATGGAAGGTGCTCTAACCACTGAGCTACCGAGGCAACCACAGATAGGCATATCATCCACATATCAGAGGCATATCAGAGTTTACCTCTCTGATGATGAACATTTGTTCGAAATATGCCGTATTACGTACATTTGTAATGGTCTATAACATCTGGGTCCGATGAGCATGCGTCTCGACGACCCCAGAAGTAATTCCCAGTCCGAGAGGCCTGGGAGCAAATGTCTGGTAATCAATGTTTCCTTTGCAGCAAATATTCGACTCCACTGTGGTTGCCTCGGTAGCTCAGTGGTTAGAGCACCTTCCATGAGATCGGGGTGTCGTGGGTTCGAATCCCGCTCGGGGCATTTGATTTTTTCCGACATTTGTTCTGTTAATATATAGATAGGCATATCAGAGTGTACCTCTCTGATGATGAACATTATTTTGTTCGAAATATGCCGTATTCCGTACTTTCTTGTTTCATTTTGAAATATTTGATAGAATACAGAGAGAAGGAAATCCAACCAATTTTCTGGAATGTCTCATAGATTTTAAAATTTTCTTGGACATGGTGTTTGTAGTTTTTGTCTTGAAGATACCTGTAAGCTACCACACTTGTTTAAAATCATTTAAAAAAGATGGAGTCACATTGTTTTGTTTTGGTGTAAGTCTTTCTGTTAGCAAGTTTTCATTTTCAACAAATACCACTCAGATTTTTTTTATTTAGCTGCTATGTAGAACTACCGCATACTAATGCTATACCTTTTATTTCCTTTTTTTCAGCTACATGCTATATCGGGAGAAATTAAAAGAGAGGCTCGCAGAAATCTCCACTGCTGTATAATTAAACTCAGCTAGCAAAGGAATTTATTTATTATTTTTTAAATTGAAGTTATGTTTATATTGCTAACTTATCATAAGTAATAAATATTTATTAGTAAGACTAAAACATCAAATTTAAAAATTTTTAAAACATAATAGCACTACTTCTATGTGAATATAATTTTATGCTAAGAAGATTTTTGGGTGTGGCCTGATGCTAGGTCGGCAAATATTATGCTGTAAAATTATTATTATGCTCAAGCATATTTGCCAAGTGGTGCAGCCATTATCATTATTTGGCAAATGTGGGACAAAGTTGAGTACAACCTTAATGATGCGGGTATAGGGGGGTTCAGATCACGTTTCAGTGAAAATGAAACAGTCATTTCATGTACATTCCAGTTCATCATCTTTTTACGACATTTTGCATGAAGGCTACAAAGCCACAGTTCATAACAATTAAAAAACACACCGTTCACGCTTCACGGGCGACAATCACGGCAAATCACGTTTCACGAGAAGAAAGTAGCCATTTCACTTTTTACGCCAAATAAATATCGCTATTCACTGCTCATGAAAATACCCTATATCCCCTCCTTAATCTTGACTATTGTTTGACTTTTGCAGAAATTCTGCCAAATTTGTTAATAAAGGTTGCTACTTCACACAAAAGAGTTTTGACTATAGTTAGCTGGTTGAAGATTGATTGGTATTCCAGGCGTGTGAGGATATTTTTTTGTTATACAGTATCTTCACTTATCATTGAACTTAAGAATTAAATTTTATCCTCACTGAGGTTATACTTCATGCCTTCCAGTAACTCTGAAACTGAAAATTCAGGAAGCGGTTGGTGAACAAGTGAGTTTTCTTCAAAGCGCAGTTTTTGATAGGAAGATTTGTTCCCATATATCATGGTTCCGTTGGTTGTCATGGTGTTCGTAAATGATGGCAGCGTAAAACGGAATCGTTAGTAAAATTTTCAACTTCAGACTTGACATACCATTCAATAGCTCAGTAACTGTGTTTTGAAAGCTCTCTTTGCTGAGAACTGTGATAGTGAATAGAGAATTTATTTCAAGCTGTCCAGATTTGTATATATTTATTCTTAAACAATAAACTTATTTGAAATCAAGTGCAACGACATGTCATGGTTAATAACCTGGCTGATAGCGTGATAGGTGTGTTTGTGTGTGTGTTGGGGGGGGGGGGGGGGTGATAAGTTTCTAAACTTGCTCTTCCCCGCACCCTTTTACCTCCTGTTTCTAGCGGCTCCTGCCACTGCATGTTTTTGTTGCAAACTACCATGCAATGTTGTCATTTTTTTTTAAATCGTTCCCGCTCTCCGCTACCGTGTTGTTGAAAATCATGGGACATAGCTTTCCGGCCCTCCCCTCCTAAAGAACTGGCTAAGCGTGACCGCACCCATTACTTTCCATATTGCCACCTTGATGTCAGGAGCTCCTGTTGGTGTCTCTTCTCTGCCTGGACAGAAGAGCACCTTCACCAAGCTTGATGTCTCTCTAACTGAGTCGTTGCAGGACCCTGAGGTCATTTTGAGTTGAGGTTTCTCTTTGCTGTTCTCCTTTAGTCTGATGATGACATCATGAAGGTGGAGCTTGATTTCATCAATAAGCAAAGGGTCACCATCCAGATGGTCTGCTTCCTCATTGTAGCTTATCCCAGCTTGCTCAAGGAGAATGTGATGCTGAGTACTGCTTCGATGGACTCCAGTGGGGTAGAACCCATTTGACCTTGACTCTTACTTACTGTGCATGTAGTTGTGCCACCATGATGATACTAGTACTGGCCATGGTTGATTCAAAGTAGGCTTCCATGTCAGCACAATTAGCGATTACTTCACTCTACTCCCTCCTTCTAAGGATAGCAATTCTAAGCTCTTCAGTGTATATATAATGCACTCAAGATGCCTGTACAGCGATTTTTAGGGCGTGATGGCGACTTCCTTCCTTGTGGAGAAAGTCCAGGGCTTGTCAATCTTACATACTTGTTCTCCCTAGGGACCTCAGAGGGGGAGGGGCTGGTAGGGCTATAGCCCTACCAATTTCTTGCTTGAGTTGATTTTTTAGGGCGCCAGTATGAATTTTACCACTTGAAAGTAACAAAACGCGTCTAAACTTGCCTATGCGCTTCACTAAGTCTTAGCCAGATTTTTTAGCCCTACCACTTCAAAATGGTCTCTGCGATCCCTGATTCCACGAGCGTCATTAGGGAGCGCGCAATCTCCTTGGCCGCCTTTATCTTATACAATTCCTTCATGCAATAGAAAGCCAAGTTAATTCTGAACGGCTTCTCCTCAATGTCCTGGATATTGCGCCATCTGTCACACTGAGGGTCCTCTTAGGATCTTACCCATTCTCTCGAATTGGATATCAGATACTGGGCGGCATATAGAAAGGCCCTACTCCAATCTCCCTCTGAACCACTTGCTGTTTAACCGTCTTTACCCACTGCGCTCTTGCTTAAGAGACTTCATGCCACCTTTCCATGCTGGTTCCCACCACCCTGCCCTCCCCCCCCCCCCCTCTCCCATCAAAACTAAGGATACTAAGTGAAAAACGTGTGACTCTTAGTCTATATTACCAAACGTGTAAGACAGTGTAGAATTTCAGGAAGTAATCATGATGGGGATAAGGTGGGAAATGCCCAGGACCTTATTGCCCATTGCCAAGGGGTAGAAAGGGTAAGGACGGGACTGCCTGGATGCATGGGGACTGGGCTGATAGGGAAGGGGTGGGGGATGAGGAAGGTGGGAGATGGGAACAGCCTCTGGATATATCGATAACCAAAAGCGCTTGGCCCTGCTGGAGAGAAAAAGATGCGCGAGAAAAGAGGACGAAAACATCCTTGATTTAACAGAAAAGTTTTTTGGAAACTTAAGTCGGCGATTGCTAAGATCTCGTACGTTGATTACGTGCATCTTGAATGAATAAAGAGAGTTATAATCTATTTTTTAGTATTTAGGTGGGGACATACATTGTACCGCCACGTATTGTATACAACACGTACACGGTCGCCGCTGACTAAGGAGCCTGCGGACTCTGGATGTCACAAAAATGAAGGTAATGCATTCATGTAAGCTACATATAACGTCCCAGTATACATACCCATCTATGTAAGGGACATATAACGTCCCATTATATGAAACGTATACTTCGTTCACCTTAGTTTGCCTTGGTTCACCTTAGTTTGCCTTGGTTCACCTTAGTTTGCCCTGGTTCACCTCAGTTTGCCTTGGTTCACCTCAGGTTCCCTTGGTTCACCTCAGTTTGCCTTGGTTCACCTTAGTTTGC
>OZ034974.1:20058286-20078286 GCA_964030785.1 Siderastrea siderea | reverse complement strand
CTTGGTTCACCTTAGTTGGCCTTGGTTCACCTTAGTTTGCCTTGATTCACCTCCGTTTGCCTTGGTTCACCTTAGTTTGCCTTGGTTCACCTCAGTTTGCCTTGGTACACCTCCGTTTGCCTTGGTTCACCTTAGTTTGCCTTGGTTCACCTCAGTTTGCCTTGGTTCACCTTAGTTTGCCTTGGTTCACCTTAGTTTGCCTTGGTTCACCTCAGTTTGCCTTGGTTCACCTTAGTTTGCCTTGGTTCACCTCAGTTTGCCTTGGTTCACCTCAGTTTGCCTTGGTTCACCTTAGTTTCCCTTGGTTCACCTTCGTTTGCCTTGGTTCACCTCAGTTTGCCTTGGTTCACCTTAGTTTGCCTTGGTTCACCCTAGTTTGCCTTGGTTCACCTCCTTTTGCCTCATGGTTTACCTCAGTTTGCCTTGGCTCAGGTCAGTTTTTTAAGCTGACGTTTTTGAAGCTGTTCAAAACACGAACAGCAGGTGTTTTATCAAGTCTGTGTCTATTAAGTCCTTGATAAAACACTACTGTTCGTGTTTTAAATTTTACACACAGTTAACGGTACTAGTGTAATCTGTACCGAATTCGGTTTTCGGGGGAAGGGGGGTGGGCGCTTATTCATTTTTCATTTAATCTGTAAGAGGGCAGCTAATTCGAAGCGATGCGCTGTTTTGAAGCTGGGCGCTTAATCTAGCATTTTTGGTTTACATCAATCACTAAACGTCTTGGTCTCTCGGTCTTGTGAGGTGCTCTTCATACTTGTTTTCTTAGTCCTTGTACAGTCATTACCTATGTTCACCACTAGAACAATAATATCAGTTGTCCTAAAGAAGTGTTTTTGTTTCAAATGATCTTAACAATATCTTGTTCACTTATAACAAAGTAACAAAGTTGTTTAATATAATGTGTGATCAAGGAGTTAGACTTGAGCAAAATTATCAGAAAATAAAACTCAGTTTTATCCGTGTAAGAGAGCCAAATATAACGTAACTTCATTATATCTCATACGACAGTTCTAATTGTGAGTCATTTTCAAACCTGGTTTTCATCTCAGGATAACAGTTTTTTCAAATTTTTTGATACATTAAGTATACATTTTGGTAATTTTATCACAAAAAACTTAACTACTAACTTTAACTTCAAGTAGTCAACGTAATAATTCGCTTTTGGCTGATTGAGTGGACTCGATGTCTTTTAATTAGAGTGGGTTTTTCGCCAAAAAGGGTCTTAATATATGACCTCCATCAACACAACAACAATAAGAAAATGAACTCTAAACTACATTTAACGAACAAAAAATAACATGGCGTACAAAAGACCTTCATATCTAATAAACTAAGGTAAATTAATGTCATGACGACTATTATGGAAACTTAATTTTTGACATGTTTCTTCTATCAATATTGGCTGTCTTGACGCTGAGTTCCTAAGTAACTGAAAATGTAGATTTTCCTTGCAAAGTAAAACAAGTATTGCATTTCGTAAAAAGGAAATGTACACCGTGTCATTTTCTTTTAAAAACTATACGAGGGGTTGAGTAAAAAAATATACTTTGCGTAAATATCACAAAGAAGAACTGTCCACAAACAAAAGAATCTTACAAAAGACAGGAAATTGAAACCTAGGCGTGGTGCACCCCTAAGCATATTATCGCCAAACGATTGCTGGAAACGTCACCCTTGGCCATTCGGCGATCTAAATCCATGTGGACTGAAATTTGTACTTCTTGGTTTGAATACAGTAAACACTGGCGATCGCATAATATAGAAACAGTTTTTTCATTTTTTTTTTTTTACGTTTCTTCAGATAGCACAACATATACTGGTGAAGCACACACACAAATGTAATTGAAAATTTTTGAGAAGTAACAGCACGCAGTGATTGTTGAAAGTGTTTCACAATTCACTAGATGGCTGAAAATCGTCTTCATTTCCAGACTTTTCCATTCGTTTGGGCAAGAGATTAGGCTTTTCCCAAAATTGAATTTACTTCTCAGTTTCCAGGTAGTTTGTATCCGTGTTCAAATGCATTGCTGGATTGGCATTCTACGTTGCACGATTTCATGCCTTAACGCTAAGTTAATTAAAAAAGCTAAATTGCACACTTAATACGCCACACTTCAATTTCGGGAAAAAAATGAATTGCCGGTGTTTTTAATTCCGCAGAATAAAATTGTAATAATGACCGCGAAAATGACCTTGCGTTATTCAATCAGATAAATGAATTAATATTGTATCAAAATTCGGCGGATTGCTGTGAAATTTGGCCTGGACATTTCTTAAATGTTCGGTGAAACCAAAATTTGTCGGCGATCAGTTTTTGAAATTTATATATAATATTTCACCAGTGGCGAAATTCAAAGCAATACGCTTTGCGTATTCTTTGCTGTTCGAACTTGACAGATTAATTAAAAATAACCAGACGAGTCAGAATATCAAAAAATGCTCACACACTTGGATTTGATACCCTATTAATTCAATTGAATGACACATGGTCATTTTCGCGGTTGTTTGCGATTTTCTTTTGCGGAATTGAAGAAACCGGCAATTCATATTTTTTTCCCGAAATCTACATTACTTAACCTTTCCAACGATATATAGTTTACCCATGTTTTTCTTTAAAATGGTATTGGTAGTTAGGCACATCTGCGCAAACCTTAATTACTAAGTCCCCCAGATTTCCGCTGTAAGTACCCCGCTCCCTAAAAAGCTCAGTTTCTTCATTTAGTCTGTCGGGATTCACGCCAGCAACTGATTGATATTCTTCATTGGATTGTACGTTGTCTACAAAGAGTTGTCGTAGTCGATAAGCATCCTCTTCTACAGATTTGGAAAGACCAAGTCCATACAGGTGCTCCACAAATTAAGGCTCTTTGTTAACAAATTCGGGCAGTTTGTGCAATTGTTTTACGATACTGGAAAATGCGCAATGGCCATCACCAACTACTGGGTCAATCGATAATCCAAAGGAGGCCAGATTTCGGTTAAGGTTACTCACTGGATCGTGAATGGTGTCATCATGATTAGGAGCTGTTGAGTGCGTTTTCCGTAAACATTTGCATAAGCGGTATATTGAAATCGTTGACAGATTTGTCATTTATAGTGCTTTTGATTTCTTGCAGAACTTGGTAAAGCTGGTTACAGTGACAGTAAATAGACATTCGGTAAATTGTGGTCAATCGTTTCAGAAATGTTCATGTTTTGTTACAGTTTCAGTATATAAAGAGAAACAGTTCAAAACTTGGTAAATTGTATGAAGTTAAGGTATGAAACCACTGGAGAAACCGTGTACGATCAACCTTGCTCAACGTCAGATCAGAAAGATCGTGATCAGTCAAAACTGCTAAAATTATAAATGATTGTCAAAATGACCACTGCAGAGACTGATCAAACAACGTGAGAAGACGTTAGTTACAATATTTCGACTGGCCAATACCAGTCTTCATCAGGTTTTATTAAGGCAAATCACGAATTTACAGAAATATATATGTAGTAAAACAATGAGCGGAAGTTACATTTATGACGTGGTATGGCGTGACTTAGAAATAATAGAAAATAAACAAAACAAAACAAAAATTTACTATATATAGTTACAAATTACAGTTCATCACGTTTATTAATGCCTAGAGGCTCAAGAGTCTTAGCCTTGTGAATAATGTGAGCCTCACGTGCCTTCCTGAAAGAACTGCGTTCATTTTTAAGATTTTCAGTAGGAATAAGTATGCGTATGAAGTAGCATATGGGTGTCGGAGTGGTTATTGCTGAGAAAGTGTTCTGAAACCACTGTATGGATATAATTAGAAGTAGGGTTGAGTACTGGTCGTCTATGTTCATTGAAACGGTCTTTGAGGTGACCTTTAGTTTCCCCAATGTATTGTAAACTACATAGGCGACATTGAATCATGTAGATAACATTGAAAGTAGTACAAGGTATATGAGATTTGTTATGGTACGTTTCACCTGTGGAATGAAAAGTATATCGAGTGCGGCCATGTTCAATGTAAGGACAAGTGGTACAATTCCTACTATTGCACCGAAATGAACCGGGAGTGACCCGGGAGTAAATTGTGGTCATTGTCTCAAAAATTGAATAAGCAGCCCCCTTCAAATAAGATCTCTGATTCGAATAGGCGCCCCCGCTAGAAGGCCGAAAATTGATAAGCGATGAGACGCTTAATCGAGCATTTGCACTAAGTACAACTGAACAATCTCATTAACTTCAAGTTACTTAGGAACTCAGCGTCAAGACAGCCAATATTGATAGAAGAAACATGTCAAAAATTAAGTTTCCATAATAGTCGTCATGACATTAATTTACCTTAGTTTATTAGATATGAAGGTCTTTTGTACGCCATGTTATTTTTTGTTCGTTAAATGTAGTTTAGAGTTCATTTTCTTATTGTTGTTGTGTTGATGGAGGTCATATATTAAGACCCTTTTTGGCGAAAAACCCACTCTAATTAAAAGACATCGAGTCCACTCAATCAGCCAAAAGCGAATTATTACGTTGGCTACTTGAAGTTAAAGTTAGTAGTTAAGTTTTTTGTGATAAAATTACCAAAATGTATACTTAATGTATCAAAAAATTTGAAAAAACTGTTATCCTGAGATGAAAACCAGGTTTGAAAATGACTCACAATTAGAACTGTCGTATGAGATATAATGAAGTTACGTTATATTTGGCTCTCTTACACGGATAAAACTGAGTTTTATTTTCTGATAATTTTGCTCAAGTCTAACTCCTTGATCACACATTATATTAAACAACTTTGTTACTTTGTTATAAGTGAACAAGATATTGTTAAGATCATTTGAAACAAAAACACTTCTTTAGGACAACTGATATTATTATTCTAGTGGTGAACATAGGTAATGACTGTACAAGGACTAAGAAAACAAGTATGAAGAGCACCTCACAAGACCGAGAGACCAAGACGTTTAGTGATTGATGTAAACCAAAAATGCTAGATTAAGCGCCCAGCTTCAAAAAAGCGCATCGCTTCGAATTAGCTGCCCTCTTACAGATTAAATGAAAAATGAATAAGCACCCACCCCCCTTCCCGCGAAAACCGAATTCGGTACAGATTACACTAGTACCGTTAACTGTGTGTAAAATTTAAAACACGAACAGTAGTGTTTTATCAAGGACTTAATAGACACAGACTTGATAAAACACCTGCTGTTCGTGTTTTGAACAGCTTCAAAAACGTCAGCTTAAAAAACTGCCCTGAGCCAAGGCAAACTGAGGTAAACCATGAGGCAAAAGGAGGTGAACCAAGGCAAACTAAGGTGAACCAAGGCAAACTAAGGTGAACCAAGGCAAACTAAGGTGAGGCCAAGGCAAACTAAGGTGAACCAAGGCAAACTAAGGTGAACCAAGGCAAACTAAGGTGAACAAAGGCAAATTGAGGTGAACCAAGGAAAACTAAGGTGAACCAAGGCAAACTAAGGTGAACCAAGGCAAACTAATGTGAACCAAGGCAAACTGAGGTGAACCAAGGCAAACTAAGGTGAACCAAGGCGAACTAAGGTGAACAAAGGCAAACGGAGGTGAACCAAGGCAAACTAAGGTGAACCAAGGCAAACTAAGGTGAACCAAGGCAAACTAAGGTGAACAAAGGCAAATTGAGGTGAACCAAGGAAAACTAAGGTGAACCAAGGCAAACTAAGGTGAACCAAGGCAAACTAATGTGAACCAAGGCAAACTGAGGTGAACCAAGGCAAACTAAGGTGAACCAAGGCGAACTAAGGTGAACAAAGGCAAACAGAGGTGAACCAAGGCAAACTGAGGTGAACCAAGGCAAACTAAGGTGAACAAAGGCAAACTGAGGTGAACCAAGGCAAACTGAGGTGAACCAAGGCAAACTAAGGTGAACCAAGGCAAACTAAGGTGAACCAAGGCAAACTGAGGTGAACCAAGGCGAACTAAGGTGAACAAAGGCAAACGGAGGTGAACCAAGGCAAACTGAGGTGAACCAAGGCAAACTAAGGTGAACAAAGGCAAACTGAGGTGAACCAAGGCAAACTAAGGTGAACCAAGGCAAACTAAGGTGAACCAAGGCAAAGTGAGGTGAACCAAGGCAAACTAAGGTGAACCAAGCCAAACGAAGGTGAACCAAGCCAAACTGAGGTGAACCAAGGCAAACTGAGGTGAACCAAGGCAAACTGAGGTGAACCAAGGCAAACTAAGGTGAACCAAGGCAAACTGAGGTGAACCAAGGCAAACTGAGGTGAACCAAGGCAAACTAAGGTGAACCAAGGCAAACTAAGGTGAACCAAGGCAAACTGAGGTGAACCAAGGCAAACTGAGGTGAACCAAGGCAAACTAAGGTGAACGAAGGCAAACTAAGGTGAACCAAGGCAAACTAAGGTGAACCAAGGCAAACTAAGGTGAACCAAGGCAAACTGAGGTGAACCAAGGCAAACTGAGGTGAGGCCAAGGCAAACTAAGGTGAACCAAGGCAAACTAAGGTGAACCAAGGCAAACTAAGGTGAACAAAGGCAAATTGAGGTGAACCAAGGAAAACTAAGGTGAACCAAGGCAAACTAAGGTGAACCAAGGCAAACTGAGGTGAACCAAGGCAAACTGAGGTGAACCAAGGCAAACTAATGTGAACCAAGGCAAACTGAGGTGAACCAAGGCAAACTAAGGTGAACCAAGGCAAACTAAGGTGAACCAAGGCAAACTGAGGTGAACCAAGGCAAACTAAGGTGAACCAAGGCAAACTATGGTGAACAAAAGCAAACTGAGGTGAACCAAGGCAAACTGAGGTGAACCAAGGCAAACTTAGGTGAACCAAGGCAAACTAAGGTGAACGAAGCCAAACGAAGGTGAACCAAGGGAAACTAAGGTGAACAAAGGCAAATTGAGGTGAACCAAGGCAAACTAAGGTGAACCAAGCCAAACGAAGGTGAACCAAGGCAAACTAAGGTGAACCAAGGCAAACGGAGGTGTACCAAGGCAAACTGAGGCGAACCAAGGCAAACTAAGGTGAACCAAGGCAAACGGAGGTGAATCAAGGCAAACTAAGGTGAACCAAGGCAAACTAAGGTGAACCAAGGCAAACTAAGGTGAACCAAGGCAAACTGAGGTGAACCAAGGGAACCTGAGGTGAATCAAGGCAAACTGAGGTGAACCAGGGCAAACTAAGGTGAACCAAGGCAAACTAAGGTGAACCAAGGCAAACTAAGGTGAACCAAGGCAAACTGAGGTGAACCAAGGGAACCTGAGGTGAACCAAGGCAAACTGAGGTGAACCAAGGCAAACTAAGGTGAACCAAGGCAAACTAAGGTGAACCAAGGCAAACTAAGGTGAACCAAGGCAAACTAGGGTGAACCAAGGCAAACGGAGGTGAACCAAGGCAAACTAAGGTGAACGAAGTATACGTTTCATATAATGGGACGTTATATGTCCCTTACATAGATGGGTATGTATACTGGGACGTTATATGTAGCTTACATGAATGCATTACCAAATTGAATGTGGCGGCGTATGGCGTTCGAACGTCCTCGGTCGAACGGTGATTTGAGCTGTCCGTTTGAAAGGTACAGTTTATCAATTGAAGTTGTTGCTCTGTTATGTTCTTGGCGGTTAAACTGGCTTAGAAAAACCGCATCAAAATTATATTTGTCTTTTAACTCTATGCAAAGATGGACGCTGTTTAGAGAACCCGGAAGTGTAACACCATGGATTGAATTAGAATGTTCATTTTTTTGTGATCGTTTAGTAAGCTGGATATTCCAGTTGATATTGCAAATAGTGCACATCTGCTATTTCTGGGCAGTCTGTGTTAGCCCGTAACAACCCCTTCGAACGGAATCCTTAATCTGTGATTGCTGGCAGTTTCAATTTCTTGTAGTGTAATTTGAGGAGCCTTAAAGCCTGGATTTAGTTTTAAATTCACCTTAAACTCAAACCCAGAGTATTCTTGTTTGTTACTTTGGATCCATTCCTGTTAAATGCTAGTTTTTGCACAAGTCGCTATGATCATTGCAAATCTTTTTTGAATGGACGTCACTGCCACCATATGATGTTGGTGGATAGGTTCAATCGGGGGGAGGTGGGTAACTCTCAGATAAGAGTGGCAGGAATGACATTTGTACCCTGTTGAGTTTGTAAATGTATTTATGGTTTAGTACTGTGCTTATGGCATTTAAGTCTGAAATGACCACAGACCCTGGAGGGGAGGGGGATAGGATAAAGTCACACTTGGGCTAAGGAGGCCCACATGGCCGGAGCTTATCCTGGTTTCTGTAGCATGAAGCAACTGAGAGTATTGCTACTCCCCCTGGATGGGATGCTAGTCCGTTGCAAGGTTACCCCCAGCAGTATGTCGCCATTACCTATTTATACACCTGTGTGGAGAGAGACAATGTGGGGCAGAGTATCTTGTCTAAGGAAACAACACAATGGCGGGGACTGGGCATCGAACCACCGACCTTCAGATCTGAAGTGCAATGCATTAACCGCTACACCACTGTGCACCCACAGGAGGGGGAGAAGGGAGCCCTCCCTATTGTGGGCTATACATGAAGGCTCCACCCAAAAAATGTGCTTTTTTTTAAGCTCACATTATACCAAAGGGTAGGGAAAATTTTCATTTTAGAATATTTAAGGGTTGCCAAAATGTGCTGCAAAGTGAGGCAGTGAGTACTGCAAAGTGAGTGCATAATATGTGCAATGAATAACAATCAAATGGTCATCTGCACTCCCTATGCCTTTGCTTCATTCAGTGAATGCTCCATCCCTTAACAGTCTGTTAGAGCTTCATTTGGAGAATATTCCTCACCTGGCAGGGGGAGGGGGATGGGAGGGTACTCAGGGGTACTAGTGATGGGCAGATGCTAAAAGCAGACCCAAGAAAAGAACAGCTGCTCAAAACATGGCCCAAAAGAAGTCCTTTTGCATGTACTTTAAGGTGATTACATCAAAATTGAAGGAATATTTAGCATTTTCTAACACTTGGTCCAACTGGTAATTATGTTTAGAACATTTCAAAAATGCAGTAAAAAATAGGGGTCACCATGCTTGTTTTGGCACAACATGGATAGCCAGTGATAGCAGCTATATGACCCACAATGTTTTCCTGAGAAACCCTAGTAATCAGAAATGAGAACTAATATATAGATTTAGCCAAGCCTAAAAGCGGAGCCCTCCTTTTATTTTTGTTTTTTTTTGTTTTTTTGCTGGCACTTATTAATTTGTGAAAATACTCTTACTCAAGTCGTTAAATTAAAGGAAAAAAAAGAAAAAAGAAACAAAAATTCATGTCCTTGCTGGGAGTTGAACTCGGCTCTACGGTGTCGTAAGCCGGCGATTAGTCCACTAGGCCATGAGTGTTTATTGTTATCCTCAGATGTTAATTTTACTACTTATTTCTTTTTTTGTGACAAGCTGGCTATCAACATGAAAATGCTGGTGTTTTTCCTGGCAAAATGTGTTCGGACCACCGCACAAACCATGGTTGTGGATAGAAAAAACCAAAAAGCAGTAGCCCTGCTATACTTGGTGTCGAAACCGCTGCGAAATGCTGTAAACTCAAGGGGGGGCCGACTGAGTTCGGAAACAGATCCAACAAGGCAAATTTAAACTTTTTGCCTGAACTTTATCGCCTAATTTTTTTTGCCTAAATTGAGCTTTTTGCCTTCCACCAAAAAGACAACTGAGTATTCTTTTGAACTTTTTTTTTCCATTAACAAATTTGTTTTTGACATTTGTTGTCTTTGCTTGTTTTGCTACAATGCGGGTCACCATGCGATTTCACACCAAAAACACGGGATTCAGCACAGGGTTATATCCAGTGTATGCCACTTCATACTGGTGACCCTGTAGTGTGGACGGACGGATGTACGGACGGGCGGATGGTCACGTTACTATTACGTCATTAGCAAAATTTCTATGCTTGATAGGTTGCCAAATTTGCTTAGCAATGGTGCTCCGCTGACACGCTAGTGCGTGGGCTCCGCTATAATTTCTTTAAAAAGTCATTGCTTGTATTGAAATATTGGAGCAGTTCAACGAAAGAGACATTTATCTTGCATTGTATACTGTTTTAATTGAACAGGAATTAAGGATATGAAAAAAATTAATAAATATTCCACGTGCGTACATACACTGCTGTACCTAGAGACGAGTTCTTTTCGGCATTTAACTCAAATATCTCATGCTCATCACCCCCAAATGATGAGCAGAAAGGATGTGCAATGTAATTGAAGGGAATCACCTTAATTAAGTTTATAACTAGAACTAGGTACAATTTTTTGACATAAAATTGAGAAATCTGAGGTACTGTACACTGTTTATAAAACCCTAAAAAACTCCTGCTAAAATCCTTTTACCCCAAAACAAGTCCACCTGAATATTTCTACCCCATAAGAACGCCACAATTGCTAAATTCAAATGCAACAAAGGCAGGTCTGCACCTCCCCAGAACTAATATACCTGAGTACCCTCCTGGGATTCCTTAAACATGGCTGTCACTCTACTGACAGTGGTGGATCCAGGATTTTTCAAGGGGGGTGGCTTACCTGATAGAACGATAGCGGAACAAAATTATTGGAGACAAAATCGCCTCAGTGACAGTTTTTGTTCCCTTTCTTAATTTCAAGCTTAAACAACCCCAAAGAGGGGGGGGGGGGGTGGCTAGCCACCCAATCCACTCCCCCTCCATCCGCCCCTGACTAAGGGTGTAGCTAGTGTTCAGAAAAGCAGGTTCAATGTCAATTGGTGGAAAGTCCAAGGTTTCATGGACTTTGTTAAGCACCCACAAGGGCAGAGAAATGCACCAAAGACCAGTTGTTATCTACAGCCATTACATTGTCACTTGAACAGTCTAGAGATTGTTTGCCACAACCATCAACTTGTGATCTGCCTTTTGTTGTGGACTTGACCCCAGCAACAAATTCATGACCATTCTCTTGTACTTGAACTTGTGTTGTACCAACTAAGGCTCAGCCTTTTGGTTTGTCAATAATTACCAGGCTTCTTGTAACAAAAATAAACCATACAATATGAATTGCCTCTTTTGATTGCAAATAACTCTCTTTTAGGAAGATTTCTGCACAAGGAATCAAAATGGACTGTGCTGAGGCAAACTGTACCAGTGAAGGTATGGACACTGAGGAAATAATTAGCACCGTTAAGACAATGCTGATTCATTCGATAGCACTCAACAACTCTGAGGCCTTTTTGATGGCTCTAGAAGCTTTAGAAGAACTCAAAGTTGGCCTTAACTGGAGTTTTCATTCAAAAGCCTTAGTTCTTCGTAGTGGGGATTGGAATACCCCACTCATCCTGGCTGCGAAACTCGGTCGTACAAGTATGGTGGTCACTCTAATAGAAAAAGGTGCAAATCCCAACTTGTGTTCACATTACGAACATGGGAAAACAATTGGGCGGACAGCTCTTCATGAGGCATCTAAATCAGGACATATTCAAGTTGTCGACTGTCTTCTAGTACATGGATGTGATGTAAACATGCCAGACGCAAGAGGCTGGGCACCCATTCATGATGCAATTTGTCAAGATAACATTGAAATTGCTTATAAACTTCTTGAAAATGGAGCAAACCCTAGACAGAGTTTTAGCATACCTTTAGCGCATATAAAAAATCTAGCTGTCTATGGAAGAGCATGCCTCATGTTTTCTGCTGGTCCATATAGTAAGTTGCACCCATCCACGCCTTCGTCCTTCGAGTGGAATTGTCTTTCTTTTGCTGCTAATTGTCATCAACCACAATTAGTAGCTAAATTAATTCAAGAATATTTTCACAAGGACGTAAATTCCCAGAGTTCTTCTGGAAAAACTGTACTCCATGAAGCGGTGATTTTACCCGAAAGCCTGAACCTTGACAAGGAAGACATCGTTCAAAACCGCCGTGAAACTATGGAAATTCTACTGAAAGCAGGTGTCGACCCTAATGTTTCTGATTACCTGGGAAGAACTGCACTTCTTCTTTTCTTTGACCATGTAAATTTAGCCAAAGGAGTCGTTAAGAGGTACTCCAAGATCGTTCATGAGACAATTCGCCTACTAAAAGGTTATGGTGCCCATTTAAACGTGGCTGACTTCAGTGGAAGGACCGTCATGCATCAAGCTGCTGCCTTTGGCGATATTGAGACAATGAAGATTCTCGTGGAACTTGGTGCTATTGTTACAAGTCTAGATAATGACAGCAATACGCCAGCTCATGTCGCGGCTTCCCATGGCAATTTCGCGGTGCTACAACTCCTGCTAGATTGTGCCTCGCATGCAAAATCTGTAAACCGTCACGGCGACACAGTGTTACATGTAGCAATTATGGCGAACAACGAGGAAGACGCTATTGTGAAAATCACCGAAACGTTGAAAAGAAACAACGCCGATAAACTGCAGACGAACGTTTTTGGAGAAACGGAGTATGACCTGGCAGTTAAGTTTAAGATGGAAAGACTTTCATGCCTACTTTCCGTTGAAAGCAATAATTCTGTCGGTACCAATTCTACATCTACAAGTGAAAGAGAGAATTTGGAAGCCCAGCTTAGGAAGGGTGCGAGGGACGAGAGCGACCAGAGTGATGCTCCCCACGGGGATAAAGAAAGAAGCAGTAACATTGGACAAGTGGACAAATCACGTAAAGAGAGTGATTTTGAAGATATTTGTGAGAATGCTGAAATTCCAGAATTATTAATAGGCGGTGATACAAACGTCAACGAGTATTTATTGAAACTATGTCACGAATATCGCGTAAGAAGCTTTCACATGGACGGTGATGGGCATTGCCATGAACGATGTACTGTCGCGAAACAGACGGTGAACTTTGTCGAACAACTTTTGAATCTTGTTGCAGAGGATGACAAAAGGTTCACTTGTGAAGTTTTACGCACCGGAAGTGCTTTTGAAGGATACAGAATTGGCAAACCAGACGAATTTGACTATATGTGTGAATTAAAATCACTGTCAGATGACAAATGTGAAATTCTTGAAACTGAAGATCCAGGATTTGTTCGCGTTCAAGTAAAGAAAGGCCACAGAGAAGAATGGAAGATGTTCCTGTCGGAGGAAGGATTTCTCGATGCTATGAAAGTGAAATGTTTTTTGGTGACAGTGTTGCACAGGAAGTCTAGTGCTCCCGCCTTAGTCCAAAACACGTGGAAACTGAGCCTCAACACAACAAGCTATGATTCATGTGTAATTTGTCATCCGTTTATAAGTACAAGCAAAGCAGGAATCAAGATGACTATATTTTGGAGAGGAAATGTTTACAAATTCATGCCCATCGACATTGACATCACCCCTGCGATACGTTTTCCCGACTGGCCTAAGTCCGCCAAGATACCTCCATCCCACGTACTGAAAGACTGCTCAGAAGTGGGATATCATATTGTACCCAAATCAGAGGGAGGAGACTCGTTGTTATGGAGACTTTCCTTTTCCATCGCTGAACGGAATATATTACAGAATGTTAGTCCAGTTCAAGGGGCGTGTTACACAACTCTCAAGATAATCAAAGGACAAACAATGTTAAGAAGTAGCGCACAGCGTTTCTCGCACCTCGGATTTCTTCATACTTATGTCCTCAAAACGAAATTCTTCGAAGAACTCGAACGATCTGTTGATTCAGAGTTGTGGCAGGAAAACAAACTGACTGACCGGATTTGTTCCGTGCTGGAATCCACGGCAAGTCTTTTAAGCCAGAAGGGATCTTCCCAAGTAGAGTCGTACTTCCTTTCAGGTCACAGCGTCATTCGAGAGCCAGACAGACACTTTGGTAGGCTAGTGAGAGCGTCCATAAAAACGACTCTTCGAAATGTCGTAAGACTGTTGCGGAAAGAACCAGGCTCATCTTCAGAAACTGACGACGATGCAAGCTTCACCATGAAATTTGACTTGGATTCAAATTCTGAATCTGACGATGACGGCAGTATGAAATTTACCGATCCTGGCCTTTTGTCGGCGCAGTGACGTGATCCCTAAAATCAGATGACTAAATTCTAGTACTCGTTTCATCAAATGAATCATTGACGCTTTAACCAGAAACTCGATTTGAGACACGGAGATGCATGATGTGTAGGCCGAGTTGCAAAGTGACAGGGCCAAGCAAATATGGGATATATTTTCTCCCAACGCCGGGGTTATTAAGTCGCAATGTCGTCAAAAATTAGTAAACTTCGTTTTTGTCTAGTGATCCTTGCTTCTTTTTCTTAAAATGACAGAACCTGTGAATCAACTGTTATTGACCAAATTAGAAATTCTTACTCGTTGTAGAGCCTAGTCCACGTCATACTTGTACACGAAAACGTTTTGGTTTTGCAGCAAAATGTTTGAATTTTCTCTTTTTAACTGAAATTGCCTTTCAGAAACAAGCGAAATGACACCTGACACATGATCTGGTGTCACTGCGAGCGCAATATGGATCACGCAATGATACGTGTCAAATGTTGCATTGCTAATATCTAATTTTCGCCGTTACTCAGCTATACGAATCGCCATTAGTTAACACCAGAACTTTGAAATTGTTTGCACTGGAATCTTTCAGCCGAACCTACTAGATGCATTCTCCAAAATGGACTAACAGCTACGCAGTAGCTGAGATTAACAGGGGAGTTGTAGCTATCATAAAATTGAGGCTAATTTTATTCAGGCAAAGTTAAACTCAAGACAGTTGCCGGAAGATATTAGCTCAAAGATATTAGCTCAACAGAGCTACTCTGTAAATTCGAGTGAAAATAAAGTGTATGTATGTATGTGTGCGCGTGGTCAGCGGTGTGCTTCCATCACCGTTCTTGGGGGGGCCCTTAGCAAATTCAGGGATCGCCGTTTTGCCTGCCATTGCTAGCCTGCTTGCACTTTGCTCGCTTCGCTTGTTTAGCCTGCTGGAATTTGTGTCCCGGCCCGAACTAAGAGGCTGTTTACATGGAGGGAGGAAGATCCTAGCGCTAGGAAGATCCTAGAAGGCGGATCATCCTAACGCCATATGTTTTCTGTATTCAGTTTACATGCAAAATGTTGTACTTGGCCCTAGTGCAAGGATCTTTCTAGCACTAGGATCTTCCTAGCTGAGAGATAGGAAGATCCTAGCACCATGTAAACTGCCTTCGCTCGGAAGATCCTAGTACTAGGGACAGAATCACAATTATGGCGGCAGCCGGGCGTTCAGCTGCTAAAGACCGACAGTTTTATTTGATTTCCAGCAACCACCCCGACCGAAATTTTTGCATGTAAACCAAACGAAAATTTGTTTCGCCTTCTAGGATCTTCCTAGTGCTAGGATCTTCCTCCCTCCATGTAAACAGCCCCTAAGTAATTCCTAAAGCTGAAACTACTGTTGATTCGGTGACCATCCTGAAAATTTTTGTCCCTATAATGTTGGAAAGTTGCAAATATTTTTACAGTATTCTACAGTATCTTACTTTAAAAAGACACGAATTTTGCGTGAAAAACAATCACACAAGCTTATTTCCTATAATCTAGACCCCTGTGGTTTGATCTCTCGGAATCGACGTGACCTCTTCTAAGCGACGGCCAAGGCTTGAAATTTTGGGTGTTCGCTTGCGAGAGGAGAGGTCCAGCTGTATATAGCAGCCTCATTCTCAGAATTGAATCGCGGCAAAGATTAAATACTGTTTCGAGAGCCCTATATCTTACCCCCAATGGTTTCCCTGTTAATTGTTCAAGTATCCACTGCAAAAACCCTTGGCGTTTAAATTGACGAAAACCTCTCTTGGAACACTAACATCACTTGAAGAAAATTACCTCTGGTATTGGAGCCATAAAAACCCTTTCCTCCCTCCCGAAACACTGCAGTTTATTTTTAATGCGTTCGGGCTGCTGCACCTCGACTACTGTACTGCAGTGTTGTGTGCGAACTCTTTCGCATAAATTACAAAAGTTACAAAACTGCGCTGCCAAAATTCTAACCTCTGCCAGTCATAATACTAATACTTGGGTGGAGAATCCTAAGCAATCAACGACAAAAACGAAAAGCTATATTGGTGTTCAAATCTTTACGTGGTCTGACACCCGACTATCTAAGTGCTCAATTTGTCAACCGTATTGACACAACTTGATATTGTCCGAGAGACTCCGTGTTCAAATTTGCTGTTTCACTGCTTCGCGCCAACTTTCTAAGAAAACAGCTTTAGGTGTAGCGGTGCGGTACCCAGGAACATCTTACCGTCTGATTTGCGGTAACCAGAATCACTCAGTAATTTCAATGTTAAACCATACTCTTGTAGCCTCTTTCAAAGAATAATGAAACGAAGTCTAACAGACAGCGTTCATGCAAAGCAGTTTTTTCAGATGTTTTCAAATCTTAAAGTGAATTTTAAGATATGGAAGATACATTTGCCAAGTTTATTCTGTACAGGTGAATTATGACGCTGACCAGTCATAACAGACGCAAACAACACAACGAGCCAATCACAGCTCAGAATAGCTTCGAAGCGAGATACAGAGGCGTTCTCAGGTTGTCTCCATAGTAGGTACACCTGTGGAGCTAATCTCGTACCCAGATCTCACTTGTGTGTACTGAAATGTTAGTGACTGTGGAAGATCTGGGTACAAGGTTAGAGTTAGTCCCCTTCGTTTAGACTTCGGGTATGTTTCACTATATAGGATAGCTCTTGTGTTGGCAGGAAAATCACATCGGATAGGTCTTTTGTTCGCACTCTGATTTCGGCGAGATTTTTGTACCGAGGAGATGCTGCGCCACTCCAATTTCGAAAGTAAATTGTCGTGTATCGGATAGGTTTTCGCGCCAGTGCGATCGTGACAAGGAAATCAATTCGAACTGGAAGTTAAAACTGATCTAGGATTAAAGCTTGAAAAGATGGCAACCTCGTTTCCATGTTCTTTTGTAATCCAACATCTTAGATTGCGTAGGACCATGGGAACGAGGTTATGTTTCACCAGGGGTTCTAAACACCTCGAAACGGCGAAGTAGTCAGTAGAAACGAGGGCACGTTGATAGCTCCAGGAACCTGACTCGTACTCAGTCGCTATTAAAAAATTCGGAAATTGGATGAGAGAAAAAACGGAGGAGGTCTCGAATAGAGAAATATGCAAGCGTGCGGGAGACGCTGGGGAGGGAAGAAGTCTTATCCGAAGTCTCTCCGCTAGCGCTAGTCAACTCTCGCATCCAATCTTCTCTCGCCCCTATGACAACTGATAGCGACAGGTGACCTGTCAGACCAGGAATCACAACGGCGACGTGAAAGTGTGCGTAAAATTGATGCACTGCGCATGTTTAGCGGGAAATACGTAGACTTTCTCCTCCTGGGCCCGACGTCAGATAGAAAGTCTTCCGTCGCGTGAAAATGCGAGTAATATTCCTCATTTTTATTACTTTCCATCCGGATTTTACGATGCAAATCTGCTTAATGTTGCTCAGGAATACTGCAGAAATATTTGTTTGCTTTTTGGTGGTTTGTCTTGTTTGGGGTCTACCATATGGCTTGCTATTTGCTTTTTTACGGTTTTAGCAACTAAATTGTAATAAATAAAATAAATTCAAGCCAAAGTATGATACTTTGATACGTTCTTTGAAGCTGAGGTCAAGGAAGAGATGGTAATTCACATCAAAAGTAAACAACGTTTTTCTGCTCAAATTTATTACGTGTAAGCGTAATCCTAATTTCCACTCGTTAAAACCTCGAAGATCCGTTAAAAATCCTTTCTGGTATGCTAAAAGTGCTTCTGGATACTAATCGTGAATGATTTCTGTCAGATTTATAATTATTCATTCCAACCGACATAACAAACTGAGATTAAAGTACTCGGAGACAACAAAATTGGTTTGGATCGTGTTTCGCGATCCTTCGGAGGGGATATTCATACCATATTTCCTCACTTTGAAATACATGTTGCGCATGAGCTGGAAGTGGTAATCCAGGCTAAATTGTGGACTGATTTCTCTGGAATGATGTTTATTTGTGGCTCTTGACACGGCTCATGAGAAAGATTTCCATGACCTCTTTTAGCCAACACATCTCTCCCCAGTTTTTCCTTTTTTCGGTTTCGACGTCGCTTTGCCGTTTCGGTTCTCTGGGATTTTTTATCGGTGTTTTGATCCCCTAGTTGGTAGGTAGGTAAAACTTTATTTATACACGGAATCCATTCATGTTACATGCTCTTCCATCGAGCCGTGTCTAAATTAATCAATTAACTAATTAAAATATCCAACTAAATTACCTATCTTTATTAACTATTATTTAATGACATAGAGACGATTTAAAAGAGCCGAGAGTGGGCTGTGTCTTAGCGCTCAAAGGCAAGCTGTTCCAGAGAACAGAACCACGATATTGGAAGCTTCGTTTTCCTGCTTCAGTGCTCGGTCTAGGGACAAAGAGGTTATATTTTGAATTTCGTAGGTTATGTGAGTGAACACTGGATGTAGTTTTAAAGATGCTTGTTAGACGAATCGGAGAAAGATTGTGGAGAGCCTTAAACAGATTAATCGCTAGTTGCTTTGAACGCCTCCCTAGTGAAACACTCGCACTCGTTTTATATATATTACTCCGAAGATCTGGCGACAAAGTCTGGCGGGGTTAGAGACGATGTTTCTCCGTGCAAATATCCAAGAGTTTCCCTGGGAAAGTCGGGGAAAACGGAAGCAGAACAACGAGACGTCTGTTGAGAAACATCGTCTTTTACAAAAGGGCATTAAAAAGGCATTCAAACGAAGAAATAAAAGATAGAAAAAGAAATGAAAATACCGAGATAAGCATTATCCTTTGCCTTAATCGGTGTCCCTTCTCGAATAAAATTCTCCTTGTTTGTTATCAAACCTGTTACGAAAACACTATTCGCGCGCGCAAGGAGCTCATAACACGGAGCGTGCAACTCCAAGGTTTACAATTAATATTTCTCGCAAAAATTTAGGTCTCGGTCCGCATGAGTCCGCATCCCTCCAAAAATGGCGGCCATGCATCGTTCTTTCTACTTCCAAAATGCCTAACGTAAAGCATAACGCAAGGCTGATAAATCATTTGCAAAGCTTATGACTGGTTAGCTAGGCTTATTCGGGAGTCTGAATTCGCGGGAAATTCAATCTGAAAACAAATTGGTCTGTAAAAACGCGCCGTGACACGAAGATAGGACAGTTTCGCGCTCCGGGTTATGGGCTCCTGCGCACGCTTATTTAAGTCGATGCATTTTGAATGTGTTACGCCGGGCTAAGACACAAAGGCAACCAAGCGTTCGAGCATCACATACCTCGTTTCGGGGGTTGAAGCGGAATATTTTCACTTTAAATATTCATTATTCCCCGCCCATTTTTCACAAGTATTCATTATTCCTTGCCTATTTTGAGATCAATATTCATTATTCCTTTAAATTGGTTGATGTTCCCAGGTATACAATTTTCAGACCCACAAAACGAGAGCGGTCAAATATTCTATTCCAATTCACAAGTTGTGCACAGGACACTGGACATTGTTCTGCTGCTATCCTTCTGGAAGGTGTTAGTTCATCACTTATTACATGCTTTTTTAATGGTGCCCTCTAGTTACACCTTCAATGGCCTTGATTAAAGTGTAAGACGCATGTGGCTTCTTTATTTGCTGACTAGCAAAATAGTACCCCCCCAAAAATAAGCCAAGCAACATGTTTCAGTGAAAAGCTTTATTAAACAAACAATGACGACAATGCGGTCCAACCAATGAGTCTATATAATCTGGAAAACAATGAAGTGTTGCACGATGTAATATATCAAACACGAGAAAGAGTGTTTCATCAGGATATCCAAACCCCGAGAAGTGGGTTGAAAAAACGAGGCGCAGCCGAGATTTTTTGACCGACTTCGAGGTGTTTGGATACCTGATGAAACACTCTTTCGAGTTTTTGATATGGCTTCTCAAACCATTCATAAATCTTGGAGAAATTCAAAGCAAAAGTTCGCTAAATTTTATGCTAATTAAGATCCGGTATCCAAACCACCGTCACGGTAGTGATTTCCTTTGTTTTCTCTTTATGAATTATTAATGAGTTTGAGAAGTTTATAACAAGTTCTTTTGTAGGCCAT
>OZ034974.1:19297764-19412764 GCA_964030785.1 Siderastrea siderea | reverse complement strand
TACTTGCATTATTTTTTTTTTTACCAGCGGGCACGTATTTAACTGTTATTGAAGAAAATTGAGTTGTCTGTTAACTGGTAGGTAAAGCCGTTGACAGTGGTTGGTCGCTCCCTTGGCGGGGGGGGGGGGGGTAGGGGTTGTGATACTCCCTCATAACACCTATACGGGTACGTGCCGCCCTACGGGTTCTTGATTTTGGGACTCTTGATCGGAATCGGGGTATCCATATTTGAGACGTTTTCTAGAACGGGGTGTGATATAACTGCAAACAAACAGAAGCTTCAAGATATCAGCAGCGATTTTAAATTATTTAAAGGGAAATAAATCAATGGTTAATCAACTAATGGGGAAAATAACACAACCTGGTTTGCGTAAAAACAGTTGTACTTGGGAGGTAGAAGTCCAACAAACGAAGAAAGAATTGTTCTAAAACGGGGTTCTGAAATTTAGTAAACATCTAGAACTTACAAACTTGCCTATTTCAAACTTAAAAACTTGCCTTTTTCACAAACGGGGTATCACTTTGAATGCAAAACCCTTAAACCTACTTGAGAACCCCTCCTGGTGTTCAATATGCGAGTTTGAATGCAATAATGGTTTTATTTTATACCCAACTTCTACTTCTTTCAATTGACGATGATCCTGCATAGTTGCAATTTAATTGCGACAAGTTGTCAGTAATAGCCGAAGCCAAAACAACAACAAATTTATTTATATTGCGCAAATTTCCATGCGCATTACAACCAGTTTAAAATTAATAAAAATGCAAGTACTGAATAATTTACAATGGAAATATAATGTCTTCTATACAAAAAAAAATATACTAAAAGTAGGTATATCTATAATTAAAATAAGTTACATGATAATTCTTAAATCTGATATATAACAAAAAAATTATTATAATATTTAATAAACATAAACGGTCTTAAAAAGGTATGTTTTAATAAAAGATTTGAAAGAATTATTATGGAGTTCGTAGAGTATCGCAGTAAATAAAGCAATAATGAATACAGCCTGAACTACTTGAGGAAAAAAACGTAAGGTTTTCAAGGGAAACAACTTTAAAAGAAAACATGGGAAGTTCCTGATCATCATATCTTGGAAACCCTAACTTCCACAGATAAGCTGCTCCGCAATGTTTATGTACAAGATTTTTGAGTCACAACTATATTTGGCAGGTCACGTGACCACAGAAACAAGCCTAAAACTCAAACGGCATATAGTTTTGGTTATTGAAAACAGTGCTAATATTTAACGATCATCAAGACCCAAAACTTGACGTATAGATTTCTTGGAATGCGCATTATTATAGAAGCTATGACGTCACACGTACGTGTATTTATACATTTTGTTCCGTAGTTTTTCTTTCCTTTGTAATAACAGTAATTGCTTACGTCAGATTATAAAGAAGGCTACCTTTCATCGGCCCGTTTTCCCGCGCTACCCAACGCAGAATTAAGGTTATTACTAAAAAATATTGTAAGGACTTAGATATCAGATTAGTTTTTACATCCTATAAGTTGAAAAACATGTTTGTTGTTAAGGATGCAGTCCCTCACTCACTGCGTTCCCTTGCGGTTTACAAATTTCCATGCGCAGGCTGTGGCGACTGTTATGTCGGCGAGACCACCAGACATTTTTCCACAAGGGTTCGAGAGCATTTATTTTCAGATCGTAACTCCCATATTTGCAAACATTTGAAGGATTCTGAATCCTGCAGGAATCTCTGTTCGGAGATTTGCTTTTCCATCTTAGACTCAGCCCCTACAGTTTTTCAACTCAAGATAAAAGAAGCCTTATACATTGAATGGGAGCGGCCCTCGCTTAACAAGCAACTCAAGCATTTAAACTTATCCCTTTTGTTGTAAGGTTTCGCTTGTTATGACCATTAATTTGTATTTTTTTTTCGTGTCTTCTGCAATAAGTCTTCATTTACTTTGTAATCAACACTCTTTTGTTATAATTTTCTTATATATATAGTTACAATCGTGCTATGTTCTGTAGAACTGATGATGGATGTTGTAACATCCGAAACATGTCTTCAAAACTAAAACTTGTTGTCGTCTTTCTTAACTGCGTGATTTCGTTGCTGCTAGAAAGAAACTTCGGTATTATTATTATTATTATTATTATTATTAATCTTGCTGAGGAAGAGCTCACGTGACGAAAGCGTGGACTCTCACGCGCGGACCTCAGAAGTATTCACATTCACGGCAGACTTTCTTTCTAATAACACGCATGTTTGTTCGTACGTTCGCAACGCACAGCTACGGAATGTCTTCTTGTTTTTTATCGTATGTTTACCTTAATTTGTGATTCTCGTAACATGCCATGCGCGCATGTCTTTCAGAAAGTGATGGCAAAGCTTACGCCTTACCCCAAGCCTTGAGTAACCAAACTCAAAAGTACCTCCCTGCAAAACACCTACACCAGAAAATTTGACACTAAACATACCAGCAGTAATATAACCTCGACACTGGAGCATGGCTTGTCTACCAAATGACATCTTTAACATGCACGTCTTAGTACGTGGCGATGCCATTTCTTTGGAGCTCCGTTGTAATGAACTACTCCTGTTTGGGTACTGTTCTCATTACGATTTTGTCACTGATCGTCTCACCTATCGGCTGCTCTCTACAAGTGGCGCCAAATTAAAACACCTTTTACAGTTGTTTGACTTTATCCGTGACATAAAAATTTTAACCCTCGGACGTACGGGGTGGGGATGCCAGCCGATGTGGTTTTTCTTCAGTTTTTCAAGAGAATTTATCAGCACCTGCCGTTTTCTGTAGCTGCAAGCATATCCGTAAAGCACATTTTAGTAAAGGTTGTGTCAAAATAGATTGCTTTGGTTATGAGATATGAGGTCAAACAGAGCATGTATTCGAGCCAATTCGTGTTTTTCACCTTTAGTCGGTGAAACAGCACGAAATGTCGACAACAAAGTGGTTAACTATGTCATCATTTCCTTTGTCTTTTAGTTATTCCCAATCTTGAGCAAAATCTAAAATGGTGGCACTATTGGCAGCCATTTTGGATGACGTCACAGCCCCCCCCCCAGCAGTGCGATAACCCATAATATTTACCTCTTCTTGTAGAGCATATCACAGGCTATATACAAAAGGTTAAGTTTTTTCGAAATAGTGTTACACAACTGAAACCCCAAAAGTTTGTGCATTGGTAGAAAAATATTTCCGTTTTGATCTTGCCAAGCATCCAGATTAACGGCATTCTTATTATCTCTCGTTCAAGAACTCAAGGGTGGCAGGTTAGTTCGGATGTTTGCGTGTTTAGGATTGTGGCAAGTTTGGCGAAATGTTTGACCAAAAAAAACAAAAAACAAAGGAAGGCAGACTGTACAGCTGGAAGTTACATTTTCTTTGATTTCCAATATTCCGTCAGGCACGGTCTGACTTCTTCAGGGAATGAAGCGATAAGTCTTAGCACGCATTGCGGGCCTCATCCATGATTTTCTGGGTCTGTATCGCTTCAGAGACAGTCACAAACGACAAGTTGGTATTCCATCAGCTAAGCGATATGTGATTTGCTCTCCACCTTACAACTTTGTACTGCAACAAACAGATCTGGTGTTTGTACTGGCACATTCAGATCCACAGTTAGAGAAACTCAAATCGTAATTATTCAAATCGTAATGGCGAGTGTTTCGAAAACCAAAAAGAATTCACTATCACACCTATATATGTTGCATCCATCTGGATTCATGCAGAACGTGAAAGAATTCTACATTTGGAATAGCCTTATATGTTCTAGAAATGCCTCAAAATAGTCTTTTAACAGTCAAAATGACACGCGATATTTGCAGTTTTAAGTGGATCGTGATGCAAACCTTAAATGATAACAATAAAGTTAAAAATGCAAAGTAGAATTCACAATTTTGACTGGAAGTACCAGATATGACGACAGTTACTTTTATTTCGAACGCAAATTTTTTGATGTTTTGATAAAGGATAAAAACGTGTTATATAACAAATGTCCATTTGGAGTGTTACATTCACATTTTACAAGTGTCGTGCAAAGACACCTTAATTTGACTAATTTGAAGCATGTTTGGACAATGCCTTTTGAAGGTTTGTGTGTTAGAATGAAGGAAGAAATAAGCAGAATAACAAGTATTTATGTGGGTATTATTTACATTGCGTATTTGTCGGCTTGACCTTCGGTTTGTCATTAGATTTCTTTTGTAAAGTTTTAACTAAATTGAAATGGAAAGGAAAGGAAATTGAGTGAGTGGAGAATTTCCTCCGACGTTTCCTCGGAATCTTTAAAATAAGATGTTAGCTTTGTTACCTTAACTTAAATTATAGAGTTTAGTAAATGTAAAAGCTCTTTCAATACTTAGTAGAATATGATCAAAACTGAAGAAGGTTAAATCATCAAAATGAAACCCCTTCTACCCGGACAGATATAAAGTTTCCACTCATTACAAAATTCATGCCATTTCAAATATTATTCAAACTTTGACTTGAAGCCCAAAAATTGCATGATCACGCCCGGCCCTTTTTAAAACAAAGGAAGGTGCACTTATGAGTTATCTTTTAAGATATATAATGGGTGTCTGTTGTGATGGATGCTCCTCAGAACATTCACCATTTATCTCAGAGAGGCAATTTTCCTTTCCAGTTCACAAATTTCGTCAGACCAGTTGTTGTCGTAACTCATCTGTCTTTCCGTGACGTCACATCTGGTGGCCATCGGTGCACTTTGATACTGTAATAGGGTGTGATCCTCTTCTCCTGGCTTCACATTCAACAAGAATCGTTTTAAAAATCTTCCCAATGGCCCAAGCCTCTTGCCAAACTTTACCAACGCAAATAAAGTAACCATTTCTGCGAATAAAGCCAGCAAAGAGAATACACTGACTGCGACGACAGTCCAGAAAAGGGTAATGAAGTCGCTTGATTTCAGTTTTCGGTGCTCGTTAGTACTGCAAACTGATTTAGGAAACCATCGATTCACGATAGATTGGACCGTGCCATTTTCTTGATGTGTTAAGACCGACAAAGAAATTTCACGCAGCCACAGAGAGTTCTTGTGGACAGCAAATCCATTGCCTGAGTTAAGGAAGTGAAGTTTTAGTAATCTGAAACTGCAGTTTTTGTCTGTGTTTGCGATCTGACTGAGAGACAAGTAATCTCCAATCAGGCCGTGGATCTTCCTGAAAAACAAATGTTAACAATATTAGGTGTATTCTCTTCCCTTTGATTGTTACGCCAGTGACATAAAACAAAGTAACAAGGCCACGAGCCTAACAGGGTACTACTGGAGAAGACCACATCTTCTGTCATGTTCTATTTAGCACACTCTTTTGGTTATTGATGCTTCATAAATGGACGTATTTTCAGAAGAAGAACATAATTAAGGACAATTTACTCACCCTTGTCGCATATGTTCAACTCCCTTTTCAAGGCTCGGCACACTATTTTCTCGAAGGTTCATCTCGTAAATCTTTCTGAATGACGAATTAACGTGATGTTTGAAGTAATCTTCCTCGTTTGAGCCTCGTACAGCAGCCACCTGAAACATGGGAGGGTCAGAGATAAGCTGAAAAGAAAACGAAAGAAAGATGTTTAGTAAACTAATGACCTAAGTAAGTTAAGTATGATCGTCTGGGTGAGTGTAGTCCAGAAAAGGACTGTTTTTAGTGAAGGTTAATATATTTTTTTACGTTGGAAGACGTCATCGGAGTCAAAGTGAATGGCGTATCGACAGCTGATCGTCAATTAAGTCGCAATGTTACTGGTCATTTTTAGTTGAGGACAAGGAGAAACCGAGCGACAGAAAGGGAGTTTACATGATCGAGTGCTCTGACCACCTACCGCTCAAAATGGTGAGACCGGCAGACATGTGACTTTTGGTTCAAACCTTTTACTAAAATGATAATGAATATTTTATGATCATCGTCTAATATTCTCTCTTCCATTAGTGCTCTGTCATATTCTTAGCACACACATGTGCTTGTGTGATTCATTCTGAGGATGAAGATGGAGATGATGAGAATAAAGATGAAACGGAGGACGAAGTTGATAAGGATGGGTCAAGGATAAGGATGACGAGGATGATAAGAATCGTATAAAAATGTAAATAAAGGGGAAAATAAAAAAAGGACGGGATGAGGGTGATGAGAATGGTATGAAGATAATAATAATAATGATGATGATATGATGATGATGATGATGATGATGATGATGATGATGATGATGATGATAATAATAATATAGGATGGGATAAGGGTGCTATGAGGGCTAGGATGAGTAGGAAGAAGAAGATAAAAGTGAGAATAACAATGATAAGGTTCAGAAAGACTACCGTAAGTTGATAAGGTTGGGATGAGGATAAAGATAATGAAGATGCAGATGAGAAGGATGAAAATGTGATGAGGGCGTAGGCCAAAATTATGAGAAGGAAGGAGGAGGAAGTTGGTAGGCATGGTACCAGGTGGAGGATATTATGAGGGTGAGGATGAAGATAATGAGGAGGACCAAGTTGATAGGAATGGGACAGGGAAGATGAGGAGACCAAAGATGATAAGGGATGAATGAGAATACGGATAGAGACGATGACGAGAATGAGGATGAACATGACGAGAGGATGGGTTAAGAACGATCAACAGAACAAAAATGATAAGTATAGAATGAAGATGACGATGGAGATGGGCTCCTGACGATGAGGACAAAAATGGAGAGGAAGACGAAGTAGATAAGATCAGACAAGGATAAAGATGACGAAGATGATAAGGTGTATAAAAATGGAAATAATGGGGAGCGTAAAGAAGATAAGGATGGGACTAGGGAAAGGATAGGGATGAGGGTGATGACGATGGTTAATGAGGATGGGACAAGCATGAGGGAGCTGAGCTTGGGAAGGAAGTCGAAGATGGTAGGAATGGGTTTAGGAGGATGGGAATATAGATCGGCTCAGGTCGACGATGATTGGGTTAGAAAGAGGAGAAGGACCAAAATAATTAGAATTGCATGAGGCTGAGAATAAAGAGGATAGGAAAGTGGACGATGATAGGTATAAACAAAGGACAAGGATGAGAGAAGAACTAAAATGATTTGAATTGCCTGAGGATGAGGGGGGAGACGAAGATTATACAAAGATGAGGATCAGAAAGGAAGACGAAGATGAAAAGAATGAAATAGGGTGAGGATAATAATTTTAATAAACGAGGAAGATGATGACGAAGGGATGAACATTAGGACTATCATGAGGGGGACACAGTTGATGAGGATGGGATGACAATGAGGATGAAGACGAGAATGAGAATGTTGAGAGCAAGGACGAAGAGGACAAGGAGCACGAAGGTGATAACAATTTGATGACGGATGGGATTAGGAAGAAAAGGAAAACGAAGAAGTGATGAAAGTTGGGAGGACAACGAAAAAAAGGAGGACTGAGATGATAAGGATTGGATGAGAATGAAGATGAGGATAAGGAGAACAAAGATGATAAGGATGGGATGAGGGTCAAAATGATGAGGAGGACGACAGATGATCAGGATTGCATGAGAATTAGGATAGCAAGAAAAACAAAGATGATAAAAATGGAATAAAGGATGGGATAAGGATGAGGATTGTGAAGGGTCTTGAAGAGGACAATGGATTATAAATTAGCATGAGGAGAATGAGGAGTGGATGAGACTAAGGATGAGGATAAGGTTGACAAGGAGGGTAACGGTAATGGAGATAAGTTGATGAGGATGAGAAAGATGAAAGTGATAAAGGTGGGATGTGCATGAGCATGAAAATGATGTGGGGAATAAGTAAGTAATGTGAGGACGAGGACAAGTAGGACGAAGATGGGATGAGGAAGATGACGAAAGAGACGAAGATGATAAGGATAAGATCAGGGTGAAGAGGAAGGCGTATTAATAAAAATAGCCATATACCTAAGAATTATTATGCGATCGATTCAACGGAATCAAGAGCAGATAAAATATGCATTTGGAGCACCCACCTTTGGATCATCAATTCCAGTAATAGGAAGGCCAACATTTTCTTGCAGTAAGAATGCCATCAGGTTTGCAAAGTAATAGTTTATAACGATGACAGCAAGTAACGAGTAGACATAAGACACAAGCCTTTAGCTGATGCTTAGTGGAGTCCTTTCAGCTCCAATGTCTTTTCCAAATGCCACACCACCAACATAACTGATGGAGTCTGTAAAGATAAGCCGTGAAAGTTCAGTGCCATATCGATTGCCGTTCAGAATAAAAAATTTGAAAATTGGCACGATTTCAGATTGCCACACTGACATTTAACTCGGACAACCTTAGGAAGGGATAAGATGAGGTTGGTCTAAGAGGGGTTGGTACGCTCAGGAACTGGAATGAAATCATCTTAAAGGCGACATTGATGGAAAGCAAGCGCTTACTCAACCTCGACCAACTAACTGGCTTTAGTTACTCTCCATTCCCTGTCTGCTTTGATGTCAATAAACATTCTCCCCATATGGCGACCATAATGATGAATTATCATAATAACAGGAGAAGTCAGTCTTAATGAGCATTATGGGACGCCGATATGGCAACTGTATCGGTAAATTCCATTCAAGCCTTACCTAGAAGTGTGAACCCTTCCTTGCCACTATTCCCTAGCGTGTGATAGTGCCCCCGAGGACTTTTTCGGTCCAACCACCAAATTATAATGACGACAGCACAGGACGTTCCTATCAGACTCAGCCATAAACCCTCATTAAAAGGATGAAGCCAGGAATCTGGAGCTGAAACTAAAGGGCATCTTCCATTGCCGGATTAGTTTTCTAGTTGCAATTATTTCAACGCGTGCAAATTAAAAAAATGCAAGAATGAATTAAGTGCATTTTAGATGACATCTTCAAATTGATAGCTTAGTTACGGTCACTTTGCAGGAAAAACAGACTTTAGAACAACAACAACAACAACAAAATTTATATCTTTAACCAATCGTGTGAAAGTCACGCACTAAAAGTTATGGTCATAACTACATGGTTAAAAATAACTCGGCCCACGTGTTACCTATTGTGTGTACCAGCATTACTCTCCAATTTTATAGTAAAGCTATCACAGACATGTAGTAGCCCATAAATCTTACTTCATGGTTTTGTGCAAAGAAAACTGATGATCACGCACCTTTACGCATGTCAGCCTTATTTACCAAGATGCCGAGCTCCAGGAGTAGAGTTGGATGCGCAAAACTGATCGCTGCTGCTCTTCTCGTGTTTAGTCCCATTTCCAATGAAAGCATTGCCCTGCCTTCAACCAATTCCTGGATTATACCATTCCACTTACCAGTGCTATCATTAAAGACTCCATATTGCCCATCGGGATTAAGGTAAATACGGGCTTCAAAATTCAAATCTCTCTGGAGAAACTCGAGAAAATACAGCGAAGCGCCCGCACAACAAAACATCTTCTCTACTAAAGCGTCTGAAGTGTTTACACCTTCGGTGTGATAACAAGGAACAAGACGGCCCCCACAACCCTCTTCACCAATAGAATTCATTTTGTAAACAAATGGTGGATATTCATTCACTGCAACATGGATAATAGGCCGTGGAAGTTCTAGAACTGGTGTTATAGATTTTCCATTGGGAGAGGTGTGAGTTTCCATGGCAAGGCCAGTGGATGCTCCCATTCCCGCAGGAAACCAGTTTCTTTCACCGATAACATCCTTGTTAAGATTCCAAATTGTAAAAGTGGAATACTTTTCGTTTACATTTTGTTGGTGATCAAAGAGCGTGGCTTTCCCAGAGAGCGATTTTTGTGCCATGTGCCTATAGCGGTGGCGAAATGGAAATAACTGAAGTTAGCAAATAACCTTCTTTTGAGAAGGCAAAAAGCAAAGAAAATCAGGGTTACCCAGAAACTGAAGAAAGCCAATCGAGAATATCTTCTGATCAGCCGTTGGATTAAACATGCAAACGAGTTTAAGACCGTGTACACTTAAAGGATATTTAAAACAAGTATTAACAACTCTCTTTTAAGGTAGTGAATTGAAAGGCAAAGCCAATCGCCTTTGATAACCAAAGTCCTTCAATGAAAATGTAATATTTGAAAAGAACGGGACAATTTGTAACAAAAAAGATTAAAAAAAAGGTATAGGCAAAGCTCGAACCTACTTGTTACTTAAAGAACTACTTTTTATTTAATGTACCTTTTGGCAGTCTGCCGGAAATTTCTGGAGTCAATTCTTTCTTCGCAGCTTTTTACATCTGTTTTATCGCAAGAATTTCGAACGCTTTCTTCAAAGGACAACTGAAACAAAAGCATGGTGTCTTGGAGGGCGTTGCCATAGATACTGTGGTCATGACATTGCTCCGGTGTTTTGAGGCTTATCTTTAACAATCCTTCAGGGAGATTTTGAGAGTTTGTAGTTCTGTGAGTAGTGATATCCGTTACAATCCAAACAGTCTTATGCTTGCTCACCTAACTTTTGAATCACCTCAAAGAATTGATCTTCGTAGCCAAGTCGACTATGCATAACAATAACGTCACTTCTGTGTCTGATTACATCCTTTAGTTCTGTTTCTGTCGTATTTCCAATCGCTTCATCCATCAGGAACCAGACTGTTTTAAGGATCTCTCATTTCTCTTGGAACGCAAACCTTAGCATCTCGTCGGAAAATGTCTTTCCTTCGTAGTTGGCAGATAGTATGAAGCAAATAGTTCGCCATCGATGTTTCGTGATAATTTTCCAAGCTGAGGTTGCATAGTGGTAAACTGAAGGGAATGTAACTCTTGTAAATGCGCCGGGGGTTTCCTTAAAGTGGAAGAAATAAGGTATTACCATCAATGCTTTTTAACAGAATTCTGTTCGTTCTTCTCTTCATGATTCGTGTTATCGATTCAAAACCAGTGTTCAGTCTTAACATTTACTGACGTAACAAGCTACAAATCGAGTTTATGAATTGATCGCTAGAAGACTATTAAATATTTTACTGTTCCAGGTATTACGGAGTGATTAAATTATTTTTCGGTAACGTCATTTTCTAAGCTTCGTCGAAAGTTTGCGACTGCAAGGTCGGTTATTAGGAGAATATTTAATATTTGCTATGGACTAAAGAGTTGTCTAATATTGATCTTGGATCTAAGGCGGCAAAGAGAGATGGCGTATTCCGTGCATTTTCGTGCATTTATATGGGTAATTGTAAAATTTGACTATTTCATACAGTACTAGCAGTACAGAAGTGTGAGAAATTGAAAAGGAAATAATTGTAAATATTAAGTATTAAACTGAACTTATGGGAAATTAATCGCTGGTTTCAACTAACAAAATATTTCCCAAAATGAGGAAATCCACGTGGACCACTAATATGCATTATGTTAACCTGAGTCCGAAGAACCTCTTGATCTTGGAAAAGGCCAACCGTTAAGACGTTAGAATCTTCCAAAAGGGAGGATAAAGCTAGCCTTTCTCTCGTGATGTCGAAAAAAATCGCCCCCTCGACTTTTCTAGAGTGATTTTCTATAAATAAAAGAACTTCAAGTACTCCAGCTTGGCTGCGATCTATTCCGGTTACATTTGCTTTCAACCATCTTAAATTGATTACTTCAGACTTTCGTGGGAAAATGTCTTGGCGAAGCATCTGTTCTTTCTCGTCGTGAAAGTGTTCGTCACAAAATGTGTTGAAAAATAATAACACGGTAGCATTGTAGTTTGCTTGTGAGTAACATTTAGCCAGCATGGAAATTAAAAAGGATAGAGTTTGAAGTCTGATGAGAAAACGATCTGCTTTTGCCAACGAGTTGATTTCTTCAACCATTTTGAAGATTGCCTTCTCCAACACAACTCAAAGTTTTAAAACTTGTGTAAGACGTGTGTTTCTTCCTTACTTTCCAATCTTTCTTCTCCAAGTTAAAAATATGCTCAGCTCGGAAATTTTGTTAACCAGTAAATAGGCACGTTTGCAGATTACAAATAAAATTAATTATAATCCGGTGACAGATACATTATGTTCTACATTGCCAAGACGGACAATGGAATATAAAGTACAAAACAAAATCGCTGTCAGAGGTCAAATTTTTTTTCGTAAACTTAAAGCTCTTGACAGCCCTACTGCGGATGCACATTGTTCCTTGAATTAAAATAAGGTTGAGAGATTGATTCTCAACACCTGATCACTGTTAATAAACGCTACTGACGGCAAATTTCTTGTTTCAGAAAGAATGCCATTTAAGGGGTTGTACAATCAAAACCTTTATGTTGTATATATTGCATAAAACATTTCTGGTCTCATTGGCTGATGAGTAAATTGAAGAACTGATCCTGTCAGCTGGACATGAAGAATTCCACTTGCAGGAGGCTGGCACTGTTGACTACTTATTTACCTCCTTTTAAGATCCACAAGCATGTTTTCCTTTTATAAATAAAGATTTAACGAACACTGAGTTAAAATGTAAAGGCTGATTTTTTAAAAAGCTTGCAGTTACCCGGCTTGTGTCAGACCCGCTGCAAATTTTCTCTAGGCTTCAGTTGCACGTAATTTCTTCAAATCTTCGACCAGTTCATTCACACTAGCTTTTTTTGCCTTTGTTGACAGACAACAAATGTTTATAATTCATATGAATATATTAAGTAAATGTCAAATGCTAATAACATCGATTTTAATGGACATCAGTTAAACCAGCAATGGCGTAACTTTTAAAAGTCAACTGGAGAAAATCTCTCACCGTTAATCTGAAGCGAAGATTAATGTGTACGTATAGCGTCATATTGATGAACTAGATTTGAACCTTCAAGCGGTTAAATGGGCTTAACCCTGTGAGATGCAATGATTTACATACATACATACATACATACATACATACATACATACATACATACATACATTCATACATACACAAAGGGGCTTTTCAGGAACAATCAATAAAGTAATTTCAACACTTAACTTATTACAACTTACAATACTCATCTTATTTAATTACGAATTACAATTATACTTATAGCTTATTTACTCTGCTTCAATGCTTTCTGTTCCGGAGCCAGTGATTAATCAAACACAAGGAAAACTCTTTGACTTTTTGTGGAGGGATAAAAAAGGACAGAATTAAAAGGCAAGCGCTCTATCAACCTTTGGCTAAGGGAAGATTGAGCTTTCCCTGTTTTAGAACGGCTGTAAAAGCCTTGCGCCTTTCCTGGATTGGTAGAACATTGTCTGGCTCTAATGATAATTGGAAGGCAATTCCTAATCATTACCTTGAGAAGCACGGCAGTCTTTCTTTTCTCCTTAAGTGTAATTATGACATTAAATACTTGGATAACCGACTTCCTAGCTTTTACCTTGAACTTCTCCGGTTTTTTCATGAACTACGTAGTCAGTATGAGTCCCCTCTTAAAAGAGATTTTATCTTAAAGAACAATAAGGAGATTCTTATTGTCAAGAAGCCAGTGTTCTGGAAACCTTGGTATGACAAAAAGATCTTCTTTATTAAGGACTTGGTAACTGACTCAGGAGACTTCCTCTCTTTCAATCAATTTAAAGAAAAATATACAACATTGAAACAAATTTTCTACAGTACTATCAGATTATCTCAGCAACCGCAAGTATTCTTAAACAGAAATCCGCTGAACAGGGCTATTCTCAAATCATGAATAAGCTTTTAACGAAGAACACTTTCTTTCTTTCGGAAAATAAATTAATCAATTTCGATGAATTTCGATGTAAATTAAACAGTATTGTGAAATGTTAATCGAAAGCTCTGCTTGCGTGCCTACCGCAACTAGTTCTTGGGGGAAAAACCATCCAGCCATTGCCAATTCTTGGAAAATCTGCTGTTGCTAGTACTTATAAAATTACCTCCGATAAGAAGCTGTGGCAGTTTTCCTTTAAATTACTTCACCGTATCCTCGTAACCAAAAAAGAACTAAAAATCTTTGGAATTGCAAATGATGAAAAATGTGCAATGTGCAATGAGTTAGACTCCATAGAGCACACCTTCTTAGATTGTCCGGAATTTTTAAAACTGTTAGACGCCTCTTTACAATGGTTCGACAATCGCCATAGCACTGTTTTGACCATTTCGCCTTTTAATGATGTGATCCTAAATCAAGTACCGACATCGCTTCAGCTGTCTTTTCACTTAAAGAAAAAATTGCGTCTCCTCCTGCTGCAAGTCAAACATTACTTTTACACCTGCAAAGCCTTACAAACATCAGTAAACTGTTATGAGTTTTCTCATAAATTAACTTTACAGTTTTCAGTTGAATAACTTCTCTAGTATTAACCCGAAACTCTAATTCCGCTGCACACTTAAGCCTCTTTACAGTTCTATTTTTTCTTTGATCCGCTCCTTGTTGTTATCTCTCTTCTTTTTCTCTCCCCTTTTCCGTTTTCCGGTTGTGTGTGTGTGTACCCACTTTTCCTCATGTGTAATGGTAATTGACAAATAACTGTAAATAATTAGTCTTGTTATTGCAGAATGGAAGTAATCAAATAGTAAATTGTAATCCAATAGAAATTGTTAATTAATTAATAGCCATCAAACCTGTGACAAGAGGAATGAAATAAACTGTTGCACAAATTAAAAAAAATATCATTGCCTTCTTTTACCAGATGTTGTGACTGTTCTTTTAGGAAAGTGGTCGTTTTTTCCCATCAGGAATCACCTCCTCGAAGTGCGTCACTCTGAATCGCGATTCCAAAGATATTGAGAACAGCTCGGGTAGTTCGTAGATATGTGCCACGAACAGGGGCGTTCCCAGACATGTTTTGGCAGTACGCACAAAGTCAGGTTGATACGTAGCCTTACAGAGACAATCATAATGATTACAGTCAGAAATACATTTTTTAATTCTCGTATTCTCGTGCTCACTTATCAAATTAAACTAATTGCGCTCTCCTGCAATGTTTACATTTCCTGTCTGGTACAGTTGCACGCACTACAGTCAGTTTATGGTACCTCTGATGGGACCATTGTATTATCCTCTATGTCTGGTTGTGGATGCAAGAACGCACGACTCAAGTTTTGATGCAAAAACGCCCGACTTGGCATTGTAATAACGATATTTCCTGATGTTCGGTTTACAATATTCGAATCAGATTAAATTCCGTTAAACATTGTCAGATCTCGCATCGTTTTTAAGATGTTATAACTTTTAACCTATAAAATCTGAATGGACAATCGCCCACTTACCTAACTTCGCTTATCAACTGCTATAAACAGATAAACCAGTTCGTTCGCTTCGCTCAGTCCTCTGATCGTCTACTTTTACAAGTTCCTAACGTCTCAACAGCCAACTGTGGTCAAAGGACTTTCTCTTTCTGCGCCCCAAAACTTTGGAACACTCTACCTCAAACTATAAAACAAGCTGAAACTGTAGCCATTTTTAAAAAGAAACTTAAAACATTTCTTTTCTGTGACCATTTCAAACCTTAGGTTTATATATTAGTTAGTCACATAGTTTACTTATGGTTACTTCTTTAGGCTAGTTATGTCACGTTTTTTATTCTTAGTTTGTACTGTAAGTGCGTTGCGAACATGAGAACCCTCAGGCCTTAGAAACGGAAAGTTCGGTCATCAGAAATGACCGAACTTTGATCCCTACCCGCTAGAAGACAATAGGAGCCGTTGACAGAGCACACAGTCGGATTCTCCTCTCGACTCTAGTAAACAAATGTTAATCGTCAGTCACACGTCAACACTTGACGAGGCACACAGTTGGACTCTCGTGTGTTCTCTGGTATAACGAATGTTAACCATCAGTCACGCGTCAACACTTGACAGAGCACACAGTTGGACTCTCGTGTGTTCTCTGGTATAACGAATGTTAACCATCAGTCACGCGTCAACACTTGACAGAGCACACAGTTCGACGCTCGTGTGTTCTGTGGTAAAACGAATGTTAACCATCAGTCACACGTCAATTTTTCACGGTGCTTGCGAAATATCGAAACATCCTAGCGCAAGAACCGCTTTGCTTCGTTCTTTTTACTTGCGCTTCAGCTTTTCGATAGTTGGCCTCCGCCTCTTCAGGCATGCCGTACTGAACTGAATAGGTAATAGTCAGGCGAGGCGAGTAAACGTGACAGACAATACGACACGCCGTCAATCCACTTTTTTCAGTGCGAGATTCGGGAGGGGGAGGCTAGATGGGAGGGTGTTATAATTTGAAACTGTTGTACATGCAAGCATTAGACGACCTGGACTTGACGTTTTCGGTCTAGTAATGAATTTGGGTGAATTGGAAAATATATATATTCTCATACCTATTATAATTATGCGTCATTCACTTTTGTTTATCATTAGAAGTTAGCAAGGGCAGGGTGAGTTGACATTTTTTACTGTCAGGAAGTAAGATATGTTCTTCACTTCCGTTTACAATTCCGCTCAGTGAGTCTATGATTAGTAGTGTTTGTGTTCCATTGAACTGTATGAGGCGCAACACCCGCCAGTTCAGATGGATAAAAATATTAAGTGCGATCTTAAATTTTGTGATCAGTACTGTTCATTTTTCATCGAACTGTATGAGGCGCAACACCCGCCAGTTCAGATGGACAAAAATATCAAGTGCGATCTTAATTCTGTGATTAGTACTGTTTATGTTACATCGAACTGTATGAGGCGCAACACCCGCCTGTTTAGATGGATAAAAATATTACGTTTTGTGATCAGTACTGTTTATGTTTCATCGAACTGTATGAGGCGCAACACCCGCCAGTTCAGATGGACAAAAATATTAAGTGCGATCTTAATTCTGTAATCAGTACTGTTTATGTTACATCGAACGGCTTACGGTACTTTGCGAAACAAAATGAAACGAAATGGTACTTTGCGAAACGGTATTTTGCGAAACGGTATTTTGCAAAATGGTACTTCGCGAAACGGTATTTTGCGAAACGGTATTTGGCGAGGTGGTACTTTGCGAAACGGTATTTTGCGAAATGGCACTAAAATTCAGTTTGATTGGGAAACGAGAAGATCTCAATTCAGGGGCCAACCATTTAACGTCTGTGGTGGGGTGGGGGGGGGGGTGATTTGAGATACCCCTTAACTGTCAATGAATTTTGTTATTGGGGTATGTGATTACAAGATATTTTTTCTCCCTCCAACATTCTGCATGAACTCTTTTTGTGTGTATGTGGATGGGGTTGGAAAAGTAGGCCTCCATTATAAATCATAATTATAAAGGATCTGTGTAAGAATCTTTGAACAAATGCATTATAATACCATTATAATACAGGACATTTATTTTAACATCGGATGTAAAACACTGAGAAGGTAACCCCTTGCCATTGATGAAAGGAGTCAGGCCTGTTCCTGGACTTAAATCATTTTGCAAGGCGAATGCGTCTACAGTACAGGACACAGTGCTTGCATGGCGCTACAGAACAGTACAATGCGCCTACAGTACATTTTTTAGGGGAAGATAATGAGACGAGAAAAAACCGGAAAAAAGACCGGGTAAAACTACCAAAAACAACTACAAAACGAAGACCCTCGCTTAAACGTTTTGTCAGACGCCAGGAGACTGGAAATCCGTATAAACGCTTTGTCAGAGGTCAAGAGAAACGAAATCGATAAGGTCTTCTAAGAGTCAATAACTCGTCTAGCATTTTCTAAAAACGAGTTTGGTCAGCATTTACAAACATAGGCAAGCAATGCGCGCAGAGCCAATGACGTTTTTTTTTTTCACTATATGGTGAAATTTATCCTGACAACCGGGTTTTCACACCTGCGATAAGTCCCACCTTAACCCCTCAGGCCCGCCTTCCCCCGCCCTCACCAAAGACTATTGTGGTTATCCACTATAAAACCTGGTCATGATCGAGCAGCGTGACTACGTGACAGTTAAATATAGCGTGACATCAAAATTGCACGTGAAGTAAAGAAATCAAAGAAAGCTGTTTGTTTTTACTGTTCTTCAAAGACAACATAGGCAAAAACACTCACCATCGAAAAATAGTGCATACATAATTTAGGCAAAGATCAGTGGAAAGTTAACAATTTTACTTCAGAAATAAAATGTGAGTTGCAGTTGAACCTTTTAATTTCTTACTTCGACCGGTGAATAGCCATTACGTTTTCAGAGCTCATGGACGGTCAACTTTCGATAGGGTGCCGTTTTGACGCTCTGCGTGATTTGTGTAACATGTGACTCGTTGTACTCGTGCTACCACGCAGCTCTTAACAACCTCTAATTTCGTTGGACCTTGGTATCACGCAGCTCTATTGTTTTCAGGGCTAGGATGCATTATTCCGTTGTATGTTCTATTGTTTTCTCAGCAAATCAGAGAACACCTTGTAAGAGCTGCCTACCGCCGTTTAAGTTTTTGGTTTTCAGACGTTTCAATCAACCACCTGCGTTCTACGTATTGCCAAAACAAGAGTCTGTCATGAAATGTACGTTTCCATATGAACAAAATTTTCTTCGAAATCGGTTTGAACTAGCGTTTATAAACACGACTGAGATAGTTTTGCAACTATATTTATTTCCCTGTAGACTGAAGGTGCTTGCTTTATAGTCAAGGCGGCTTTAATAATGTTAGCTTTTTGCTTCGCAAATCGACCAAAGCAAGTTTACATTTGTAAATTTCCCACGTCACGGTACAAAGTTAGTTTTGCTTTGCCTTCGAAAAGTACGAAAATGTTCCGCAGCTCGCTCTTACAAAACCTGCTCGCTTTCCAGTAGTGCTGTATAGCACTTTCGTTAGTAATCGTAATAATTAAATATTTTGAGAAAAGTGCTCTTGGATAATTGTTTTCAGACGTTTCCAGTAGGTCCGATAGATCTCTATGAGAATGTTTTGTCACATAGCTGTTGCTGTTAATCTTACGTTCGGTTCGAGATGTTTTAAGGGTTGCGTTACATTCCGAAGGTTCAAATTACAAGTAACATTTAAATCGCATCTCGTTTCGCGCGCTACGCGAATCGCGCGCGCACTACTTCAATCGATTCGCGTAGCGCGAGGTTCACTGAAGGGGCAATTTTGGCACAAATCCAGGGAACGATTATTCTGCTCGAAACCGATCGATCTCGTGAGGCGGTTTTCACGGTTTAGCAACTGCACTTCAGTCCTTTGCTACCACTCCGAGACAGAAAGATTTGACGTGTTTCTGGTTTTCGTGTAGGCAAATACCCTTGAGCGCATGAGTTTGAGTTTGTGAGTTTTACAATTCCGTAGTGACTTATCTTACATCGCAATCGACCGTGAATTTCGATTGCATTCGTCACTTGTTTTGCCAAAGTTCTATGGCTTTGTCGTCAATAGAACATGAAAATCAACTGGCCATTTTTTACAATCCCATTACGACTCACGTTTAACACATTTACCCGTTAGTTCACCATAAACAAGTTGATTGAGGTTTACGCTCGCGGTAGGCCTAGCTACAAAAATCCGGACTTTTTTCGGGATTTTTAGAGCTTCACAGGATTTTTAGAAAACTGTAAGATTTTTAGAGATTTGGAGGGAGTTTTGGAGGTTTCTGCGAATATTTCCAAGGTTTTTTGTTTATTTGTTACAAAAAACCTTGAAACTTAGAAATGTTTCGCCAGAAGCGATCGTGACGAAACTTTTTGATGCCCCCCTTGATGCCCCTTCACTGTATCGGTCGGCGGTTATACCCATAAACCAGCATTCCTTGCTGTCCGTGAGTTCAAAATGGCGGGCTCAGCAGAGCTTGTTGATCTGGCTGAGACTGTGGGCGCTAGCAGAAAGCCCACCAAGGCCATGGAATTTTCACCACAGGTCTCCCATTTTTTTAACATCACGGGATTTTTAGAGATTTTTAGGAGTTTTTATGGGATTTTTATAGGTGAAACCGAAGATTTTTAGAACATTTTTGGAGAAATTCCGGAAAGATTTTTAGGCCATTTTTCGGGATTTTTATAGCCAGGCCTAGCTCGCGGCATTAGTGACACGTCGCCATAAACAGAGATATACATGTCTTTGAGTTTTCTTTTAGCAAGCGACATATCTTGAATTCTGTTCGCTTCAATAAAGTAAAACGATTGAGTTTGTAAGCAAACAAGCTATATATTTAACCTTCAGTTCACTAAAACCGATGGGCCCAAAATGACCTCAAATCACAAATTTGGATAACTTCAAAACAATTGTGGTGTGTAATTTGAAACCTGTCACGAACGCACGATGCCATCCAAAATCAAGAACTTTCGAAGGTTTACGGAGGAATTTGTTAACCCTCAGCCTATTCTCACATCGCTTCCATTCACTATAAAACTTGATTCTATCGATTGAAAACATATATACTAAAGAAAGTTGACGAGCCATTTGTTGCATTTTGAGGCAAAAGGAAGTAAAGAGAACAGACACAGAGATAAAAGATTTACAAGGAAATTTAATAAATTGAATTTTATTTTCCTTTACACATTCGTCACCTGTGATCAAGAGATTTGAAACACCGAATTTCTCCTTTACTTGCTGCCGTTTTATTTAGCTTTTCATCGTGTTTAATGTTGTTGAAGATTTCTGCCGGAAATACTAGTATCTGTTGGTCCTACAACTGATTGGAACATATTTGAAAGACATTAGAGCGGTTTCTTGGACTCAAAGATATAACACAACACCTATTATAAGGAAACTGATACATTTGTAACATAAATAGAAAGGAAATTTATTCCCAAGGGGAATGAATGATTGCAATTTGCTATGATGGTAAATTTTTGTCCAGCTAGGATCGGTTCGCATACTTTAGATTAGGGCATACTTAACGGAAAATGCAGGCCAGGTTACAGGCCTCTTTTTCTTTAGCTTCAGGACGGGAAAGGTTTTTCACCACCCCCTTTTCCCTCCCACAGCTGGTAGATTAGTTAACAAAGTAAAAAAAAGATAGGGATGAAGTCGCACTCGGGCCAAGGAGGCTCGCACGGACGGAGCTTATCCCGGTGTCCGTAGCATGAAGCAACTGAGAGTATTGCTACTCCCCCCCTGGACGGGATGCTAGTTTATCGCAGGGTTACCCCGCAGCAGTATGTCGCCGGTGCCAATTTATGTCGCTGAGTTCGGTTAAATGAAAGCATTTGTGTTGCAATGTTCGAACTTTGTGAATTCCAGTTGTTGTTTTGTGATACCTAAGCTAGTACTAGTACCGTAACAGGAATCGTTTTAAATATCCCCGGAAGGCTATGATATACTCAAGTAGAAGCTGTTTCAACTTAAAATTGGGGCATCTTTACATAAGGCATAATACATAATATTTGTTTTACTTTTGTCAGTTTTCACCAAATTGCAAGTTTTATGCTCTCTCCAATTTTATACTTCCATCTTTAAAGCAAACGTTTTGGAGAATCAACCCCGGCATTGTGTTGTGGCCATTCCAATGTACTCCACTTGTGTCTTACATGTTGAGTTTTACACTGGCAAAGCGTTTTCTTTTTCATTTGACTACAAAACGGATTATATCATACGGCATGAATTTGTCCTCTTTTGCAATTTTTACTTACCCACTTCATAGAAAAGCAATACACACACACGGTAACAATACATTCTCATGTGGAACTTACACTACATTCGAAAACCTAATTAGTAATAGGCCATTTCTGAATTTTCTTGTGTATCTTTTTCAAAGCGAGGCCTGCTGCATAACCTTTCAAGTGAAAATGTGAAAACGCATTTTCATATGAAAGGCTGTGCACCAAGACTCGCTTTGGCAAAGAGGTATAAGACAACTCGGAAATGAATTGAGTTTTCTTGAATACTTTTTTTTTTTACAATGTACATAATTATTATATACCGGTAAACATTTTTTACAATTCAACGCAAGACACACTCAAACATAAGCAAACAAGGAAAGATCCCGCAAGAATCTTCTTATCCGCCAAAATGTTTTCCGCTTAATTATGGAAATTTTCACGTGAATCTAAATTCGCCGGCAGTTTTTATTTTTACAGAGGTGTTCAGGTGCGCAATTCTCATGTTTTACTTGCTTGAATTTGGCACATAATCAGGTAAAGAGAATCTATATCATGATAACAAGTTTGTGGTTTGCGTATCCACCTGCTTGAATTTGGCACATAAGCAGGCAACCCACTTCTTCACACATATACGTCTTACACATACAACTACTATGTTTATATTTATTATCTATATTTTTATTTATTTTTTATTTATATTTATAAATGCTAAATTTTCGTCAGAAGGGCCTGATACAATATAGCCTGGAAAATGACTTTTATTTCAGTGTAGTTTTTATTTTAGGCATTTTAGCGCAACATTACAGTCTTGCAAGATTTCACAGAAAACAAATTTGAAAGCATTACTCTCTTGCCATAACCAACAACCTTGAGATGGTGACGGTAGAGATGGCAGATCAATGTCTGCCAAATGTAACTGTACGTTTTTCTGTTCACAGTAAAACTCTACTGTTAAGCCGGTTCTCAGTGGTATGAAGTTAGGTTTACACTAAGCTTAGAACAAAGAAAACAGGTACGCAGGCTGGTAAAACAGCATGCAGGCATTAGGGAACAAGTTCAATCAAAACGCATTAAAACGCCTACACCCTAATAACCACATAGAGAACACCACTTGTTCTGTTTATTTAAACAACTTCACCCACAGTACTGATTACAAATGAATACAAAAGATATGTGAGAGGAAATCTCAAATCTGCAGCCAAGACCAATTACTGCGGGTACATAGACGTAAAAAGGAAAGGCATAAAAAAACCTTCGCAAGGAAATCGCAATTTTTAGTAATGGTAATTTAGAAGCTTTAATTTTTAATCATTACGAAGCTTAGGGGAATAATATAAGGACTTATATGGGTTAATTCCCCTCAGCCTCGAAATGATGTCTATTGTTTAAGACTAAATTTTAATGTATCGAAACTGGGCTATTTTACCTTGGAACAGTAATTTATCACTATTTTCGGTCATATTCCCAAACTTTGTATGTAGTTGTATTTGCAAACATAAAGCTTGGAAAAATCAAAACGTAACTTTCATAAAGAGGTAGCTTAAAATTAATGTCAATCAGCGGATCCACAAGTTTAATGAGTAAGACTGGGATGGAGCGTTATCTGTGTTAGCATCATAACCAAAGTCATATTCAGTTTGACCATTGCCCATTTCAACAAAAGAAGCAGAATTAGTTTCTGTTATTCCAATCCCGTGATCAGCACGGTCACATTCCTTTCCTCCTCCACCAATCATCATCACTGATCCATCACCGGTATCCCAGTCACACCAGAAGCCGATCGTTTTGTTGCTTTGTATGCCTCCACTGCACTCAGCCTGTTGAAACCCGTCTGTTGACTTGTACTGGCCGCCATATTGAACCGTACAACGTCCCAGGCACCGGTCACTGGACCAAACCTTGCCATTTCTAAAGTTGCCATAACTTGTTATTTTAGAGCGGAAAGTTTGTCCAGCCAAACAGTTCCCTGTGGTCTGCAATAATGGCGTGTGACTGGAGTCATCACTGCGCGTGATCTTGAACTCTCTGCCGCTGACCGACCAAAAGGCTGGTGAGATCATGTCAGTGTTGATTGACGGATCAGTTGCTGTTCCCATGCCAACTTGTTGGTCATACCACCAGAGTCCATCGTCCTGCATCCAGGTCTTGTTGTCGGCGTTGGAAAATCGGGCGATAAGAGTCCATCCTTTGCCACCAACGGTCATGTGACAGTACACCTGGTTGAAAGAGATGGAAAGAAGTTACTCCGACCCTAAAAGGGCTTTTTAAGGCCTGTAAGTAAGTGGACATTAACTCGTTTTAGGAAAGTTTACTCCACCTTGATCTGTAGTCGTGATTCAATGGTAGCCGTCAGGTCTCACGTTTAGTGGCACAGGGAATTGGCCACCGGTAATATTGAAATGACCACATATAATCGCCAGGGGAACATGTATGCAAACTCAAATTAGAGCCCTCTACTGTACAAGAACTGGGGAGTAAGGATGATAGGTATCTTAAGAAAGACAAACGTTTATTTTTGGCTTTAAGTATGATAGTTAAAGGACTTACTAAAGCGCCTTGTGAAGGAAAAGTTAGACCTTATAATTTTTTGAACCTCACGATACAGTTTGAGCCCACTTTTACTGCACACACGTAAAATGAAACGGCTGAGTTTAGACGATTAATGCGTGAAAGGAAAAAATCTTTTTGTTTTGACGAGAATGTCTAGAGAAGCATTAAGATTCGAGTGAAAGCCAGTTTAAAAGTTTTCCCTGGGGCAAGTCCAGATAAAGTGTTTTGTAATGAAGCTGGAGTCTCCTTAATCGAATATGCCATTACGTGGATAGAGTGAGTTATTTACACAATAACAAGGTTCAAACTGCTAGTTAGAGAGGAATTAATTGAAACTAATTACAAGCTAGAATAAAAAAAGGAAACGCAGTTTAAAAGAGCCATGGTAACAAAACTACAAATGGCAACGGCAGTTAGAAGCATGCAACATGGATTGGACAAAAATGCAGACATTCTTCAAAGTCTTAAAGAAATGTACTTGCACGTTTGACTGCCTAGTTTACAAAATGCTGTTGTCAAGTGCATTAGGCTTTAACTCAACACCCATACACGCGCTGATCTGTTTATTAGATTGAGATTTTTGCTAGCTATGTAATATTCATTTTACCTTTGGGATCTTTACTCATAGGACTATCGCACATTTCTCTTTAATTTGTTCAGCTTAAAAAGTTTCCATTTACCTTTTGACTCGATAATGTGTAAAGTAGCGTCGAAACGTTGACGATTTTTATAGTTTTTCTCTTCCAATTTTAAATTTTCTTACGGATTTGAAGAATGATTTTAGGGTTTAATCTATCTTGTCAAAAAATTATATTGCAAATCTGGTATCACAGAAACAATTTTACCCTGATAACAAGAGGCACTCTTTAAACACTTAATCTTATGTTAGATAAGGAAGCATTCCGCCCTAAGGTAATCAAGGTATTTTTTTGCTGGAGGTTATTATTTTGCTTAAATGTCCAAATAACAAAGTGTTTATCAAAAGGAAAATATATAATTGGGAAAATTAGGAACAGTGTCCATTTAAGCAGCTTTCAACTTCTTGTACCTGGTTTCTATTGTCCGGCTTTCGGCGTAGGTATTTTTGCGACACATCTGTTGCCATGATTATACGTGCGGCACGTCACACGGGTTTTCTAAATAAACCAGGATTTACCTCTCCACCGTAGCTAAAAGCGGTGTCACTGGATTCCTTTGATGTTTCTCCAAAATCGTGTGCCTTCTCCTAGCGTTCCTTCACGTTTATTGTCCCTTTTTTCCTCAAATGATTTGATGGAAAAAAACCTTTTTTATATCGATGTCTAAAAAATCCTCGATCCAAACAAAAACAGAAACGCAGGAGATACAGGGATTCTCGGGAAACAAAATTCCCAACATGGTGCCTGATTTCATTATATCAAAAATTGGAAGCCTTTGTACTTGCAGTATTTAGAAAGTTGAAACGTATTGCATAATTATCAAACCTTTTGCGGCGAGTTTTAAAGTCACTGCGCAGGATAGGTGTACAGCTATAATAATGTGCAGTCAATATGTAGAACACTTTTGTTGTGTATTCTTTATTTCTATATTTCTCTAGATGCTAACTGTCTGAAATAAATTTTGAGCTTAAGCAGGTGGTAGACATGCGCACAACAAGCTAAGAGGGTCTCTCTAATCGTGCGCATGTCCCGTCCTCAAGAGTAAATTTAAAGTGGTACTATGATCAAAAAATCACTTTTATTTTTTCTTCGGATTTCGAAACTATGTTTGTTAAACACTCCCCAAGCGAAATTATAAGCCTTAATTTTGAGAAGAAGACCGTTAATTTAAACTGCAATTTTCCGTTTTAAGAGCGGCTATCCGTAACTTTCACCTAGGACCAAGCAAGATAGAAAAATCGAAAATTGCCAGACTTTGTCACAATAAAGGTCTTCCCAAACCATTTATAAAAATATAAGTTTCAGTTTATTTCGGTAGATATTTTACCGTTACGACGACTTTATCATTCCGATGGCTCGGGAGCTAGTAAAAACGACTTGAAAGTGTCACTTTAATATACCGCTCGTCTTGAATTGTGAAGACAGAAATATCAATATCAAAGCCATGTAGTATAAGTACGATATTTCTTTGTCATGTTTGCTTTGTCAAATTTGAAATCGATGGAAACCAGAATTTTTAATAGATTTTTAAAATTTAACCGTTTCGAGCGGCATAGTCGCACGCTAAAAAATGGCGAAATTCAGGACCAAAAAAAGCACTCTGGTATATGGCTTTCGCTGCTGAGACTACACTTGTTGGAATAAGCAATCTTTCCTCTACGATTTGATGAAAAAAAATTTTTGGGTAAACGAAATGGTAATTTTTGGGAGCGCTTTATCTACACCCTTTTTTGCAACCGAAGACGACCTTTTGACCTTGACAAGAGGGAAGTAATGACCAGCGTTTTCAAATAACACGCGCTTATTCCATTTTTTAAAGAAAAGTTTCACAATGTTTGGTACTTGCTAATTAACAGAACCTCAAATAAAGTCATCAGCCGAAAACTCGACAGGTTTTCGCTCGCAAATACGTTGTTTTGGCAAAGGCAAACTTCGGTTGTTGGTGATTAACATCGGCAAATTTGCATATATTTGAAACATTTTTCTTTCACAACAAAGTCGGTTTTCCGCCTTCAGTTTTTTTCGAAAACAATGGTAAAGAAGACCAATAAAGTGTGACCCAACTATTTATAAAAAAAATCTTACCTTAATGACTCTTTTCTGATGAAGAAACGTCGAGATTTCTTCTGGCCGCGCGAGACAACCGTCGAACATTTTTGGGTGGTCGCGAAAACGTTGCTGTCACGCAATATACACACTGGTCTTAAATTACAAACCAGAGAGGTCCCATCCTGGCTTTTACCATGTTATTTTGGAGCCACACATACGATCCTCAATTTAAAAGTGTGGGCAGTTCACAGAAAGACAAGACAGCAGAAAAGGCTCAGATGCTATTGAAAGTATTCAACAACTTGCAAAGTATAGAGCTGGAGAGGGGAGGGGATGAGGGGAAGGGCATATAAAAGCGACGGGATTGATCATCGGACCTGTTAAAAGGACCTCATAAGATAAAATGCCTGGATTTAATTTTTTTTATTGCTAGCCTGCGGCAGAATCTGTCCGATGTTTTTTTCCTGCTCTTGTCTCCTGGAATGTTGTCTGGCTACAATCTCTGGGCATGACTTGTTTTTTGTTTGTTTGTGTTTTTTTTTTGGGGGGGGGGGGTTGCCACTTTTTCTAAATAGAAGTGCCTGTGATAAATTTAATGCTGATGGTTTTACTTTTAATCATTCTAAGCAGAAAAAAATATCATTCATAGGGGTATGCTGGGCGCCCCTTGCCCTAAAAACATTTCTTGATAAACAAACGTAGATATTCCGGTCCACCCTAGGTAATGAAAAACTATCTTGCGCATGTGCTTCAATGGCTTCCACGATACTGCTGACGACTACATATATATAAACGGCTGCTATATAAATAGTCAGCCAAGAACACTTTCTATGAACAAGCAAGTGAACTAACTGTACAAAACAGCTTTCTATCATCTACGTAATCTAGTTACTACCAGAAAGTTCCTGTCACACAAAAACTGCGAAATACTAACACACACCTTTGCAACTTCTCGGATCGATTACTGTAATTCTCTACTATCTGGCCTACCACATAATTTGCTGCAAATTGGACCTAAATATTTAACGGACACTTCACTTGGACAGCTGCAGTTTTTCTTGTAGGATCTCCAGCGGATTCCAAACCTTTCCCGGTGTCGCGGGCATATTGTTAAACCCAAACGAACTTCCTTGAATTAAAAAATTCCTTTAAAAATTAGGAAAAAAAAAACAGTTCCGAGTATCGTCAAACGTCAGAATCTGTGCCAAGGTACACTGAGTTTTCCTGTCTTCATTTAGGTCAAAAGGAATATATCCCGTGGAAGTATTCACCCACCCTAGCTGCCAAATATGTCTCATTGTAACAGGCGGGTAACTTAACAGAATTTTTAATTTGGGCAGTGCATAACTTCGTTTACCCCTCAATTATCTATGGATGTACCCCAAGATGGAGAGAGGGGTGTTGCGCCCCAGGTGATAACAAATGTGTATACCATGAGTAATTTCATTATTTCGCTTCAGTAATACGGCAAGATTTTCGTGCAACGTGTTGCGCAACAAGGATGCGTTACAAGTTGAGAGTGTTCTCACCTATACACGCAACAAATCTTTATTTTTTGAAAAGTAGAAGCAACTAACTTTCTGCAACCTGAACACGCGACGGGGAGGTGATAATAAGCGCAACATCGTTGCGCGAATAGTTGCACGAATGCTTTCCGTGTTATTTGGCCTTCAGGCAAGATTTTACAACTCCTAGTGGCGGCATGTACAGTTGTATCCAAGCTAAAGACCGAGCGCAAAACATTACATATTTCTTGGTGCATCATACGAACGCGCGGGACGTGTGCAGCTCGCGCGGGAAAATCCACGCTTTCGGCACTTCGCGCCAAGCGAGTTACCCTTTTTCGGAAGATTCGTGCCCCCGCGAGTTTTCTTCTTCTTGTCTTTTCTTTTCTTATTTTGAGGCAGAGAAAGAGAGCGAACAGCAGAAAGTATTTTGCAGTCTACAGCAATAAGTACCCAAATTTTTCAACAGTACAGTTACCTGCTCTTGCCAACAAAAGCTTTGCTTCTGAATCTAGTGAGGCATCCGACACCTTGTAGTTTCTCAGATGTCCTTTGATGTTTTCACTGCATTCCCCAATTTTATTATATGGCTAGAGCTTGTAAATATATAACGTGCGCTGTGATTGGCCAATACTCGGGGCCAGATTTTCCCGTAATGCCCACGGGCATTATGAGCGATGTTAATGCCGGGCTAGTAAAGTGGAAATATAGAAATTTGTAAAAGTACATTTGATTCAAATAGTTGGAATGATTTGAAGCTAAATGAAAAGAGACAGTTTCTTTGAAAGTTTTTACTTTTTCTTGTGCGATATCCCCGGGGGGGGGGGGTACTTCCCGACGATTTGGGTGGCGGTGTGCAGCGCGCTTCTGGAAACCCTTACCTTAGTTCAGACCAAGATATGTGATTTTCCCTACTCTATTTCAGACCTGACTTAAAATTTGATACCCTATTTCAGACGAGACCCTTACCCTATTTCGTTTGCGTAAACAGTTGAGAAGGGCTTCAAATTCCCAATGTTAATCAAAACTCAGTTCTTTGGAGAAGAAAATTAATAAAAAGATAGCTCCTTGTAAAAACCTTACCAGATCCCATATCCGACTGCACAAACCTCACGCTATTTCAGACCAAAATGGTCAAAATCTATTCCCTATTTCAGACCATAAAGGCTCAAAACCATACCCTTTGGCGCCGCACATACCAATATAGCTTATATAAGGAAGTACCCCCCCGGGCACAAACCTCACCCTATTTCAGACCAAAATGGTCAAAATCGATGTCCTATTTCAGACCAAAAAGGCTCAAAAACCATACCCTTTGGCGTCGCACATACCTATATAGCTTATGTAAGGGAATACCCCCCTTCCCCCGGGTGCGCTATAAATTTATTGTGTGGAATAAAACTGCTGAGTTTTTTATGCTTTCCGGTAAACTGTTTCATTCATTCTAATCCGCCACGGCTCACTTTTCAAGTAATAAAGTGTTAGACATAGCCATATAATAAACTTCTTATTACAGGGTCGTAACGAGGTATGGGGGATCAGGGATCAAAAGGGTGGGATCGGGGATCAGAAGGGTGGGATCTAGGACCACAGCCCTGGGATTAGGAATCACAGACCATGGGATCGGGATCAGCAGTTTCTTATAGAGATCAGGATCAGGTTGTACCACATTTGTGGGATCAGGGACGAAAATTGGTCACGGTTTTGGAATCAAGGAACAGAAATTTGCGTACAAAAATGGGATCAGCGATGAAAAACATACCTCGTTACCACCCTGTTATTATCTCTCGCTAGCTCGGGACCTTACTAGGTGAATATTGCCCTCAGTCGTTCTTGTACGACCTCGGGCAATATTCTCCTAGTATGGCCCTCGCGCTCAGTTAATAAGAATTAAGTAGCACACTGGACATTCGCTGGGTTGTCTGAACTAGCCCCATAACTTCCTCCAACTATTTCCGAATACCCACACAAAGCCATGGTAGTTTATGAGGTTTGACAGATTGGTGGCGTTCCAAACAGTTCAACCCACGTGCAAGATTTGTGTCGGGATTTTTTGACACGAGGCATGTTTGTTACATCATGATTGTGGAAGTATTTCGCAACTTCAGGTATAATGACCTGTAACTTTATTTGGCTCTTATTTTTCTTTGGTTAAGAACTTTGGGATAATTTTACATTCTACAGTACTAATGCTATAAAGACTGGTTTGAATTTTAAAAGAATTCATTGCACTAGCAGCAAAGTTTTAGACATCTCTTTTGTTTCTCGTCCATTCCTGCGCATTGGAGATTGGCTGCTGACAGCTGTTTGGCATTTACCTGGCCATGTGGTTTTGTAATCTAAGACCACTGTGTATTGCGTGACAGTATATCCATCACTTACCCAAAAATGTTCGACGGTTGTCATCAGTTGTCATGGGCGGCTAGTAGAAATCTCGTCATTTCTTCACAGAAAATGGTTATTAAGGTACGATTTGCTACAGAGATAGCTAGGTAATGCTTTGCTGGTTTTCGTTAGTATTTTTACTTTAGAAACAAGGAAGGTAAAACGAGTTTCTTGTGAAAAACAAATGTTTCAAATTTATGCAAATTTGCCGATGTTAATCACTAACAACCAAAGTTTCCCATGGCCGAAAAACGTATTTGCTAGTGAAAACATGTCCTGTTTTCGGCTGATGACTTTATTTGAGGTTCTATTAATTAGTAAGTACCAAACATTGTGAAAATTTTCTTTAAAAAATGGAATTAGCGCGTGTTATTTGAAAACGCTGGTCATTACTTCCCTGCCTGTCAAGGTCGAAAGGTCGTCTTCGCCTGGAAAATAGGGTGTAGATAAAGCGCTCCCAAAATTTACCATTTCGTTTACCCAAAAATTTTTTTTCATCAAATCGTAGAGGAAAGATTGCTTATTCCAACAAGTGTAGTCTCAGCAGCGAAAGCCATATACCAGAGAGCTTTTTTTGGTCCTGAATTTCGCCATTTTTTAGCGTGCGACTATGCCGCTCGAAACGGTTAAATTTTAAAAATCTCTCAAAAATTCTGGTCTCGATCGAATTCAAATTTGACAAAGCAAACATGACAAGGGAATATCCTACTTATACTACATGGCTTTGATATTGATATTTCTGTCTTCACAATTCAAGACGAGCGGTTGATTTAAGTGACACTTTCAAGTCGTTTTTACTAGCTCCCGAGCCATCGGAATGATAAAGTCGTCGTAACGGTAAAATATCTACCGAAATAAACTGAAACTTACATTTTTATAAATGGTTTGGGAAGACCTTTATTGTGACAAAGTTTGGCAATTTTCGATTTTTCTATCTTGCATGGTCCTAGGTGAAAGTTACAGATAACCGCTCTTAATGGTCCGCCATTATTACACCAGAAAGGATACAATGACGTCATACACTCAAGAGCTGTAGAATGTAGTGTGTGAACGCGGCTTACAAATTATGCAAAACACGAGTTTGAGAGTGTGAAAGCTCAAAACTCCCGTGCTGCATACTAAATAAGTCACTTTCACACACACTGCATTCTAAAGTTCGTGAGTCAATGATGTCATTCTGTCCTTTCTGGTGTAATAATGGCGGACTATTAAATCGGAAAATTGCAGTTTAAATAAACAGTCTTCTTGTCGAAATTAAGGCTTAAAATTTCGCTTGGGGAGTGTTTAGTAAACAAAGTTTCGAAATCCGAAGAAAAAATAAAAGTGAGTTTTTGATCGTAGTACCACTTTAAAGTTAGTTTAAATTCTAGTTAAAGAATACAATCCATATAACAATTCGATGTTAACGCTAAAATGCAATTACGTTTTTTTACCTTAAATACTTTATCCGCTTTTCTTATCCAGTACTCTCCATTTAGTGATCCTGGCTTTCCAGTCTTCTGCACTTCACCGCAGGAGCTACGAGCACCTGAGAGGAAAGAGAAGAAGATAGCATGAACTGAATGAAGTATGTTTCGTCCTTATCAAATGCGCATTTTCTTATTTCCAGGATTGATTTCACACTTTTTTTTTTAAATAACGGGGTAAACAAGTTGGCCTAAGGTCTGGTCCTAGAAAGGAGGATAAGCAATTCGAACTCGTCAACGTATAATACGCTTAGGGGCACTGATAGAGTTACAAAAAGGAGAAATTTTACCAACTTACGATAAACGACTTCTTCTGGGGGTTTCTTTCCAGTTAAAAAAGATATAACAGTCCTTTCTCTATGGCCGATATTGTTACTCCTGGTCGCCCATGGATGGGCTGCTAGCCGGCATAACAGAGCTAGCCAAGGCAGCAGTTTTTTTTTCGATTTTTCTATTAGTTGAAACATGGACGCAAAGAGAGGGAATGAGAAGCAAATTGTCTCTTTGAGTGGAAGGACCATTTACTTGACTGAAAAATTTTCAAGGCAACAGAATATAAAAGACGCTAATGTGAAACTATGTCCTTTTAGAAAAAGAGGCTGCTGGCACAGTAAATAGAGTTCAATGCCCAACCTGTCACTATTGTAGCTGTTGTGTGAGTCACCCCGTAGGTGTTTGTGGCGCGACAAGTGTAACTCACGTCACTTTTCTCTTTTTCCATGTCAACCGTAAGACATCCGTTTTCCTGAAAAAGCAGTCGTGAATCGAGAGACCGTTGAGCGCATGACCACTCGATCTTGGGACGAGGAGAACCTGCGGCCTCGCAGCAAAGCTTGACAGTGGAACCTTGCTCTACATGTGTTATTAAAGGAGGTTTTAACGTTAAGATAGGTGGCTCTAAGTGAGTAAAAGAAATAACAGCAGATAACCATGTTAGTGCGATTTTTGGTACAAAGGCATTTAAAATGGTTATGGCATAAAGACAGACGAGAACCGCGTTGTGAAGTTATAAACAACTGCCATACTTTCATACGTACAACTGACGAACTTATGAATACTTTTGATCAGTTAAAATAAATTCAAAACAAAAAGGAAAAATTGGAAGAAGTAAGCAGGTCTTTATAGCTCAAAATTGTAAGGGCTCAATTTTTGCGGTCGTCCCTTAGCGAAACGTCAAGGTCACTAACCATTATGAAGACCAAATCTTAATAGTTACAGCCCTGCTCATAAAATGAGCTCAACACACATTTAGGCTAGAAAATTAAATTAAAGAGAAAAAAGAACAGCCTAGCACGACGCAAATAATAACTTTCCAGATTTTTGACTTTCGTAAAAAAAGAAATGAGATGGAGGTTGTACCTTTTAAATGCAAACTGCCTACGGCCCGTAGAATACCATGAGTAGTGTATGCAGTGCACATGTACAATCCAACATGTGATCTTGTCACATTGCTGATACGTAGGACACCACCTTGAGTTGCAGTATTAGTGAACACGGTTCCTCCAAGCTTACTCCAGGTTACCTTCTTAGATGTCGTACTTTGAACCAAACAGTAAAAGTTTGCCTCTTTGTTAATAAAAACCTCCAAGGACTCTGGAAAAACAAAGATCTTTGGTGAAGTAACACATTCTCCTTTTGGGCCCTGAAAACCAATAGAGCCCCTGTGTCCTTTGTTTCCTTTTATGCCAGTCGATCCTTTATGTCCTGGTTGTCCCATTGGTCCAACATCTCCTTTGTTCCCTGGAGAACCAATGGGACCTTTGTCACCTTTCTCGCCCTTGTCTCCTTGTGACCCCTTATGTCCTTGTTTTCCTCTTGCACCGTGCACACCTGTACGACCCAAAGGTCCTCGAGGGCCAGGTTTCCCAGGGGCTCCTTTTTCTCCCTTGTAGCCTGGGTATCCGGGAGCACCAGGATCTCCGGGGAGTCCCTGTGGACCTGTTTGACAAAGCTTATTTGTGTTGGTACAAGCTTGTGCCAGCTTCCTGTCGATTTCTTGGCGTATTTGCTGTAATGATACTCTAGTTGAAGTTGGAATAGCATTTCGTTTCTCTCGGTGGCGATAGTCTAAAATTGTCTCCCGGGTTTTTGAAGTATCTGATCAAAAAACATTAATTAAGTAATTAAGTAATGTGATACAAATTAGAGAGTAATCAACTAATGGTAATATCGTCACCAGAGGCCACAGGCCCTTAGCATATCAAAAAGACAAAATAGCGAGAGACTGGAACGATCTTCAAGCACACCATGGAAAGAGAATTAGAGAGGAGTCTGGGAATGGTGCAATGTAACTACTTCAGAAACATTACAGCATATTCACGCATACTAAACTTTGTAACTCAGCGTATATTCTGGCTTCTACAAAAATTCCATGTACGAGGTGTACCCCTCAATAACTCTCAAATTTGCACGAATGTAAGTAGCCGAGAAACGGATCACTAACAGCATTAAGGGTACAAAGAAGAGTGCTCGTAAAATTTACCCTGGAAGTGAGAAGTGATGTATTAACATTGTAGCGTGAAGGGGCATTTGCAAGCGCAATTGAACTATGCATCTACAACGCTGTTTTTTACTGCTAACTCAACATCTACTCTCGTATCAACTAAGGTGCGTGGTAGAGCAGCATGATACCACCAGAACGACGCGTTATAATGTTGAATTACAGAAAATTGTCTGGCAACAAGCATAAAAAATTTACCAACTAATTAAAAGTAAATATTGTCCCGTCTCGCACTTGCAAGAAGTAGTTTGTCTACGAGAATAAAGAAGCGAAACAGAATACTGCGCGAATATAGACACAACACACATGATAACTCATCAAGGACATCAAGCGGAGGAAGGTGTTACTTGGGTTAAAAAATTGACTTAAAGGTGAAAATGAAGCCAACATAATAACCTCGAGCCAAATCTAGATAACAAAAATACCATGCCTTTGCCTTTCCTGAAATACGCCAAAAAAGTATGTTAGTCTTTCTTCGTGACATCTGTTTCAATTTTACAAGCTGTTAACATAAGATTTAGCCAAGCCTAAAAGCGGAGCTCCACTTTTTTTTAGCTGGAACTTATTCATTTTTTAAAGTAAGTACCGAAAAAAAAAAGAAAACGAAAGGAGTTCGCGTTAACCACTTGACCAGCCCGCTGGATTGTTAAATGAAATCTTTATTTTAATACTTAATCAGCTTCATTGAAGGCAACTCTTATCCGAGGAATACAGAAATCATCAATTTCAATCCCCCCCTACACACACACCACCTCCTCACTTCCCAACAAAATCCCTCGCACCCAGCACCCCCCTTGCCCTCGGGTATACCCTTACGACGAATGTTCTCTTTTTTTCAGTAAGATCATGACATTTAGAGATTTGAAAATTGTCCTACTATTTAACGTAGTTTGTTTATAAATCTGTTAATTCTTGATAGAATATGATTCCTGAGAATATTACCCAAATCATTCTAGATCTGTTTATAGTGCTGTTAACACGTCATATAGAATTGCTTGCAATTCGAAATAACTTACCCAAGACTACGCGATCCCTGTCTCTACTCTTTGTAGTTGAAGGTATCTTATTTGATTGTAAATATTCTTCGACTGTTTTCTGCACTGTATTCTTCATTTCGTCCTCAATTCGCTGAATGCGTATTTCAAGCTTTGCTTCTATGGCTTCCGCCTTCCTGTTTACTCTCTCTATTTTCAAAAACAACAAAACGGCAAGGACCAACGAAATCACAAAAACCAGCAGCGACCCTTTGTTGTACTTCTCGGTACATTTGGTTGGCGATTTATTGTTTGCATCCATGTTGTTCAGCCACTGGTTCGTGAAGACACGCAGCTGATGCAGCGAACAAAAAACAGCATCGCTCGAAGAATTAGTTGTGCGCAGCCTCTTATTACAAGAGTATCATATCACTTATTTTAGACAAACAGGAAGATTTAATTACCGTTAAAGGAAAACAGGAACAGCTCAAAATAGAAAACCAGTCGACCTTGATTGCTTATGACACTCTCCTCGACTCTCCCTACTTATTAACTTGAAACAGTCTTCCGATCACGAAGCTTCGCTGTCTGAAGTTCGCGGTTACTGTTTTAAAATCTATTCAACATCCTTTTTTAGTTTTTCCATATATATGTACCAGATATCATCTTAATTTAAGCGATAGATTACATTGAAGTCATGGTTGATATGTGTCTTAACAGATTCGTGACTTCCGTCGGTTTACTATCCTTTGTCTGTGTGGTGAACTGTGCAGAACTGACAGATTCAGTGAGAGGCTTACGATAACAAGGTCAGAGGGTATTTTGTGAGGACAATGACAAACACCAAACTACATAGATAAAGAAGAAAAGTCGAACCCGGGCCAAGGAGGCCCACACGGCGGGAACTTATCCCGGTTTCCGTAGCATGAAGCAACTGAGAGTATTGCTACTCCCCCGTGGACGGGATGCTAGTCCTCCGCAGGGTTACCCCCAGCACAGTTTGTTGCCGGTACTCATTTATACCCCTGGGTGGAGAGAGACAATGTGGGGCAAAGGATCTTGTCTAAGGAAACAACACGATGGCAGGGACTGGGCGTCGAACCACCAACTTTCATATCTGAAGTCCAACGCGCTAACCACTACACCACCGCGCCCCCACCAAAGAATGCATAGAACGGACTAAGACAACATAAAACGGACTAAAAAAGGCAAAACATGCGTATTTTTTATTTTTAGTTTACCGATTAAAAATGTAGTTTAGTTGACACGGATTGGTTAAAAATGCAGGAAAATTGAAGGAAACCGAACATATGCCAGTAAAAAAATAATTGTAAATTGACAAATAGTACATGCTGTGCATGACACCACTGTTGATTGTACTTGCATTATTTTTACCGGCGGGCATGTATCTAACTGTTATTGAAAATTGAGTTGTCTGTGAACTGATAGGTAGAGCAGCCGTTGATCCCTCCTGGGGTGCGAGGGGAGGGGGGAGTGGTACTCCCTAATAACACCTATACGGGTATGTGCCGCCCTACGGGGTCGTGACTGTGGGACTCGTTCTAAAACGGGGTATCCATATTTGAGACGGGGTATCCATATTTGAGACCTCCGGGTGTTCGCTATCATTGAGTGGAATACAATATGGGAATTTGATTACAATAATGGTTTTATTTTATACCCAACTTCTACTTCTTTCAATTGAAGATGATCCTTAGTTGTAATTTAATTGCGACGAGTCGTCAGTAATAGCCGAGGCCAAAATATAATGGACCTTGCAGTAGAGCATCGCAGTAAATCAAGCAATAATAAATACAACTGCGAAAAGAAAGCCTGAAAAAATCAGGCTTGCCGGCAAGCCTGATTTTTTCAGGCTTTCTTTTCGCAACTGCATAAGTTGCGTTAATAACTGCGAGGATCTTATTTACATTTATTTCTTCATTCCGCAGTTCAAATATATGAATTTCATATATTCATAATTTCAATAAATACAACCTGAACTACTTGAGGAAAAAACGTAAGAATTTCAAGGGAAAATCTTTAAAAGAAAGCATGGGAAGTTCCTAAACATCATATCATGGAAACCCTAACTTCCACAGAGAAGCTGCTTTGCCATGTTTGTTCCATGGGAAAAGTGTACAAGATTTTTGAGTCACAACCATATTTGGCAGGTCACGTGACCTTGCAGAAAAGAGCCTAAAACTCGAACGGCATGTAGTTTTGGTTATTGAAAACAGTGCTAATAGTTAACGATCATCAAGATGGAAAACTTGAGGTATCATCTTTTTGAAATTGGCATTATTATAGAAAGCTATGGCATCATACGTACGTGTATTTATATATTTTGCACTGTAGTTTTTCTTTCCTTTGTAATAACAGTAATTGCTTACATCAGATTATAAAGAAGGCTGAGTTATGTACGACTTGCCAAAAACATCGGAACTCTACCTCCTTTCATCCTAGTTTAAGGGATTTTTTTTAACGCGCAGTTGGGGACTGGCACTAGCTACGCACGCGCATCAACGAGTTTTAAAATTCAGATGTTCATCCTCATACATTTCACCAATCTAGCGGCACAAAACACTGCAAAATAGCGTATGACATCATACTATCCACAAAAATCCCTGAGCAACAACGCCAGATCTGTAGTTAACTGCTTTTAAAACTTAGGTGTCAACCCTCCTATCTTGTTTTATTTGGCAGTGCCCTATTGAAAACCACCTTGCGTGATATAGGCCATTTGTATAGAGAATTTGCATTATTTTTATTATTGGTATTATTATTATTATTATTATTATTATTATTATTATTGTTATATTAAACTTGCAGAGGAAGAGCTCACGTGACGTGCTGCCGAAAGCGTGGATTCTCACGCGCGGGCCTCACAAGTATTCACATTCATGGCAGATTTTCTTTCTAATACAATACATGTTTGTTCGTCCATTCGTAGTAGGATTTAACGCACAGCTACAGAATGCCTTCTTGGTTTTTAGCGTATGATTTCTTTTGCGATTCTCGTAACATGCCATGCGCGCATGTCTTTCAGAAACTGATGACAAAGCTCACGCCTTTCTGCAAGCCTTGAGGAACCAAACTCAAAAGTACCTGCCTGCAAAACCCCTCCACCAGAAAATTTGACACCAAACATACTGGCAGTATTATATCCTCGACACTGGAGCATGCTTTGTCTACCGATTGACATCTTTAACATGCACGCACTGATACGTGGCGATGCCATTTCTTTGGAGCTGCGTTGCAATTAACTACTCCTGTTCGCTTACTGTTCTCATTACGTTTTTGTCACTAATTGTCTCACCAATCGGCAGCTCTCTACAAGTGGCGCCAAATTAAAATACCTTTTACAGTTTTCAAGTTGTTTGACTTCATCCGTGACATAAGAATTTTAACAATCGGGCGTAGGCGGGGCTGGGGATGCCACAAGATGTGGTTTTTCTTCAATTTTTCAAAAGAATTTATCAGCACCTGCCGTTTACTGTAGCTGCAAGCATATCCCTTAGGCACATTTTGTAAAGGTTATTATGGCAAAATAGATTACTTTGGTTATGAGATATGACGTCAAACATTAAGCATGTATTCGAGCCAATTCGTGTTTTTCACCTTTTGTCGTTGGTTAATTATATCATCGTTGCATTGTCTTTTAATTATTTCCAATTTTGAGCAAAATCTAAAATGGTGCCGTTCTTGGCAGCCATTTTGGATGACGTCACAGCCCCTCCCCCAGGAGCGCGATAACCCATAATATTTACCTCTTCTTGTAGAGGATATCACAGGTTTATATACCAAAGGTAAAGTTTTTTCGAAATATTGTAACACAACTAAAACCCCAAAGGCTTGTGCATTGGTAGGAAAAAAATTCCGTTTTGGTCTTGCCAAGCAGCCAGATTAACGGTATTCCTTAGTATCGTCCAAAAACTCAAAGGTGCCAGGTAATAGTTCGGATGTTTGCGTGTTTAGGATTGTGGCAAGTTTGGCGATATGTTTGAAACAAATAAAGTAATGGGCTCCTGACAAAGGAAGGCTGACTGTACAGCTGGGGTTATATTTTCTTTGATTCCCAATATTCCGTCAGGCACGGTCTGACTAAGCAATATGTTTTAGCACGCGTTGCAGGCCTCATTCATAATTTGTATTGGCACATTCAGATACACAGCTAGAGAAATTCAAATCACCTAATGGCGTAAGATAGACACTTAGGTGCATACTAAGAGTATTTCGAAAACCAAAAAGAATTCAGTGTCACACCTATGTTGCATCCATATGAAATCCGGGAGTGGCATTACAGAAATTTCACCTCTTTGTCCATTTTGGATTCATGCAGAACGTGAAAGACTTCTGTGGTTGGAATAGCCGTGATATGTTCTAGAAAATGCTTCACATTAGAGTCTATTTCACAGTCAATGCAGTTGTATTTGGATCGTGATGCAAATCTTGAATGATAACATTAACCCAAGTAAAAACTGCAAAGTAGAATTCACAACTTTGACTGGAAGTACGAGTTATGATGACAGTTTCTTTTACTTCCCATGCAAATTTTTTATGTTTTGATAAAGGATAAAAACGTGTTTTATAACAATTGTCGTTTAATTTGGAGTATTACATTGTTTTCACATTTTACAAATGTCGTGCAAAGACACCTCAGTTTTAACTAATTTGGAGCATGTTTGGACAATACCTTTTAAAGGTTTGTGTGTTAGAATGAAATCAGAAATAAGCAGAATAGCAAGTATTTATGTGGTTATTATTTACATTGCAGTATTTATTTATGTATATTTATTTATTTTGTAGCAAAACGTCCGTAAACGAAACACACATCTATTACAAAAAAATCATTTTCTGCCATGAAATGGCTCAGTGGAGAAAAAAAGTGTCTGTTTCGGCTTTTTTTGTCGGTATGAACTCCAGTTTGTCACTACATTTCTTTTGCAAAGTTTTATTTCAAACTTCTAATTAAACATACATGATCAAAATGGTGCAAATTATAAGGGAAAGTGATATGTGAAAGTGCTGTCTCTTATTAGGCAATATGGCCAAAACATTTCCTGAGAATTGTTAAAAAACATTACATTCTTAAATGTTTATAAATCCAACAAGGCTTCATTAATAGCAGAGGTCAACCAAATGATTTATTCGCCTCGTTTTCGGGTTGTGTGTGCTAAAAGTGCTTAATAATTAATTGCACCCTTTGTTGCCTTAGGATCCATGTGTCAGTTTTTTTTAGTGCAAAACTGCTTATTTTTATAAAGCGCTTTTATACTTTATTGTTTATAGACCTTGAAAATTTTTCTTCATCAGTTGAAAGATGATAAGCTTCTTTCTCCTCTTATGTTTTTGTTCGTTAAACGGGTGTCATGTATAAGCTGGTTCATGTAAGTTTCAATTCAAAAATGAGGAGAATGATCGAAACTGAAGAAGGTTGAAATGACTGCAAATCATTAAAATGTGATTTCTTTATCCCAGCAGAAATAACATTTCAACTCAAAAGTCATGTTATTCCAACTGGCCATAATAATAAAAATGTTACTTGGAGCCCCAGCATGGCAAGATCACGCCTCTTAATTAAAAGGAACAGAAAAGTACACATGTGAGTTATCTTTTGAGACATGATCTACGTCAGTTTGTTGTTTAACCAATGTTTTAAGCTCCGCATACACGGAGGTAGGGTTACCCTCTTGTTAGAGGTACATGCATGTACCGATATCATTCAACACGTGTTCCTCAACAAGTGAAGAAAGCTGTTAAGACTTGTTGACGCGACAGCAAATTGTTTGTTGTTTTCGTCGTCGTTCAACTTGTTATACGTTGCTTAACGGAATAACCGGAGCACCTACCTCCGTGTGTGGATTGCTAATCTTAGATTGGTTTGTCCTTAAATGAAACAGAGAATGCAATTTTCTTTTTTCATTAAAAGGCATTACAGAAAGAACGTAACCTAGAATTACCGTGCTTTCTTAATTGTAAGCAGTTCACTAGACTGAGTTTTAAATATGCATTTGTTATATACGACAATAAGGAGGCGGAGCACAATAATTGGTTTGTATTGAAGCTGGTCAATGGAGCTAAGAAAGTTTTTATTAAGAGTTTTACATTATTTTATATTGCAGCAGAAGCTGTACACTTTCATACGTTTTCACTTTATGAAAAATTTTAAATAAATTTTATGAGGTCTTAGATGTGTGTGTCTGTTCTGATCAATGCTTCTGAGAGCATTAACAAACTATCTCAGAGAAGCAATTTTCCTTTCCAGTTCACAAATTTCGTCAGACCCATTGTTGTCGTAACTAATCTGTCTTTCCGTGACGTCACATCTGGTGGCCATCAGTGCACTTTGATACTGTACCAGGGTGTGATCCTCTTCTCCTGGCTTCACATTCAACAAGAATCGTTTTAAAAATCTCCCGAATGGCCCAAGCCTCTTGCCAAACTTTACCAACGCAAATAAAGTAACCATTTCTGCGAATAAAGCCAGCAAAGAGAATACACTGACTGGGAAGACAGTCCAGAAAAGACCAATGAAGTCATTTGATTCCAGTTTTCGGTACTCAAGAGTGCCACAAACTGATTTAGGAAACCATCGATTCACGATAGACTGGACCGTGCCATTTTCTTGATGTGTGAGGACCGACAGAGAAATTTCACGCAGCCATGGAGAGGTTTTAGTGACAGCAAAACCGTAACCTGACTCGAGGGAGTGATCTTTTAATAATTTGAAACTGCAGTTTTTGTCTGTGTTTGCGATCTGACTGAGAGACAAGTAATCTCCAATCAGGCCTTGGATCTTCCTGAAAAACAAAAGTTAACAAACATTCAAGTTATAGGTGTATTCTCTTCTCTTTGGTTGTTACGGAAGTGAAATAAAACAAAGTAACCAGGCCAGAAGCCTAACAGGGTAGTACTGGGGAAGAGCCTACTTTGACCACATCTTGTCATGTTCTCCTTAGTACCCTCTGTTAGCTGTTGATGCTTCATCATATGAATGAACACGTTTTCAGAAGAAGAACATAATTAAGCACATTTTACTCACCCTTGCCGCATATGTTCAACTCCCTTTTCAAGGCTCGGCACACTATTTTCTCGAAGGTTCATCTCGTAAATTTTTCGGAATGACAAATTAACGTGATGTTTGAAGGAATCTTCCTCGTTTGAGCCTCGTACAGCAGCCACATGAAAGATGGGAGGCTCAGAGATAAGCTGAAAAGAAAACGACAGGAAAATGTTTAGCAAAAATATTAAGTTTGATCGACTGGGTGAGTGTGGTTCCGAAAAGGATTGTTGTACGCGTACGCCAAACGGACTGGCAAAAAGCCATTTCAGTGAGTGTGTGGATCAAAAGGATGAGAAGGAAGTAGGACGAAGTTGGTAAGCATGGGACGAGGTAGGTGATAAAATTATGATACGATGAGGGTGAGGCTGACGCTGAGGGGGACGAAGATAGGGTGACAGTGAGGATGAATATGACGAGGAGGACGAAACTGACAGGGGTGGGACGAGAAAGATGAGGAGAACAAAGATGATAAGTATAGAATGAGGATGAGGATGGAATTGACGAGGAGGACGAAGTACAGAAGGATCAGAACGAGAATAAAGATGACGAGGATCGTATAAAATGGAAATAAAGGGGAGCATGAAGAATATAAGGATGGGATAACGGTAAGGCTAAGAATAACGGTGATTAGGATAGCATGAAGATAATCAGATTTGGATGAGCATTTAGAAGATGAGCATAGGAAGCAGGTCGGTGAAGATAGCAATGGGTTGAGGTGGATGGGAATAAGGATCGGATGAGGAGAAGGACGAAGTTGATGAGGGTGGTTTGATGATGAGGATGATGAAGAGTATGATAATTGAGGGTGACGATGAGTAGGAAGAACAAGAAAATAACAAGGATTGCTTAAGAATGACAAAGAGGACGGAGATGATAAGGATGCTTGAGTTTTCCTTTTGAAGCAATTTTCCGCGAACAACCTCCCTGGAGGGGGGCGGGGGTGGTACTCCGGATTTCAAGTGACGGGGATGAGCGAAGGATTTTTTTTGGGTCTGAAAGTTTTGATTCCGGGATTTTTTTGGGTAGGAAAATTTGGCAAGTATTTTTTTGGGGGGGATGGCTTGATCTAAGTGGGGATTTTTGGGGGTATCCATATTTTTTCGTGTTATATCATTTAATCCTTTCTGGAAATTTTTAGGGCTCGGAAATTCCGCATGGGATTTGATAGAAAATGGGTGTGAAGATGACAAGGAAGAAGATTGATGAGGGTGCGGGTGAAGATATAGAGTTATGAGGATGAAGATGATAAAGAGGGAATGAGGGCAAGGATACGGATGGTGACTGTGATAAGGATGGGACTACCTTGATAAGGATTTGGTGACATCATTATTAGAACGAGGATGGCGAGAAGGTTGAAGATGGTAGGATTGGGATGAGGATGATGATGTTAAAGAGGACGACGTTGATAGGGGTGGAACGAGGGTGAGGATGAGGTGGTTGAAGATGAAAGGGATTGGAAGAGGAGAAGGACCAAGGTGAGAATAAGGAGGACTAAGAGGTGGATGATGATAGGGAAGAACAAAGGACAAGGATGAGAGAAGAACGAAAATGATTTGAATTGCATGAGGGTTAGGAGGACGACGAAGATAATAAGGATGAGGAGGACGAACACAATAAGAATGGTAATGATAAAGAAAGCGAAGTTGATAATGATGGAATGAGGGAACAAGATAACGATGGCTTTGACAATTGGGACTAAAATGACAAGGATGGGACGGAGTTAAGGATAACAATTAGGATGAGGGGATGGATGGGATAAAGATGATGAGTATAACATAGGAGGGGATAGCAAGACAAGGAGATTGAGGATGATAGGGATGTGATGCGAATCAATGAGGAAGATAAAAGGATGAAGATGATGAGAAAGGGATGGGCATCAGAATTATCATGAGGAGGAAAAAATTAGTGAGGATGAGGAGGAGAACCAGGACGTGATTAGGATGAGGACGATGAGGGCAAGGAACAGGAATGGCGCTTTGATGTGGGATTAGCATAAGACGGATGAAGATGTTATATGAAGGATGGGATGAGGATGAGAAGGACGAGGTAGAAGATGATAAGTATTGGATGAAGAAGATGTGGAGAATGAAGACGTGATGAAAGTTAGGAGGACGACGAGAACAACGAAGACGAAGATGATAAAGATTGGATGAGAACAAGGAGGGCAAAATGATAAGGATGGAATGAGGATCAAAAGGATGAGGAGGACGAAGATGATAAGGACAGGATGAAAACGAAGACGTTGACGAAAAAGAACAAAGGTCACAGACCTAACAATTATGCAATAGATTTAGCGGAATCATGTACGAATAAAATATTTGTTAGTGGCACCCACCTTTGGATCATCAATTCCAGTAATAGGAAGGCAGACATTTTCTTGCAGTAAGAATGCCATCAGGTTTGCACAGTAATAGTTTATAACGATGAGAGCAAGTAACGAGTAGACATAAGACACAAGCCTTGAGCTGATGCTTAGCGGAGTCCTTTCAGCTCCAATGTCTTTTCCAAATGCCACACCACCAACATAACTGATGGAGTCTGTAAAGATAAGCCATAATACTTCTGTGACCTTAGCCAATTGCCGTTTGTAATCAAAATCGATTTTCTGGGTTATCTGAAAGCAAAACTGTAAACAACACAGCACAGCCAAAAACAAGCACTTGTTGCCTGTAATAACAAGAAGGACATAAAGAAAAGTAGTGCTGCAGTCGGGTTTCGTAACCTATCTTCGGCCCAAAATAAGCTAGTCTCCCTCCAAAAAAAATGCAAAAATTGCTTACGATAGTAGTCAACCACTAACAAACCCAACGTCGTAGTCGCGGATTGTTATACGAGAGGAAAAGCTGAAACTCAATTAAATACGGAACCAGATTGAAAACAACCTTGTTTGCTATAAAATTTTTTACTGATTTGGTGCACGTGGAAATAATGATGAATTGTCATAAAAAAGAGCATTATGGGCAGTCTATTCAAGTCTTACCTAGTAATGTGAACCCTTCCTTGTCGCTATTCCCTGGCGTTCGATAGTGCCCCTGAGGACTTTTACGGTCCAGCCACCAAATTATAATGAAAACAGCACAGGACGTTCCTATCATACTTAGCCATAAACTCTCGCTAAAAGGATGAAGCCAGGAATCTCGAGATAAAACTGAAAAACATATTCAGTGAAAGATGCAGAAGAGTTGAAAGAAAACGTGAAAAATGAAACGAAAATGACACGTCTTTGGTTAGGTTACGTGGCCCAAGAGCTGTCGGTAAACTGCAACGCTTGTCCGTTTTTCTTGTGGTGTTTTGGTCTTTTCTCTCACAATGCCAGCTTTCCCCACATAAGTTAAAGTTTCTCAGCTCTTATTTCTGACGTATGAGGCCGTTAAGGGTATTACTTCTTCTAAAACGACATTCGACATCGAAAGTTACCTCCAGCATTGTTTAAGGCTTCATTTATAGTGGAGTCCCTGTGGAGCACCATTAGTAAGCAAATCTGGTAACCTCGATGCGAAAAAGTTTGGTTCTGACGTCAGCGTACGCTCGCCTGTCCGTCCATCTGTGTGGGGAGGGGGAGGGGAGTCCCAAGGCAACCCGGGGGGGGAGGAGAATGCCATCTTTTCTTGGTAGGAACTCCGGCGCTGCTTTTGGGAAACCAGCTTTTGTCTTTGTCTTTGACTATCGTCGCTTTTGAAAAAGAGGCTTCCTTAAAAGCTTAACCTTATTTAGCAAAACGATTGTTAAATGGAAAGAAAAAGTTCAAAACAATACTAAGTTGTCTCTTTTGGTGGCAGGCGAAATGCCCAAGTTGCGAAATTTGCCTTCGAGGACTTCATCTTTGTTGTGTTCTGCTGCGAACTTGGCCGGCACATCGTGTGTGTTCGCGGTTATTTGGCAGCGGTCTCGACGCAGGTTATTCATCGACGTTGCAAGTCGAATGAAAGATACTTTCAAAGGCATTAAAGTGCATTCTAGATGACATCTTCCAATTAATAGGTCAGCTAGGGTCGCATAACAGGAAAAACAGAAGTTTGCACAAAATACGTACCATGCCAAGTTACATCTGAAGCTAATCAGCTTAAATAATTCTCTTCACGCGTTAACAACTATGTTTGTATATCAGTTTTTTTCCTGTTAGTTAGTTCTTACTTGCATTCCTTCAAATTTTTTGACGTCAGTGAGACCTTATGTTAACTCTCCACAGATTTTAATAAGGCTATACACAAAATTAGTAGCTCCTAAGTCTTTCTTCGTTGTTTTGTGTCAAGACTACCGATGATCACATTTAGGAATTAAAGAATTCACGTACCTTTGCGCATGTCAGCCTTATTCACCAAGATGCCGAGCTCCAGAAGTAGAGTTGGATGCGCAAAACTGATCACTGCTGCTCTTCTCGTGTTCAGTCCCATTTCCAATGAAAGCATTGCCCTGCCTTCAACCAATTCCTGGACAATACCATTCCACTTACCAGTGCTATCATTAAAGACTCCATATTGGCCATCGGGATTAAGGTAAATACGGGCTTCAAAATTTAAATCTCTCTGGAGAAACTCGAGAAAATCCAGCGAAGCGCTAACACAACAAACCATCTTCTCTACCAAAGCGCCTGAAGTGTTTACACCTTCGGTCTGATAGCAAGGAACAAGACGGCCCACACATTCCTCTTCGCAGGTTGGATTGTTTTTGTAAACAAATGGTGGATATTCGTTCACTGCAACATGGACGATAGGCCGTGGAAGTTCTAGAACTGGTGTTATAGATTTTCCATTGGGAGAGGTGTGAGTTTCCATGGCAAGGCCAGTGGATGCGCCCATTCCCACAGGAAACCAGTTTTTTCACCGATAACATCTTTGTTAAGGTTGCAAATTGTAAAAGTGGAATACTTTTCAGATACATTTTGTTGTTGAGCAAAGAGCGTGGTTTTCCCGGACAGTGATTTTTGTGCCATGTGCCTATAGCGGTAAAAAAATGGAATTAACGGAAGTTAGCGAACATCACACTTTTGAGAAGGAGAAAAAGCAAAGAAAATCAGGGTTTTCCAGAAACTGAAAGAAAGTCAGTCAAGGATATCTACTGATCATCCATCGGATTAAATAAGCAAGGTTAAGACCGCGTACACTTTAAAAAATAATTCAACTAGTATTAGCAACTCTCCTGTAAGGTAGTGAATTGTAAGGCAAAGCCAATCGCCTTGGATGACGAAAGTTGGTCAATAAAAGTGGAATATTTGAAAAGAATGGACATGTTGTACCAACAAAAGATTAAAAAAGGTATCGTTAAAGCTCGAACCTAATTATTACTTAAAGAACTATTTATTTATGTAATGTACCTTTTGGCAGTCTGCCGGAAATTTCTGGAGTCAATTATTTGTCCACAACTATTTACATCTGTTTTATCGCGAGAATCTCGAACGCTTTCTTCAAAGGACAACTGAAAGAAAAGCATGGCGTCTTGGAGGGCGTCGCCATAGTTGCTGTGGTCATGACATTGCTCCGGTGTTTTGAGGCTTATCTTTAACAATCCTGCAGGGAGATTTTGAGAGTTTGTAGTAGTTAAGTGAGCGGTGATATCCGTTACAATCCAAACAGTCTTTTGTCTGCTCACACCTAACTTTTGAATCACCTCAAAGAATTGAGCTTCGTAGCCAAGTCGACTATGCATAACAATAACGTCACTTCCATGTCTGATTACATCCTTTAGTTCTGTTTCTGTGGTATTTCCAATCGCTTCATCCATTAACCAGACTGTTTTAAGGATCTCCCATTTCTCTTGGAACGCAAACCTTATCATCTCGTCAGCAAATGTCTTTCCTTCGTAGTTGGCAGATAGTATGAAGCAAACAGTTCGCCATCGATGTTTCGTGATAATTTTCCAAGCTGAAGTTGCATAGTAGTAAACTGAAGGAAATGTTACCCTTGAAAATTCACCGGGAGTTTCCTTAAAGTGAAAGAAATCAGGTGTTACCATCAGTGTTTTTTTAACAGAATTCTGTTCGTTCTTATCTTCATGAGTAAGTGTAAATGTTAATTATTAAACTGAACTTATGGGAAATTAATCACTATACTGGTTTAAACTAACAAAAATCTGATAATTCCTAGAATGAGGAAATCAAATTGCATCACTAATATGTATTATGTTTACCTGAGTCCGAAGAACCTCTTGATCTTGGAAAAGGCCTACTGTTACGACGCTGGAATCTTCCAAAAGGGAGGAGAAAGCTAACCCTTCTCTGGTGATGTCGATAAAAATCGCCCCTTCGACTGTTGTAGAATGATTTTCCATAAATAAAAGAGCTTCAAGTACTCCAGCTTGGCTGCGATCTATTCCGGTTACATTTGCTTTCAACCATCTTAAATTGATTACTTCTGACTTTCGTGGGAAAATGTCTTGGTGAAGCATCTGTTCTATCTCGTCGTGAAAGTGTTCGTCACAAAATGTGTTGAAAAATAATAACACGGTAGCATTGTAGGTTGCTTGAGAGTAACATATAGCTAGTACGGAAATTAAAAAGGATAAAGTTTTAAGTCTGATTAGAAAACATTTTGCTTTTGCCGACGAGTCGATTTCTTCAACCATTTCCAACAAGATTGCCCTTTCCAACACAACGCAAAGTTTTGAAACTTGTGTTTCTAGCCTTCCTTACTTTCCAATCTTCCTTCTGCAAGTTAAGAATATATCTTCAGCTCGGAAATTTTGTTAACCAGAAAATAGGCACGTTTTCAGATTGCAACTAAAATCAATCGCAATCCGGTGACAGATACATTATGTTCTGCATTGCCAAGACAGACAGTGGAATATAAGGAACAAAACAAAATCCCTGCAGTTAGAGGTCAAATTTCTTCCTTAACTTAAAGCATTTGACAGCCCTACAGGGAAATATTTTTGATTGATTCTCAGCACCTGATCACTGTTAATAAACACTACAGCAAATTTCCGGTTTCAGAAGAAATGTCATTTAAGGGATTGTACAATTAAAAACTTTACATTGTATATATATTCAGTGTATACAACACTTCTGGTCTCATTGGCTGACGAGTAAATTGAAGAACTGATCCTGTCAGCTGGACATAAAGAATTTCACTTGCAGGAGGCTGACACTGTTGACTACTTATTTACCTCCTTTCAAGATCCACAAAGTATGTTTTCCTTTCATAAATTGAAATTTAACGAACGCTGAGTTAAAATAAAAAGGCTGATTTTAAAGCTTGCTGAATCCAATGGAATTATTAATTTGCAGTAAACCTTGTGTCGTCAGCTGTTTTTGTTGCTTTGGTTACTCGTTGGTTGTTTAACTTCACAGACAACAGATGTTTACAATTCATACGAACGATGTCAGGATCTATGTAACATTTATTTCAATGAACAACCAGCAATGGCTTAAATTTTAAACGTCAACTGGAGGAGGTCGTTTATCGTTAATCTGAAACGAAATTTGATGTGCCTAGCGTCAAAATGATGAGAGTTCAATCTTCAAGCGATTAAATGAGCTTAACTCTTATAGATGCAATGATTTGAGTTTTTTCAGTGTGGAATGTACTATGCCCCCCCATTACGAAACTCCTAACCAGATATTCACTTACCAGATATTGTTATCATTCTTTAAGGAAAGTGGTCGCTTTTTTCCCATCTCGAAGCGAGTCACTAATTAATCACAATGCCATGGACATTGACAATAGCGCGAGTAGTTCGCAGAGTGATCCAAGACGGTAAGTTTCAATTAGTAATAAACTTACTAATTGAAGCCAGCAAAGCAAAACTGCAAGTCAAGCTGTAAATATACCTAAGCATCTTTCCCCTAATCTTTCTTTCTCTACGTAATTTGTTTGTAATTTGTAATTTTTTTGTACGTAAACGTCACTTTAGTTGGTTTGTTTATCAAGTGTGAACGCTAAAAAGAAAAAAAATCGTTAACCTAATTCACTCGCCTTGTTCATATTCATGTTTACACTGTTTGCTTTTGCCTAGGTAACGTTGACGGTTTGTCAGCCTTCTGTTGTAATTAGTGTTGGTCTTTAATAAGTAATTTGGGATACATTATGTACGCATGTTAGGCATAGTTAGGTATTGTAAGTAATATAAGCATTGCGGTTAGCATAGTAAGCATATAAGTACATGCATTCTTGAGTAGTGTGAATTGTTCGTTTAATAAAAGTCTTGCTTGAAAAAAAAAATGGTTTGAATAGCAAAGTCGCGAAATTCGCGAAATTCAGTTGCGAGGAAGAATGTAAAAGTGAAGCGTAGATTCTCGTGCGAAAAATACCACCAGCCGATACATGTATATAGTCTAAGTCGACAAGGACCAGAAGAAAATCCCAAAACATTTCAAAGCTCAACCATTTTACTGCTAAGAAAGACTTTTTTAATCCTCTTGTAATTAAAGCCCCACCAATATAACAAAGTATATGCTTTTTGCTCGCTTAACCAATTGTTAATTCTGATAATGTACATTGCCATGGCTGAGCTCTGTTTGATGTACAACAAGGAAAACTGAGACCATAATTCTGCCATATTTCGGCCACTCTCCTGGTCGTTTAATTGATGCTGAACTAAACCAAATTACATGAAATCTAGAAATCCTAATTTATGTCCAGCAAAGGTGAGGGCAAACATGCCTCACATAAAATAGCTTAAGTTACACTGTTAACTAATCTACCAGCTGTGGGAGGAAAAAGGGGTGGAGAAAAACCTTTCCGTCCTAAGAAAGGGGACATGTAACTTGGCCTGTACATAGTTAAGTATGTCTTAATCAGAAGTCCCGTATGCAAACTGATCCTAGCTGGTAAAACATTAAACTAGCGTAGTAAATTGCGATCATTTATTCTCCTTGGGAATAAATTTCTTTGCTATTTACGTTAAATTTTGTATCAGTTTCCTTATACATGAGAATTAAATTCCCAGTTGTCATTTTTACAGAGTTGATCACGTGCTCAATTCTCATGTCCCATTTGCTTGAATTTGGCACATATTGAGGTAAAGAAAAACTAATCATAATAACAAGCGACCACATGATTTGCATATCTAATTCTTCATACGTTTTTTAGATTTGTTCCTGTTGTTTGTTTGTTTGTGTTTTGTTTTTGGAATATTTAATTTCACCTTTGGAGTAACTGCCTGCTATAAATGCTAATTTTCGGCAGTCGGGCCTATGCAATATACCTTGCGGAACGACTTTTAGTTTAGAGTGGGCTTTATATTAGACATTTTATCGCAACATTACAATTTTGCAAGAATTCACAGAAAACAAATTTGAAGGGATTACTCTCCTGCCATAATCGAAAACTTTGGGATGGTGACAGTAGAGTTGGCAGAACAATGTCTGTCAATTGTAATTACACGTGTTTCTGTTCACAGTAAAACTCTACTGCGAGTTTCTCAGTGGTATGGGTGTAGCTTTACACTTAGCTCAGAGCAAAGAAAACAGGCGCACAGGCTGCGAAAACAGCATGCAGGCTACTAAAACAGCATACAGGCTGCTAAAACAGCACACAGGCTGCTAAAACAGCATACAGGCTGCTAAAACAGCATGCAGGTTGCTAAAACAGCATGCAGGCTGCTAAAACAGCATGCAGGCTGCTAAAACAGCATACAGGCTGCTAAAACAGCATGTAGGCTTAGGAAACAAGTTCAATCAAAACGCTTTATATCACCTCACCCTGGTAACCACAGAAAAAGCGTTACTTTTTCTGTTTTATTTAAACAACTTCACCCACAGTACTGACTACAAATGAACACAAAAGCCAGTGTAATAGGAAATCTCAAATCTGCAGCTAAGACCAATTACTGCGTGGTAATTTAGAACCTTTTTTAAAAGGTTTCTTAAAAGAAACATTACCAATTTAGCAATTACATTTAGGTCAAACAAATTTCTCGGTCCTTGGGTCTGTTACATGCAATAATATATAGATTTAGCCAAGCCTAAAAGCGGAGCTCCCCTTTTTTGTTTTGATTGTTTGTTTTTTGCTAGCAGTTATTAATTTGTGAAAATACTCTCATTCAAGTCGTTAAATTAAAAAAAAAAAAGAAAAGAAAAAACAAAAGAAAAAATCCTACTCTCGCTGTGAGGCGAACCCAGGTCGTCAGCGTATGAAGCCTGATATTAGTCCACTTGGCCATCAGCGCTTGTTCTAATTTTTTCAAGTTAATTTTAATATTTATTTCTTTCTTCGTGACAAGTTGCCTATCAGCATGAAAATACTGGTGTTTTTCCTGGCAAAATGTGTTCGGAACGCCGTAAAAACTATGGTTGTGGACAGAAAAAACCCAAAAGCACTAGCTCTGCTATATTTGGCGTCGAAACCGCTTGCGAAAAACTGCGAACTCAAGCAGTGTGCCGACCGAGTTCGAACAGAACCGACAAGGCAAATTTGAACTTTTCGCCTGAACTTTATCGCCTAATTTTTTTTCGCCTAAATTAAACTTTTCCCGTCTCACCGAAAAGACAACTGAGTATTCTTTTGAACTTTTTTTCCATTAACAAATTTGTTTTTGACTTTTGTTGTCTTTGCTTGTTTTGCTACAACGCGGGTCAACATGCGATTTCCGGCCAAAAACACACGAGATTCAACACAGGGTTATATCCAGTGTAACCCTGTGGTAACCCTCTGGTGCGGACGGACGGACGTACGTACGTACGGACGGTCACGTGTCTATTACGTCACTACCAAAATTTCTTGGCTTGATAGGTTACCAAATTTCCTTAGCAATGGAGCTCCGCTGACACGCCAGCGCGCTGGCTCCGCTAATAATATTGGATCGATGACTAAAAAAAGTAATGCAATTTTAAGATTACCTTGGAACAGTAATTTAACACTATTTTGCAGTCATATTTCAAAACTTTGTATGCAGTTGTATTTGCAAACATAGAGCTTGTAAAAGTCTATACGCAACTTTCACAAGGGAGCAGCTAAAGAATAATGCCAATCAGCGGATCCACAAGTTTAATGAGTAGGAGTGGGATGGAGTGCTACCTGTCTTAGCGTTATAACCAAAGTCATATTCAGTTTCACTTGTGCCGATATCAACAAAAGAAGCAGAGCCAGTTTCTGCTATTCCAATCCCGTGATCAGCACGTGCACACTCCTTTCCTCCTCCACCAATCATCATTCACTGATCCATCACCATTATCCAAGTCACCCCAGAAGCCGATCTTGTTGTTGCTTTGTAGGTCTCCACTGCACTCAGCCTGTTGAAACCCGTCTGTTGACTTGTATTGGCCGCCATATTGAACCGTACAACTTCCCAGGCACCGATTACTGGACCAAACCTTGCCATTTCTAAAGTCGCCATAACTTGTTATTTTAGAGCGGAAAGTTTGTCCAGCCAAACAGTTCCCTGTGGTCTGCAATAATGGCGTATGACTGGAGTCGTCACTGCGCGTGATCTTGAACTCTCTGCCGCTGACCAACCAAAAGGCTGGTGAAATCATGTCAGCGTTGATTGACGGATTAGTTGTTGTTCCCATGGCAACTTGTTGGTCATACCACCAGTTTCCATCTTTTCGCATCCAAGTCTTGCCGTCCTTGTTAGAAAACCGCGTGATAAGAGTCCACCCCTTGCTATCGTCGCTCATGTGACAATATACCTTAAAAGGACGAGAAAAGAAGTTGAAAATTTAGTTTAAATGCTAATCGTAATGCTGACTTTTAGTTTCAAAAGAGTGATCACAAAACCTAAAAAAATGATGTATTAGCAATTCCTGTTTCTTTTCTCACTTCTTTTAATTTATTAATGTGAACGTTGTAATGATATTTCAAAGCACAAGCTGATATTGCTAGTTGCTAAAACAAACAAACAAACAAAAAAACAAAAACAGAAAACAAATAGAAATGTTATTAAAAACAGCTTACCTCAAATTTTAGGGAGTCAATTTTCAGTTCATAACTTCCACTTGTTGAACGCTTTGATACAACAGCTTCACAAGAATCTTGACGCAAAAAGAAAATGGTAAGTCGTATTGCTTATTTCTACATTGTCACAGAACAGATAAATGATATAGGAAATTCACCTACTTCACAATGTCCTAATTAACATAACATCTCCTTCATCGAAAAAATTGTACTGTTAAAATGGCTTAATTTCGTGTGGGCATTTTTTCCTTTCCTGGGCACTCGTCACATCGTTTCCCGCATAATTTAGGGAAAACAGAATCGCACATGCGTGACACGCGTGCTGTTTTCGTAAACACTGGAAGGTTTCCTGGCCTAAGAGCTGTCATTGACTTACCTTTTCTCATCCAAGAGTTTCTTGGGGTGCCCCTGGAGTTGATAAGATTTAGGCACAACCCTCAAACCCCCCTCTCACTTCCCGGAGATCGGAGGCCTGGGCCTCTACACGATTGATACCCTGACATACTGGGCAAAAACAACAACAACAACAACAACAACAAGAGGAAAAGAATTTGACTACCTCCTATCTTTCTTTGAAACCCCAAGGTTGTAACTGCTGTAACTGAGCCCAGTTTGTTTTTGGCGGTACAGACATACGTTCCAGTGTCTTCAACAAAGAAGTCTTGGATAGTTAATACTCCATCCTTAACAGTGCTTCGTCCTTTTGGTAAAGCTCCCACGGTGCGTGTCCACGTGATCACAGATGGTGGGTAACTGAATGCTTCACATGTGAGTGACGCCACTGCTTCTTCAACGATCACAGTAAAACGGCCCGGTACTTTGGTCAGCTTGGGGCTTACTGTTAAAAATGATAAAACAAGGAAAAATCATAAAACACCAAGTGTATATCCAGCAGTCCAAGGGTTTCAGGTAACGACCTGGGTTCGCTAGGAAATAAGAAAGATGGAATGTTCAGTTTGCCACAAGCGTGGGACAGAGAAAGAAAATTATCTTTCTTTCCTTACTCGCACATGGTGCACGTGCATACGAGATTGCTGATCCTAGCAGCATACGGGTTGTGTGTCACAAAGAACCTTGTAAATATGTCCTCGCTCGCCATGAGTCTCCCAGTCCCTGATCCGTGGTTACAGCGACCGACCGATATTACGAGAGGTAATATAGGTTTGATTTCTGTCGGAACTGAGATTTTAGAGAGATTAAGCATCCCGTTTACGGCAAACGCGAACGGTAAAAATACCACGTGAGTTTCCCGCCATTTTTCACGTTTGCCGTTTTCATCATGGAGGCCTCCTCTCGCGTTCGTCAACAACGCGAGTATTTCTTTTAAGTTTTTTATCTGTTCTGCTACAATTATCAGCCTGTGCTTAAGCCCAGTGATGTTTTATTTATTTTTCTACGCAAACTGACTGGTTTACTGCCAGTGTTTACACAAAAGGGAAGAAAAATGTGCGAGAAGGCGAGCTGATGTTTGTTTGTCACTTTGGCAAAGGTTATCAACTGTTTTATGAAAAAGGCGCTCAAATTATGCAGTACGTCCAAACATCCCAAGGAAACCACATTCAACCGGTAACTAATATTTTAGGTCTTTTAGTTAAAAGTAAGAAAGCTGCATTTTTACGTATCCTAGCTTTTGATGAGTTTACACGAAGCTTAAGAAGCAATGGTCCATTTTAAAACGGCAGACGGCAAGCGGCAGGTTGACGTTTACCGTTTGCCGTAATGCTTAATCTCTCTTTTGTCTTTGTCACGCGCATGCTCGCGACAAACTGAATATTTTATCTTTCTTAAGGTTTCAGAAATTGCCCAGAATAAAAAAAAAGTATATTAATATGTAAGGTCGTATTTATTACATTAAATTATTAATTTAGATTATTTGATTAAAAGCGTCTTTTTCGGTGCAGCCTTAGAGAAGAGCAGGTTGTTATAGGACGCCCGTTGTTTATTTTAGTTAATTGATGTTTGTTGTCACCTTCACTTTTTTGTGTGAAATATCAAGTAACGCATTGATGTTTTCGTAAAAAAAATCATTATCCCTTTAATCAGAAGTTTTTGTGATTTATTTGGCATTCACCTGATTTAGAGCATTAAGTTTGTTTATTTATACTCCGAGCACTTTTGGGCAAGCAATAGAAAAGGCACATGTCAAGATAAACCAGATAGTACTCAGACCAAGTTTACCTTCAACAACGAGATTTGCGGTTGCCTCAGCACGTCCCAAGATATTAACTGCAGTACACATGAAATCCCCCGAATCATTGAACGTTGAGCGGATAACCTGAAGCCTTCCGCCATTTATCATCTGCCTTTCTTTTAGTGAACTGTTGACTTTGCTCCAGGACACCGTGGGCTTTGGGTTGCCACTAGCCGAGCAGTAAAACGTGGCGGTCTGGTTCTCAGTCACTGTTTGAGTGTTGGGAGATATGATCACCTGTGGAAGTGAAATGGATTCTCCAGGATCTCCCTTCAGTCCTGTCATCCCTCGGGGACCAGCGACACCTAACAAGACAAGAATAAATCTTAGAGGTTAAGAACGTAAGACTCGCTTTGAATGTCGCGCTTCAGGTCGTGTTAAACTCAGTCAGTCAGGATTATCAAGATAAGTTCGACGTCAACACGTCTGTAGCCAATGCAACTTCGTCAACGTCGTTACAGACTCATGTAGAGATACAATCGCCTTCCACGCCAAGTCGTACTAGTAAACGACTCCTGGGTTGATTGATTCAAAACTTGTGGCGAGTTCAATGCCCAATCTGTGAGAGACCTGTGCGACTACTAGACTATTGACATCCAGGGCGACTAATTTTCGACACTGCCTTTATGTTTGAATTAACTGTAAAGCTTCACTGGGAAGCTGAAAAAATGTCAAAGTAAAACAACAAAACAACACCAGAAATTTTAATTAAAATCTGACTGTTGATATGCTGCAAAACTTATTCGCTGAAGAGTAATCTGTAGTGCTCAGGAAACCTATATTTTGCCCGCCATAGTAAAGCTGTTGTGTCCGAATTTTATACAAATAAGAAATAATGACTTCCGGAAGGCGCACTTTTTGGTATCTGGTTTGATGCATAACTTTAGTTAAAGTGTCATCATCTGATGATCCTAGCTTGCACAAAACTATTATTATTTATTATTATTATTACAAAACACGTACTGTTGCCTCGTCCGCCGCTTGGTTGATATCTTCGCACTTGACCAATGTAACTGTGCTCGAGAGAAAATTGGGTTAAATTATTGTACTTTTTTTGCAAAATATTCTATTTGAATACCTTTCTCGCCTTTTTCTCCTTTTATTCCTCGGCTTCCCTTAATCCCTTGCTTGCCATGTCTACCAGGAGGGTCCATGATGCCTTGCGCTCCCTTTTTGCCCTTGTCACCTTGCGGACCACGTCTTCCTCGGAAGCCTCTACTACCTTTCTTACCGGGAGGACCTGGGAGGCAGACTTTCTCTGAAGGCTGGCACAAGAACCCTGGCTAGAGTTTGCTGATGTGTTTGGTAATTTCACGGCGTACATCATCAATTGACAGCGAGCTATTACTTGATGACATGAAGCTGCGACGGATCTTTGTATGTGCTTCTTTCCTATTGAGATCTTCAGTTAAAATAAGGAAAAGTATAAATAAAAATAGGAAGCCTTATGGCATACCATCCCATGCATGTCTTTTTCCTCTTCCGGGAAAATGATGCCAATTGCCATGTTTCGAATACATTTATTTGAGGGTCTCAATGGGATGGTGGCTTTCACGGTTAACGGTTATATTTTTGGCTTTTTTACGGCTGACGGTTAATTTCCTTCCGTTACGGTTTACAGAAATCTTAAAAATTAATTTCCATTGTTTTTAAAAGTTACCAACAGAAGTACCAACCAAATGGAAAAGAAATTGCATTACAGGAGCCCTACACAGAGCCAAAAACATCTCCACAAATCTTGATCGCGACATAAAAGAAATAAAGACCACTTTCTCAAATGCTGATTACCCCAAGAAATTTGTATCCTGCACCATCGACAATTTCACATCGAACAATTTATCTGAAGATGAACCCTTAATTCCTCATTTTCTCTTTGAAGAACGGAAAAAGATTTGCATCAAACTCCCCTACTGCAAGAAGAATGAAATCGCAAGCAAAAAGTTTATTTCAAAACTGAACTCCTTCACTAATTTTAAGTATATTTTTATCATTCTGTGGCAAACTAGACAAATCAAAAGCCTTTTCAGCCTCAAGAACAAAAACCTCCACAAGTCCCATGTTATTTACGAAGGAGAATGCTCATGCGGAGAAAACTATGTAGGTGAAACAATGCGAAATTTTGAAGTGCGAAAAACTGAACATTCAAATATCTGCCACACCTCGGATCGAAACCAGCACGTCACCTTTTGGAAAACCCAAGTCACTCATTCCAGTGGAGAGTCCTTTGTTCAGCAAGGTCTTATTTTAAGAGAAAGATCATCGAGGGCCTAATTATCCAACAAAGGAGCCCAACTTTGAACAAACAAGTTAATTGCTATGTTGCGCAGTTGTTCCCTTTGGGAATAACCTAAGTATAAAAACCATGCAAATCACGAACGGCCTTTTAACCCTGATGATGACATACATGTCGAAAACGTTTGGTTCGTTTTAATTGTTTATACCCCCCTTTTTATCTTTTTTAGCCTTGTATATACATCATAAAACATTTAAGTTACCACTGTTGTGAACTCATTTAAGGTCACAGTACCATTCCGGGATGAAAAAAAGTAATACAGAAGACCCTTGGGTCGCGAGTCCAAAGGGGCCTGGGCCAACTGCTTTTCTTTTCGGTACCAGGGCAGAATGTGTAGCCGTCGTGGCCGCACTGAACACGAGACAAAACACATAACAGTCTTAACAAGAAATCTCGACACTTTCAAAATGACAAAACGTAGCTAGACAAAATTTTTACAATTAACTTTTTTTACGACTAACGGTTAAAATTTTTCAAGTTTTACGCCTAACGACTAAAGTTTTGGCCGTTTTACGTCTGCCGGTTAGCCCCATTGAGACCCTCTTATTTAGAAGCTCGTCTTTCAATTTCAAGACGAAAATTGGAATTGAAAATTACACGACGGCTCGTGCATTTTTTTTTTAATTAAATAGCCCTATCTAAACATATAGGAAAGTATGCAAGTTATTTTCTAATAAGGGACTGTGCAATAATTACCTGGAGGGGGGGTTGGGAAACTAGAAGGGGGCATAGGGGAAAATCACAACTAGAGAGAGGGGGGTTGGATGTAAAATTTAATAGATACGGGGGGGCATTACTTTTATCACTCTTTTTCACAAACTGGAAAAGTGGTAGAATAGCTATTAGATTGGGAAAATATCAACTCCAGGTGCTTTGATCTCTGAACTGGCTGACGATTTACTATTTTCCTGTCTGTCATGCAGTAGGAGAGGAATGCCTCTGTTATATATTAAAACAGTTCTACTTTATTGGCACCAGGAATGCCGTTAAAGTTAGTTTGGATTTTGGTAATGTTTAGGGGAAAATACCACCTGGAAAATGCTTAAAATGGCATTTCCGAGCATATAGATTTCGAAATTTTCTGGGGGAGCATGCCCCCCATGACAAGACGCAAGTGGGTTTGAACTGGAAGTACCCGATTTCCGAATTAATTAAGTTGCGGTTTACTCCGTAATTAAATTTCTGTCAACAAAGCGAGGTAAATGGGGATCAAATAGGATACATGTCACGCTCAAATTAAGGCTTGACGAGTGACAAATTTCATGAATCACATGTTTAGGTCATTTGAGAATAAGGTCTCTTCGAGGTTAAAAAAGAACTGCCGGTCGACGGCTCCGAGGAAAGTGCTGTTCGTCCACCTCTCGGATAAAAGCCAGGAATTGTTAGATTGTAACAAACAGAAAGAAGTTCGCCGCCCGCTTTCGGGATGATATTATGACAACAACAACAATTTATTTCGATATTCCCACATGGGAAGCAAGGTGAAGCGCGCGAAGTGCCCCGTACCAAGAAAAATACGAAATCGTGCCTTCTTCGTTTGGTTTGTTTGCGATATTTCTTCGCCATGCGCCGAATTTGCGGTTATTTCAAGAAGAGACGTTTGGAAGGTTTTCAGCCTTGGCGGGTGAAGCTGTCGGCTTGCACTCACATGGCCGTGAGTTCGATCCCTGCAATTGCCGTTTGGTGACGCCACTGCCATCTTCTATTGTATTTTCTTGCCGATTTCACCAAGCAGCTCCTCAAAAAAGGTAAGCCCTAGCTTTCAGTCAGTGTTGAGTTCACTACAATCAATTCTGACTTGCTGTCTTATGTAATCACAACACAAAATGAAAGGAATTTGGAAAAAAAATTCTAGATGTTGTGTTTTTGAAAGTGATTTGCGATCGTTTTATTAGGTCGCTCCTTTTGTAGCAAGATTGTTCTTTGATACGATCTTTGCGTTGCAAGGAATTAAAAATAATGAGTTCTTCATCGACCCGCGCTTTTGCGACATTGTCACACAGTAGGCTTCGTGAGAACGGAAACACTTTGAACAGCGGTTTTCCAATGAGAATTCAAAATGGCGTACATTGCCCAAAACAAGAAAATTACTACTGGGAGATTTCATTTTGGCGTTAAATTTCCGCTATTTAAAGGCCGAGACAGACCTCAATGAAAGGTAATTGAATGGCGAAGAAGTAGAAATATAATTGTCGATGAAATATGTCCAGCTTATTCTGACCGTGCTGAAATTGGGAACCTGAAAGTTCAATCTTTCCCATTTAGATAGAAACGATATATTTGCTGTGTGGAAACGATTCCTGTAATCTTATTTTATTTTATTTATTTATTTATATATATTTTTTGGAAGAAAGATCCAAGATTGCTGTTGTCTAGGAGATTTTGTGACCGAAACAATAGACTGGGTGATTTAATTTTTAAATTTTTGGGTATCCAGGAGTCTAATCAGTGTAGAACTATTTGACACTGTTTCAGGTATATATTAACATATGATGATTTTTCTTCCTTGAAAATGATATCAAGATGATATCGAAAAGTTGTATAATTTCCAATTCACTTATTTTTATCGAGGGGTCTCCCAGATACATGTAGAGTTGACATGCATGCCTACATCTGCAGTTTTGGTTGTTATAGTCATGAACTCTTTTAGATAAAATTGGTCTTTTTGGTCGTAATGGGATTCTTGAACATGACTTTTTTTCAAGCAATTTTTATTCTTTCTTCTCATTATCATGTTTTTATCCTGCTGAATATAACATTTTCCTCTTGTTTAGGTTTATAGCTACTTGATCATTTGACTTACATAACATCTAGCTATAGTAACACAAGAAACAGCAAAGAACTAAGCCCCTGAAAAGTTAACATTGGTGTTCATATTAGACCTCACCTGAGAGTTTGATTACAGCTGTAAGAGAGTCTTATTAAGAACTGTTAAAATAAAACTGTTACTTTTTTCCTCTAGGTCAACTGGAATTTAAGATTATTTGGAGTTTTTACTCAATGAGGAACTTAATAGTATCCAACTTTGTGTATTGTATATGTAACTGCAAAATACTCAAACAACTTCTGGATTCTACTGGGGTGGTTGCCTACAAAGCTGATTCACCACAAGATGCTAACGATGCACTGAGAAGTTAAGGCCCAGGCGTCAGTCTAACTGTGCAAAAGAAGGAAGGACATCAAACAGCAGATGCAAAACACAGTATCTGTGTGAACTCAATGTCAGGTGTGTAAAACTGATCATGTTTTTTTTTTTTTTTCTTTTTTTTACAAATAATTAACATGACACTGCCTTTTCAGGATTTTTTTTATTGTCTGTACTATTTTTGGGATATAAGCTTAAGCCTGCAAGAGTAGATTTAAGGCCTAAGGCACATTGTTGGTGAAGTTGACAGCCAAATGATTTTACCATCATAGACAAAGTTTGCTAAAATCCCATCACTGAATTGTGGTTTTTAGTGTCACCATTTTAGACCAATTAAGAAATATCAAGTCAAAATGTTCTGCATGTAATTCATACCTTCCATTATGGTGATACTTTATCACTGATAGTAACTTAATATATATCATTGCTTAATGTATGCACTGTCATTTTTCAGGTCCCATGGAAAGAGACCTTAGGAAATTAAAAAGATACCATGGAACATGCTCTACCAATTAAATATATGAAGAATGCCTACTGAGATTTGAATCCTGCCAAGAACATGACTCGCAGACTACATTGTGCCTTAGTGGTGTTGATGTAATGCCAGATTGTACTGCATTTTGCCTTATTTTAACAGTCGCTTCCAACTTGAAAACTGCAGTTAGTAACAAAGTTAACATTAGTGTCCCTGAGATAGGTCACCTGTCGACAACTGTTACCTTTAACAATCCCTTAATTAAAACTATTTTAAGTCTGCGTTACTAATAAGGGGAACAGTAACATCCAGATGTATCGTCGGAGTGTGCGACTGTTACCTTTAACAATTCCTTTCTATTTTAAGTCTCAGTTACTAATGAGGGGAACAGTAGCATCCAGATGTAATGTCGGAGTGTGCGACTGTTACCTTTAACAATTCCTTTCTATTTTAAGTCTCAGTTACTAATGAGGGGAACAGTAGCATCCAGATGTATTGTCGGAGTGTGCAACTGTTACCTTTAACAATTCCTTTCTATTTTAAGTCTCAGTTACTAATGAGGGGAACAGTAGCATCCAGATGTAATGTCGGAGTGTGCGACTGTTACCTTTAACAATTCCTTTCTATTTTAAGTCTCAGTTACTAATGAGGGGAACAGTAGCATCCAGATGTATTGTCGGAGTGTGCAACTGTTACCTTTAACAATTCCTTTCTATTTTAAGTCTCAGTTACTAATGAAGGGAACAGTAGCACCCAGGTGTAACGTCGGAGTGTGCAACTGTTACCTTTAACAATTCTTTTCTATTTTAAGTCTCAGTTACTAATGAAGGGAACAGTAGCACCCAGATGTATCGTTGGAGTGTGCAACTGTTACCTTTAACAATTCCTTTCTATTTTAAGTGTCAGTTGACCAATGAGGGGAACAGTAGCATCCAGATGTATCGTCGGAGTGTGCAACTGTTACCTTTAACAATTCCTTTCTATTTTAAGTCTCAGTTACTAATGAGGGGAGCAGTAGCATCCAGATGTATCGTCGGAGTGTGCGACTGTTACCTTTAACAATTCCTTTCTATTTTAAGTCTCAGCTACTAATGAGGGTAACAGTAGCATCCAGATGTATCGTCGGAGTGTGCAACTGTTACCTTTAACAATTCCTTTCTATTTTAAGTCTCAGTTACTATTGAGGGGAGCAGTAGCATCCAGATGTATCGTCGGAGTGTGCGACTGTTACCTTTAACAATTCCTTTCTATTTTAAGTCTCAGCTACTAATGAGGGTAACAGTAGCATCCAGATGTATCGTCGGAGTGTGCAACTGTTACCTTTAACAATTCCTTTCTATTTTAAGTCTCAGTTCCTAATGAGGGGAACAGTAGCACCCAGATGTATCGTTGGAGTGTGCAACTGTTGCCTTTAACAATTCTTTTCCATTTTACGTCTCAATTACTAATGAAGGGAACAGTAGCATCCAGATGTATCGTCGGAGTGTGCAACTGTTACCTTTAACAAGTGCTTTCTATTTTAGGTCTCAGTTAACTAATGAGGGGAACAGTAGCATCCAGATGTATCGTCGGAGTGTGCAACTGTTGCCTTTAACAATCCCTTTCTATTTTAAGTCTCAGTTACTAATGAGGGGAACAGTAGCACCCAGATGTATTGTCAGAGTGTGTGACTGTTGCCTTTAATGATTCCTTTCTATTTTAAGTCTCAGTTAGGGTACTAATGAGGGGAGCAGTAGCATCCAGATGTATCGTCGGAGTGTGCCACTGTTACCTTTAACAATCCCTTTTTATTTGAAGCCTCAGTTACTAATGAGGGGAGCAGTAGCATCCAGATGTATCCTCGGAGTGTGCGACTGTTGCCTTTAACAATTCCTTTCTATTTGAAGCCTCAGTTACTAATGAGGGGAACAGTAGCATCCAGATGTATCGTCGGAGTGTGCGACTGTTGCCTTTAACAATTCCTTTCTATTTGAAGTCTTATTTACTAATGAGGGGAACAGTGGCATCCAGATGTATCGTCGGAGTGTGCGACTGTTGCCTTTAACAATTCCTTTCTATTTTAAGTCTCAGTTACTAATGAGGGGAACAGTGGCATTCAGATGTATCGTCGGTGTGTGTGACTGTTACCTTTAACAATCCCTTTCAATTAAAAGTTAGCTACTAGTGAGGGGAGCAGTAGCATCCAAATCTGTCATCACAGTGTGTGGCTGTTGCCTTCTGCCTGGCAGTATCAAACAATGAAAACCAATAGTCAATATAATCAATAATAATCAATTCCAATTAATTGACTGGTTATGGAAATCAATACAATTCAAAGCTTAAACGTTGAGTGACTATTGATTATTATTGACTATCATTGATTAATATTGATTTTGATTGGAATTAACTCTCGGTTCATATTTGCACACAGCATGTTAATAATTTATTGGCAAATGATAATAAAGTTTATTTGTTCTAAACATAGGTTTTAGGTTTAGCATTCCTTAGATCACTATTTACAAAGAACGTGCTAGTTAAAAAAGCCTTTGATGGTGTCACAATGATGTCATTTCGTGACCTGTTCCTATAAATCCTATTCCTGGATCTGTACTTATGCTAGTGTAGGTCTAGAGAATTGGGGCAAACAATGATATGTACATTTGAGTGAGGAAAGATTAAAAATAAATTGTTACTAGCTGTAGCAGGTATTTTAAGGTCTGCATTTTTGTTATGTTATGTTATGTTATATTTTGTTTTATTATTTTTTCCGGGGGGGGGGGGTGGGGGGGGCACGTCACTTTCCCATGTGTCACAATTATTAGAAGTCCCTGGATGTTTTTCCATAACAGTGATAACAATAACAGTTTCGTTAAACTGCAGTTTAGTCCATTCGGTACAATTTTAAATTGCCATATACTATAATATTTGAGTTCAACATTGTGGTAGAACAAGGTTGAAATGCTGCACATTTAATATCAGTTTTAATACTGTGACTTCGGCATCATGCACGAGGCCAGAGTGATGGTGAAGGAAAGAGAACCGTCAAACTCCCGAATTGGACAAATGCCAAAGGCAAGCCCGTAAAGTGACATTTCTTCGTTGGGACGTTATTCTTAGGCGACTTTTAGATGTTCCTGTTAAGCGCCCGGAAACCACTGCTTTTCTTGGGCAATCGAATTAAGTGCTGTGAAGTGAAACTTGCAACCAGTAGCATGGCCAACAATTATAACGCTGAGGATGAAATCACGATGTCAGCAAGGGGAAACCGGTCGTTTCGCCTACGATATATTTTGTTTTTGTTTTTGTCGGCTAAAGTCTTAAATTCCGAAAGTAAATGAATTATATACTATATTTCGTTCTTAAAGCGTGTTACCGTAGGAAAAGGAAAAACAATATTTAATTTCTCGTTCTCTAAGCGCGTCAAAGGTTAACCAACTGGCCTTGGGCGAAAAGACTCGTAGGCGAAACGACCGCTAGCCTGCGCGCCGACGTCTGGGAGACTAAACGACCGCAAGCGTAGGAAGCAATAGTTTGCTCAGTCTTAGTGCAAATTCAGACGGCAAAGCGAATGGCCTGTTCAGAGGACAGATTATTAGACTGCGAGCAGTCTCTCTTTTGCTTTAAAATCCGTGCAGAACGAAGCGCAAATAGCGAGCGCGAGCGAGCACGATTTGAGACTGCTCGCAGTCTAACTATGGTCTAACAGATTATGTGAACGAAAGTTTTATCTTTTTTGTTACTGTTTCTTTCTTTCGTAGAGAAAGCGTATCGAGTTTCTGTGATGATTCTCGATATATTCGCGATTTTGTTAAAAACGGGAGAAAGACCATGTTGTATTTATAGATTCTCTTCAAGTATTTCTCTCAGAACGTCCGATCACATACCAACAAATGATCTCTCCGGAGAAAGGAGAGGCGGTAAAACCGCTCGCGAGCGCTACGATCCTCTAAAGAAATAAGAGGCTATTCATAGCCTATTATCTTATTGTTTGAACAGCCACAAAAATAAATTTGCCGTTGCGATCAACTTGCAGAAAGGTCTGGGATATTTATTCAACAACAGTGTGTTTCCGGTAACAGAAAAGCTTTGTTGACAGCGAAAGCGGCGGATTTTAACACCTATTGCTTTCGCGGCGCCTTGATCAAAATTCAAATATGAAAGGAATGCGGGGTCCACAACCCCGCATTCCTTAATGTACTTCCAGTTAGACCCCGTAGCGTCTCGTCATAGACCCCCCTAAAAGCTCTCTCCTTTGGCACGTTCCCAATTACCTCGGTTATCAGAAAAAACTGGCTACAGCCCTGACACTATGATGTTATTCAATGAAAAAGAAAGATGCCAATGTAGGATAGCCTACATTGTATTATAATTAAAGAGAATGGAAAACCCAACTGTTGACTTTAATAGCAATAAACTGATCTATGCAAATATAAACAGTTTGATTACTTTGCAATTAGTACGGCTTATAAACTTCTCCCGAGTGTCCAGATAAAGAATGTTTAACGAGGAAAAATTTCCTCCTTTGAAGAAAGGTCTTTGCAAGAGTTCTGTTCCCAGTACAACGTGGACGAGACTGCGTGTAAAAGTTACACTGTATGTAGAGCACCTTGAGTTCTTGGATGCAAAGGCGAAAAAAAAATTAAGAAAAAGGAACGCTCTTCTGTCTAATATTTCTTGGAAAATGAAACAGATATGGAAACGCTTACGAACAACCAGCAGAAAACGTATTTGAAACAACATGGTCTCAAGATAAGCAGAAGTAAGGCTGATTTAACTAAACGAGTTCTCAGCCACGCATGTGAAAATGATGCCAGGGATGTTTTGGAAGATGAAGAATTTTATAACTCATGTGAATACAACACAACTTCAGAATCAGAGTCAAGTGATTCCGATGGAGAGAACTCATACGTTGAAGAGTCATTTGAAGTACTTTTTGCGCCTGAGGAAGACATCCAACACGTAAATTAGGTATGAGGGGACCAATTGGGGGGGGGGGGGGGGGGTTGACCTTAATATTATCAATAGGTGAGGGGAGGTTAAGCTTAATTTCGCTTAGTGAGAGGGGGGGTGCGACTTAATTTTGAGCCTTATTTTACCCATTTCCCACCCCACCCCTCCAGGTAATTATTGCACAGTCCCTAAGGATGAAGTAGTTGACCTTTATGGCTTAAATACTGTTATTTTAGAAAGTCCAGCTGAAAGGTGCACGTTTAGCAGAAGTCAAAACAACTGTGGAAAGGTTTAATTGGAGGTCAGTAACACAATATTAAACTATCCAGTGAGAATTAATGACCCCAGTACCCTTGGAAAGAGTTCAGTGTGCTTCAAACTAGACTGGCGTTTATCAGGCACCTCAGAACAACTAGTTTTCAGTGTAGTTTTCTTTCGAGCTATAAAGACGAAAAATGCAGCTAACGCACTCAGTAAATAATAGATCGAGGTAAAAAAAGTGCAGGCTGTCTTTTGATTCGGTGGAGAGAAAGCATGTGACTGCGTCATTTTGTTTGTGTGTTTGTTTGTTTGATTTTCAACTATTTTTTAACTCAACAAATTAAAAGAAAACCACAACACGCGCATTTTAGCAGACTCTTATTAATCTGAAACATGATCCAAACGAGAAATCTACGAAATGGGATGTTTTTCAATGTTATATTTAGTCCTGTTTGCTGTTTATAGTTTATAGCGTCAACCAGATGTTAAGCTGAGTTGAATTCTTGCCACATGAAGCTATCGCTGTTTTTTGTCAATCAACATCGATCTCCGGTATCAGGAGCGATCACGTTTGCTCATGTAACTATTGAACAGCAGTTTTGTATGACAAAGCGGCGAATAATGTTAAAGGTCTCTAAAGTCCTCGCTGTCTGTTATGCAGCTTTAAATCATGAAATGAATCTGATCCGCCTTTCTCAGTCAGAACATTTTAAAAAGTCCCGCTGAAGCGCCTGTGAGTGATATGGTGTAACCCACCTTTGTTTTATTTATGAACATTTTCTCTGTTTGGGACTCCCATCTTTATGTAGGATACGACGGATAGTTTGACAGCTGACTTCTTCCTTTTACCTCACCATTCTGTTAATAGCTGTGGTCACACTACAGACTTTTTACCTAGGGAAAATTGACTTGTTGACAGCCTACCTAAGGAAAATATCTGCCAATACAGTATCTATACAAATGCCTTCGTCAAAAAAAAAAAAAAAAACTGAACGAACGTAATAATAATAATAATAATAATAATAATGATAATAATAATAATATTAATAATAATAATAACAATAATAATAATTGTCACTATAAGGAGGGTTTTATTGTATTCTCGCTATTACGGTAAACACACCAGGTTGTATCAAAGGCTCTCTTGCTATTTACACTCAACTGTCTTCATGTAGGCACCATGCAGGTGGGTAAGAGATCAGAAATCAGTTGGGCCAGTTTCAAGTTTCGGCCTCCACCGCCAGAATAATTATCACGAAATCTTTCGTTAAAACAGGAATAATCAGACAATCTATCATGAGTATAACTTAGTTGAGGCTACTTTAAAACATAAAAACTTACCCTGTCCTGTTTCCATTTCCTCCTTATCATCTGTCGTTTGCAGTGTCATGGGCTTTGCGGTGTTTATATGGCTTTCAACTTTGGATATTCGCATTTCATACGACTCTGTTTTGTTGTTTATCGCTTCAATCCTCAAAAACAATGCAACGGTCAGCAAAATTGACATAAAGGAGAGAATCAGCGAACTTTTGTGTGCACAATCGCCACATTTCGCAGAAGATTTGTCTTGCGATCGCGATTCCATGTTCTGCATGTTCACAAGCTGAGCTTCCTGAATCCTGTGGTAAGGTACTCTTCAGTCAGTGTTTGGTTTCAGTTCTTGTTTTTAAGGACACACAGGGATAAAGCCTTAATTAATAAAATAAATTCATCTGTCATTGTCGGGAAATAACTTAATCTCATCACAAACATCGACCTTGGCTGTCTTCCACTATTCATGACTATATATATCTTCTTGATGCTCCCCTTGTTAAAGCTGTTAGGGAAATGTGTTGCAACTGATATGAAAGCTTGTCATTGAATGGTCACGTTCGTCTCTCACTTGGCTGATACATGTATATCTTTCACTGATACGATCTCAAATTGTCTAGCAAAGGTAGCTTACACAACCCGCCCTCAGATAGAGCGCTCTCATATTCTGAAATAATAGTTTACCAAGCGAAACAAAAACAAAGCCTGATCCCAGGGTACTCCTTCATCGGCCGGGGGGGGGGGCAACCGCTGCTACCCGGGGAATGGAAATTATAATGGAAATTACCCTTAAAATCGGGGGAGCGCGAAGCCGGTGTAGGAGCATAAGTTTGGTGCCAAGTCGAGCAGGAGCGGGAAGTCAAGCCCTGGAATTAGGCTGCACTGGTATTACAGTCACTATCAAATTTCAACAGTTGAACCAAGAATCTTAAGATACGGCTTTTCAGGCTGCTTTTCGCAAAATGTGGTTTCAATTAGATACTCCTTGGCTCGTGCGAACCGGCGCAGAAACCTCAACTGTTTTGGGCCATTAGCAGTTCCGCAAACTGTGCCGTGCAAGTTTCTGATCATAATCATACTTTTTAGCAATGATAACTTCAAACATTTCTATAGGCTGCTCTTCGTAACTACGCAAGAACTTGAACTTCAGTTACAAATGTTTCATCACAAAATAATCCCAATTAGATGTTCCTTGGTTCGCGTAGAACTGCGCAAAACCTTTACTGTTATGGCAAACACTTTCGCCAACTCTAACGTATATGTCTTTGCATTGCTATATAGCTATCGTCGACGAATTTTCGCGCACTCTTTTTTACGACCTAGCGGGATCAGTTTACACTGTTACGGAAAATAGGGTTGCAAACGCAAAACTGAGGTACTAGAAAGTTTGGTGATGAACCAGGTGACTGGATGAAGCGATCACACATTTTTTGTCACTGATTGCGATGTCGCTATTATACAAGAATGGAAACCTGTAGTGTCACTTAATATTGTATCCTTTTTAGTATTCAGGACAATGATGTCGCGCTCTTTGAGAGCTTCCCTGCTTTCTTCTTAAGTTAGAAACCCTTGTCTACTGTGCTTACTAAAATGACGCAAGACAACAACAAGAATAAAGAAATTGTCAGCTTTAACGAAAAGAGCAAGAATTTCTTTTGCTCAGTTCATTTTTTCTCAGCTGTCTTGAATCCTTTTCCCCATCATGAAAAGTAAACAGTAAATAAATAAATAAATAAATAAATAAGTTAAAGTGCCACTGACACGAAAATTCGAAGGTTTATTTCGGCCAAATTCTGTCGCAGAATATCGCGTTGTGTCTATATTTACCCAGAAAACTGAACAAGAAACCGTCCATCCTAATATTTTTTAGCTCCATAGTTGCGTAAAATGTGTCCGCCATTACTGAAAACGTGTTCCTGGGTGATTGCGCAATTTAAGTGGCAATCTCTGTAAAAGCGGTCCGCTGCATTTCGGGTCAGAGAATCAATTTCCTTCAAACTTTACCCACGAAACTATCTTAGTCTAAAAGTAAACATAAGCATATTTTTTTTTGGAAATGTTACAAAATATTTTTTTTCTAAGCCAAAATCGCCCGCACCGTGAGGTGGCGATTTTTGGCGGCGATGTGACCCAAAAATAGGGAGTTTTGACGGTCTCGCCACTTCAAAATGTAGCGATTTCTGGCAAGCGATATATTTTTCTGTATTAGACTATTTCTTGAATAGTACATTGATGTTAATTTTAGCGCGATTAATCGAAGTTTCCTGCATTAAAGAATTTTTTTTTCGAAGGCTCTCTCGCCATTAACGCCAATGAAGAAAAGATGCAAACTTTAAATTCGTCATTACGCAAAAGTCCAACTTCTTGAACACAATTTTTCTATTCAGACCAACTAACCTTACATCAAATAGCGTGTAAATATAAAAATATATTGTGGTTTAAGCGAATTTTAAAAACAGGTGGTCATGAAGTTTGGTGCTTTTTGCAACAAGGTGCCAAATATGGCCCACACTCGAAGAATGTTAAACGAACAAATTTTGATGTCATTGAAGTGTTTTTGGTCTGCACGCTTTCCTAAATGAAATATGATGATAAAAAATTCACGAATTACGGAATTTTGCCATGTTGCGACTCTTCGGGGCAATCGGAATACTGCGGAGTATCCGTGATTCGCTCCTACGTGATTGAACCAAAACTTACCAGCGACGTCTCTTCAAGGCGAGAGCGCTTCTGACGCTGCTTTCCTCTATGCATGGCGAACATATAACTTAAATGGATCAACTGGGACCACGAGGAAATATTTCAGGAAAAGAAACATACCATTTGAATCGTCTTTAGGTGCGGGTAAATTTTGATTGAAAAACAACTAAAAGAACCCGGTCAAGTAACGCAACAAGCGGTCATGTCACATTGCTGTTTGAGTTAATAATTAGTCGTCGCAAATATTCCATAAAAGTCACGAAATGTTAGGCATTTCTCACAAACACAATATGGACCTCATATATTTACCTCTATGTGACAATTAAAGGTAAAATAGCGCATAAAAACATTTTTCTTCGTACCTGTACCTAACGTTTATACGTAAAATCCATTCTGGTAGAAAGCAAATAGCCTGTCTGTGTACAGCCGCCCGCACTCCGGAGTGCGGGCGGCTGTACACGAGCCAGAAAGCAAAATCACTTCTCTAGAAAACTCCAAAGAATTGCTTTATTTACCTTTACTGTCTGTTAACAAATCACTTATAAAAAGCATCTTTTGGATAGTACTCTTTTCTTGCGTGATGAATGCAAGTCCGTTTCAGTAAACGCATTACGTGACAGAACCATTTGTCACACAGTCAACCTGGTCTTACCGTGGACCTTCAGTTTTGTCTAGCGCAAAAGGTAACGAAAATTGACCTTCAATAATAACTCTGCTTCGAAACATCAAAAAGAAACGAGCTAAGGGACGGACCATTATTTTTTTGGAGGGGGGGGATGAAAATTTTTTCAAGACAAACAATTTTTTTCTGTGTTGTTGTCTGTGCAAACAATTGTTTTCCCGCTGCATCTTCCTGCAAACAATTTTTTTTTCGGTTTGTTATTATTATTATTATTATTATTATTATTATTATTACATTTATTTACATACGGTTAAAATTCATCAGGTAATCTTATGTAGTAAAAATACTAATCTAAACATTACTGCTTAAAACTGCTTTCCATGAATGCCGTGTTTCATATGTCTCTAACTTATTAAAGTATAACTGCACCATGGCTTGTTTTGTTTCCTAAAAAAATTGAAAATCTCACGTCAAAGTATCCTGAAACATTAAAATGCGAACGTAATTGCAAGTAATAATATAGAACTGCACCAGCGGCCTTTTCTCCCCTGATCCTAGAGAGGATTGAGGAGCCAAATGAAACAGCGCTTGCTTACACTTGCGCTTTATTTCGTAGTTTATACAAGACTGGATCCAATTTGCCTTCTTCATGCAAGTGGAAAACAGGAGACGGCTTGCTGTTTGATGATTTATTAGATGTCATCACCAAACCAGCCTAGGACCCTGTTGAAAAGCCAGCGTGACTATTAGTGAATACATGCAACCCAGGAATTCAAGTTAATCTTTTCTCTTAGTTAGAGTTTCATTGCACTTCGAAGAGTTCTTGATTAGTAATGGTAGTTGGACTCAGTGGAGCACAATTCAGGGAGTAATTGGGCGAGTTAATTTAAATCAGCCGAGCGCGTAGCGCGAGGACGATTTGAAATTACGACACGATTACGCCTGAACTGTACAATACGAAGTCCATTCAATTCTATCTATAACAAAATGCGAGATTAGAAAATCTATGTGCCCTTCAGGGATATATTTTTAATTATCAGTCTTGCAAGCAGTGGAGAAACAGCTACAAAAAGAACCCATTTCAGTGCACCTGATTGACGCGTGCGCAACGTAGTTGTCCAATTACAGCTATTCAATTACAAAAAGTTCTTGTTGTAGAAACGATTGATACAATAACCTAACTTTAGCATTTAATGCTTTCAAGGTCCTCAGAAGAGATTATTTTTAATAAAGGGGTTAATAACTGATTTTAAGAAACTGTGGTAATTTGTTGGTGGAAAAGCAAAAAACAGAAATTGGGGTTTATCAACCAAGTCGATTTGGTACATTAGCCACCGGAAAGAAATGACAAAACTGATGTTTGAGTGTTAAATAGCTCATTTGCTCTAATGAATAGCAAACACTCAAAGTGTCAACTTTTGAATTAGTTTGTGGTGGCTAATTTACCATGTCAAACCAGTGATGAATCCATGCAAATCATTTTGTTGCATTGTTATCTTGCATTTTAACAAATAGGACTAAATTTACTTATATAAATCAAACTATATATCAACTAGTCTGCAAACTTTTTATTTTCTCCTTTTCATGTCTGCAAACAATTTATTTGGGCTTTTTTGATTTTGCAAACAATTTTTTTCAGGATTTTTCATCCCCCCCCCCCTCTCCAAAAATATAATGGTCGGTCCCTAACACCGTGTATGCGAAATGCGTGCAACTCCGCATTTTGTCATATCCTATGTGCGTGACCGTATGGTGGTGGGGGAATCCCATATAAAATTATCGGGAGTACTGTTTAAACTCCACGGTTGGTAGCACTCAAGGTGCTTAAATCTGAAGCCAACACAATGTAGTTATAGCGGTGCCTTTATTAAGGTTATAATCTTACAAAGAAAGTATGACCGGAACTACTTCCTTCCTCTTAGGTCTGAACCTTAATTTAATCCACGCCCCCAAACGAGATTCTGATACCTTTTAAGGGGTCCCTTTTACAAGTTTCGACGAGCCTTTCTATGGGTGTCTCCCCCCACCAGCCCCTGGAGAAATCCATGCACTTGACACTTTTCAATGTACAACAACTGAATTGCAAACCATATATTTGCCTCTATCTGACAATTAAAGGTAAAATAGCGCATAAAAACATTTTTCTTCGCACCTGTACCAAACGTTTTAGTACGTAAGATCCGTCCTGGTGGAAGGCAATACAGCCGCCCGCACTCCAGAGTGCGGGCGGCCGTACACAGGCTAGAAAGCAAAATCACTTCTCTAGAAAACTCGAAAGAATTGTTTTACTTACCCTTAATGACTGTTAACTAACCACTTATAAAGAGCATTTTTTGGATAGTACAGCAAAGAAAAATAAAACCGATGACGTGGATAGCAGCTCCTTTGAATGCCCAGATCGCAAATGTACAGAAGGATTCAACAGTCCTGAACAACTGGACATTCACTTGAATGTCTTTGGGCACCGCCGCTCTACAGAACCGGCAAAAGTTGGCCTTTATGAGAAATCGCGGATAGACTAGGTTCAACGTTTCCAGACGATTTCTTTGAGTGACACTAAAACATCTTACAAGGTCGGTGAGGGAGAATTGGCAACAAGGGAGGACGACTTGCTTGAAATGGGATGGGCACCTCGCAAGTCACGATCCACTCAAAGGCGGTTTTCTAAGAAAGTGAGTGACTATTTGCAGAAAAAGTTTGAAATTGGACAGCAAACTGGGAGAAAAGAGGATCCCGCTCAAGTGGCAGATGACATGCGGAGAGCTAGAAACGCAAACGGAGATTCCCCAACCACCATACGGTCACGCACATAGGATATGACAAAATGCGGAGTTGCACGCATTTCGCATACACGGTGTTAGCTCGTTTCTTTTTGATGTTTCCAAGCAGAGTTATTATTAAATAGGTCAATTTTCGTTACCTTTTGCGCTAGACAAAACTGAAGGTCCACGGTAAGACCAGGTTGACTGTGTGATAAATGGTTCTGTCACGTAATGCGTTTACTGAAACGGACTTGCATTCATCACGCAAGATGCTTTTTATAAGTGATTTGTTAACAGTCAGTAAAGGTAAATAAAGCAATTCTTTGGAGTTTTCTAGAGAAGTGATTTTGCTTTCTAGCTCGTGTACAGCCGCCCGCACTCCGGAGTGCGGGCGGCTGTACACAGACAGGCTATTTGCTTTCTACCAGAATGGATTTTACGTATAAACGTTAGGTACAGGTACGAAGAAAAAATGTTTTTATGCGCTATTTTACCTTTAATTGTCACATAGAGGCAAATATATGAGGTCCATATTGTGTTTGTGAGAAATGCCTAACATTTCGTGACTTTTATGGAATATTTGCGACGACTAATTATTAACTCAAACAGCAATGTGACATGACCGCTTGTTGCGTTACTTGACCGGGTTCTTTTAGTTGTTTTTCAATCAAAATTTACTCGCACCTAAAGACGATTCAAATGGTATGTTTCTTTTCCTGAAATATTTCCTCGTGGTCCCAGTTGATCCATTTAAGTTCTATGTTCGCCATGCATAGAGGAAAGCAGCGTCAGAAGCGCTCTCGCCTTGAAGAGACGTCGCTGGTAAGTTTTGGTTCAATCACGTAGGAGCGAATCACGGATACTCCGCAGTATTCCGATTGCCCCGAAGAGTCGCAACATGGCAAAATTCCGTAATTCGTGATTTTTTTATCATCATATTTCATTTAGGAAAGCGTGCAGACCAAAAACACTTCAATGACATCAAAATTTGTTCGTTTAACATTCTTCGAGTGTGGGCCATATTTGGCACCTTGTTGCAAAAAGCACCAAACTTCATGATCACCTGTTTTTAAAATTCGCTTAAACCACAATATATTTTTATATTTACATGCTATTTGATGTAAGGTTAGTTGGTCTGAATAGAAAAATTGTGTTCAAGAAGTTGGACTTTTGCGTAATGACGAATTTAAAGTTTGCATCTTTTCTTCATTGGCGTTAATGGCGAGAGAGCCTTCGAAAAAAAAATTCTTTAATGCAGGAAACTTCGATTAATCGCGCTAAAATTAACATCAATGTACTATTCAAGGAATAGTACTATTCAAGGAATAGTACAAGGAATGTACTATTCAAGGAATACAGAAAAATATATCCCTTGCCAGAAATCGCTACATTTTGAAGTGGCGAGACCGTCAAAACTCCCTATTTTTGGGTCACATCGCCGCCAAAAATCGCCACCTCACGGTGCGGGCGATTTTGGCTTAGAAAAAAAATATTTTGTAACATTTACAAAAAAAAATATGCTTATGTTTACTTTTAGACTAAGATAGTTTCGTGGGTAAAGTTTGAAGGAAATTGATTTTCTGACCCGAAATGCAGCGGACCGCTTTTACAGAGATTGCCACTTAATAGGTTGTGATGTCAGATCGAGGCTCACCTCTGTCGCGTTTCCTTGTGTTTTGACTCAAGATGCCTACCGTCAACTGCGAAACCTCTGAAGAGTATTTCTACGATTCGGAACAGCCTTTAGCTTCCGAAGCATCAGAGGATTCATTTAATTCGGCAAATGAAGCATTTTTTTTTACCGTACGATGTAAGATTTGAAGTCAGGAGACTTCAGCATATAAGCTTGTAAACAAAATGTTCAAAGTTGTTTTTCTCGCTTATGGACGGGAGTTCAAAATATGCGCGAAATAATGCTTATACAGTGATTACAGTTCAGGCACAAGTTGCTCAAAGAGCGGATAACTCTTATCCAATGGATAAATGGCTGTCCAGCTATTCGAAAATTTCAGTGATGTTTTAAGCTTTGGAAATTTAGACAAAACACCTACAAAAAACTCGAGAATGTGATGCTTGCGAATTCTCAAGCATCGGTCACTCGATTTATTGTTCGATTCGTTGGAGAAATAAAAGAAGCTATATTTTGTTTGCCGTTGTTTATATTCATTATATATTGTAAAGCATTGAGATTTTTGGCCATTCTTAGCATAGCATGGGAAACTTTCTTGAAGAGCCGTAATGCTGTAGTCATCTGGCAGTCAGCTGATGAAGCTTATCGTGTCTGTCCATCATAGTACAGTGCAGCCTAGTACCCAGGCGTTCTCTTCTCGCTCACACGACTTGGCGCGAAATTTCGTGACGTCACCGAATGGCAACCGCGAGAACGCCTAGTGAATAATGCCAAATCCCAGCCTAGTACCCAGGCGTTCTCGTCCCGCTTACTCGACTCGACGTGGTGCGAAATGTCATGACGTCGCCGAATGAGGTCCCCGGAGAACGCCTAGGAAAAAAATCCCAACTAACCCCTGAATTTCACGTTTTTGTCCCTGATTTCTGTCCGATATTTCTGCCCTCTGAGAGCAGGCACAGGGATAAGAAAAGCATTTTTTGGAACTACCAACCTCGTTCAACCTAACTGAGGGGCAAAACTGCGGAATTTTTATGTAGTTTGAAGAAAAATCCGTTGGAAGAAGCGAAGGGTTCCAGAGACTTGATCGACTCAAGGTAAGTATATTTTTAAATAGTTTCAACATTTTAATTGTATCTTATCTTCCTGAATTATTGCTGAATCTATTCTTCTTTTGGAGCCTCGAAGTACTAAATCTTTTGCTCCAATTGAATGCCATAATTACAGTCTGGAAGCCCTTAAATTAGTGAAAAAACAGCGAAGCTATATGTAGATATTTGCTCGTCGTGTCAGCTGTCTTGTTCATGCATATATCTCAGCATGTCTTACTTAGATATTTGTCTTATCATTTTTTACGTAACATGTTGAAAATTTTTGCTTTGTTGACTTATTTACTTACATATTAGAGTTGTCATATATCTATAACCAATTTCAACGGCAACTTAAAATAACCTCTTTAGATCTGGCACAATCCTGTTTCCAGTTTTAAGTGTATTTCATGAAAATTAACCACACAGAGGGTCCACAATAGGTTTGGCGAGATGCGGGATTTGGCTAATTTTGGTGGCGATATTTGGGATGGCGGCTGAAAACAGGAGCGGGAAGCGGGAATTTCAATTACGAGCGGGAGCAGGATTTTGGGTTTTTATATAAGTGGACGGGATGAGAGAATCGCAAGGGAAAGGAGCGGGATACGGTATTTCAATTTTTACGAGACTGCACGATTTGACCAACGCAGGCTGATACAAGTGGATCCTTTACGTGTGAAGTGTGTCGGCTTTCAAGTAATGAATCGGCCAAGGCAGAGTAGCCTACATGTCAAACTAGTATGAGTCTTTTTGTGATGTCGTGTTGATTTTAGACATTTCTACTGCCGTCACTTTCATCACAAGAAAGAGGTATCAAGTCACATCACGTCGTGTAACACAAATTAATATTAAAGGTCGTACAAGATCGGCCCAGTTGTGAGGTCTGCAAACATGAAATTTATAAAGTTTTGTAAAAGTTGACTCACCTAACAGTTAATTTGGAGCTTTTAGCTTCTTTACTAGCCTTCAGAAAATCTCTGCTCGGAAGTGTTCGAAGAAAGGCATTCCTGCTCGCTGGGTATAGCAACAAAATTTATGAATAACTCGTTTTTGCCGACCGTCGTTACATTACTGTCTGCCGGCATTTTGAGGTGTTGCGATACTGGCTAGACTAACCATCGGCTGCTCCAACAAACGCTCAATGGAAAGGGTCGGGTAGACAAGGCCAAGAAATTACCGTCCACTTATATAAAAACCCAAAATCCTGCTCCCGCTCGTAATTGAAATTCCCGCTTCCCGCTCCTGTTTTCAGCCGCCATCCCAAATATCGCCACCAAAATTAGCCAAATCCCGCATCTCGCCAAACCTATTGTGGACCCTCTGTTTGGTTAATATTCATGAAATACACTTAAAACTGGAAACAGGATTGTGCCAGATCTAAAGAGGTTATTTTCAGTTGCCGTTGAAATTGGTTATAGATATATGACAACTCTAATATGTAAGTAAATAAGTCAACAAAGCAAAAATTTTCAACACGTTACGTAAAAAATGATAAGACAAATATCTAAGTAAGACATGCTGAGATATATGCATGAACAAGACAGCTGACACGACGAGCAAATATCTACATATAGCTTCGCTGTTTTTTCACTAATTTAAGGGCTTCCAGACTGTAATTATGGCATTCAATTGGAGCAAAAGATTTAGTACTTCGAGGCTCCAAAAGAAGAATAGATTCAGCAATAATTCAGGAAGATAAGATACAATTAAAATGTTGAAACTATTTAAAAATATACTTACCTTGAGTCGATCAAGTCTCTGGAACCCTTCGCTTCTTCCAACGGATTTTTCTTCAAACTACATAAAAATTCCGCAGTTTTGCCCCTCAGTTAGGTTGAACGAGGTTGGTAGTTCCAAAAAATGCTTTTCTTATCCCTGTGCCTGCTCTTCAGAGGGCAGAAATATCGGATTGAAATCAGGGACAAAAACGTGAAATTCAGGGGTTGTTTTGGCATTTTTTCCTAGGCGTTCTCCGGGGACCTCATTCGGTGACGTCATGACATTTCGCACCAAGTCGAGTCGAGTAAGCGGGACGAGAACGCCTGGGTACTAGGCTGAGTACAGTGGTCGCTTAATGCATAAAAACACAAGTGCTTGGCGTTTCTAAATATTTTGAACAGTTTTTGTAGAATTTTTAACTTAACTTGAGCCGAAAAAGGTCAAATAAACCAAGACCTTTTTCTTAACAACTGGAGGTCTTGTGTGACCGGAATCTAAATATTGTAGCGCAAATCAAAGCCACAAGGAAAATTTTCTGCTGCTCAACAACAACACGCGGACCGCCAAGGAAACGGAATTAATCCACTTGCTTTATTCATTGCCTAAAAAATAATAACTTGATATCTAATCATTTTTCTTGGTAGTTCTTTTACTAAGATTGCTATGACAGTTAAAAGAAATAACATTGTAAAACCCTTAGACAAATAGTGGCGTGTGATATTTTTTCCCAAGTTGAATTTCCACGCAAGACGAGCCGACATATCGAAGCCTTTATATATTTCGAATAGTAATGCCAATCGACTCTCTTCAACGAGGGAATAAGGAGAAAAGTTTCTCGACATTCAGGACGGTATGTTATTAAAAAAACTGTCCATGCTTCTAAGCGATTACTGCTTTGAAATTAACACACGCGGAATTAAAAAAAAAGAAAAGAAAAAAGATAAGCAAGACAAACTATTGGCTTAATCGCGGCGGTCCTGCATTCGCCCAGGATGCATTTTATGAGGACTACGTCGAAGATCTTCGCGCTAGCAGGCGGCAGAACTGAAAGGGTTTTCCACAAGCAAAATAAATATTAAAATACGTTTAGGACGGTGCCTCTTTTTGTTACTGCACATACGTTCTGCGCATCTCGGGATATTCGGGTTTTCTTAAGGAATTTGCCCCCTAATACAACAATATTTTGCGCGGTTTAAGACTAAGTGGAAAAAGCAGATGTTAGCAAGGGCTATCAGAATCCAAAAAGAAAATTGGGGGTAACCACGCATTTTTCAGAGATAATTGAGCTTAAATATGGAAAGAAATTGCCATACATTCTTTGTATTTTAACGCTTTTTTAGAATTATGGTTGCTTAATTATCTCTGAAAAATGCGTGGTTACCCACATTTTTCTTTTTGGATTCCAATAACCCTTGGTAAGATCTACTGTTTACCCATAGCAAGAGAGGATAAATAGTCATAACCTTTGCAAAAATAGATCTATATTAGGAGGCACCGTCCTTAAAAGAAAATAACTTTTGCACAATGGTGGATGCGTTGAAAAAGAAACAAACTATCACTTCAACTGCGTTAAGATTAGGTACCTTTCGTCTCGTTTTATCCGGATCTTTCTTTCCATATAATTGGAATGGACAATGGAATAATCGACCTATGGGATCCTTCGACATGAGCAGCCGTCTGGAAACACTTGTACTCGTCCGTGAAGTGATCAGAACAGCCAACAAAATTAAAATACCTCTCCGGTTGAAATTTGCACTGTGTGTGAGTACGAACATTATCCATGTTTCCATTGCAGGTCCGCTCGCAAGGCTTTGATAAAGCGAAATACCAGCTCGGTGGACGGATTTATTGTTGTAGCATTGTACAACACAAGTAATACCCTTCACAACTGCTGCAGCAACGAAAATTTCAAGGCCGTACAGCAAACAGTTGGCACGAAATCTTCCCTCGACAACAGTTAAATTTCTCGCGGAATGAAGCCTGACTAGGTTTGAGGTGAGCCTCTAACGTCACTTCCGCTAATTCTCAAACCAGCTTCCGGAACAAGGGCCAGTAATGGCGGCCGTAAAATATCGACAAAAACCGTCCGAAAAAAGCGACTTCCAGTCGTCGTAATGAGTTGAACTTTGGCATGGTGACTAACAACCACAGGCTACTTTCGAAAATGCAAAAATATGAAATACCAAAATTCTGGTCCCAGTGGCACTTTAATGAATGAATGAATGAATGAATGAATGAATGAATGAATAAATGAATGAATGAATGAATGAATGAATGAATGAATGAATGAATGAATGAATGAATGAATGAATGAATGAATGAATGAATGAATGAATGAATTAATACAGGAGCCCATCATAAGAGTACATATTTATGTGTATTCGATTTCTACTGAGACTCTTCCATTCCCGTCCGAAAAGGATATTTTCACAGATCTGTTTCGAATTCACGAAACTTACTGTCGAGGCAGAAATTTGCTCTATAATGTTAGAGATTAGAAAGAGCGTGGGTAAGTCGAAATCCTGCAAATAAAAGGTCCAGTTTTAAAACGGCCAGGCTATAAGCTCCAGGCCAGTCTGAACACGCACGTTTTATTTTTTGGTTCAAGTTAACTTTCCCAGCCCATCTGTGCCTGGCTCTCCGATGATGGTACTTAAAAACAAGCTGCAAGGGTTTTGTGACTGTGGAAGGTGTATCGAAGTGCTTTTGTGACTTGCGTTATTATTTGAATTCGTCACTCCGCTCCCCGGAGACTGGGTCTTAATTTAATTTGTCACGCTACCGACTACCTGGAAAACTCTTTGCAATAGCGATGTACTGAAGGTGTGCACGCACCGTGAAAACGTTTGCAGAAAATGTCGGGTTACAAACTTTACTACTTCTCCGTACGTGCTCGAGCAGAAATTTGTCGACTGTCTTTCGCAGCTGCGAAGATAGATTTCGAAGATATTCGATTGGATGGCGAGGAATGGGCTAAGGAGAAAGCGTGTGAGTACAATTACAAGACTCTAAAGCTGGCGAAGTTCTTTATAGGGAAGATAGCTGTTTATAAACATTCTTTTTGTTATTCAAATGTGCCAACCACTAAAACAAAAGAACTCTTTGTTTCAACAGCCAATAGATCTTTGGTTGGCACATTATTACGTCAACGAAAACTTCGCTAAACTTTCTTCGCTAAAGATTCTTTGATTTTAAACCACTGTTGAACATCTCTCCCCCCCCCCCCCCGGGCAACCCCGCGAGGCATTTGAACTTTTAAAGATTGGCTTTTCAAATTCCAAAGACAAATTTTGTCTTCAATCAAACACTGTTCACACTTTTCAGAGAGAGAAATGATGACACCTTCAAACTTCTTTTGTAGACCCTTTTGAAAGAGTTATTCACTAACAAAGGCGAAATTCTATCCATCAAGCCTTGCAAAAACCAAAAAAAAACCTCACGGGAGTATTACGCCAGAATAAGAGATAAATCTGGTTCAAATTCCCCACCCTTCCAAGGCAACGTTCAAATTCCCCCCTTCCTGGGCACAATGCACAGTCAAATGCCTGGGGTATGCCAGGGGGGATGCCCGGGGGGTACTCCCATATGAAAGTGACGGGGATGCTCGTCGTCTCGCTTAGGGGTGTAAATTGCAGGCTTTGGTCTCAATTAGGGTTCACAGGACGGAAAGCCAATACTTTTACCTGTACAGGTATCGCTTAGGGTTGTGCATAAAGAAATATCTATATGAGAAAACCAAACGCCGTCAGTCTTTAGTGTCAATCTTTAGCGCAATTAAAAATCACTGTAACTTTATTTGGTTGTCTGTTTGGTGTGGTCTCCTTTAGGGTTCAAATAACGCTTGAGCCACGCCCAGATTGGTCTCCTTTAGGGGTTTAATTCTAATTTTCTGACGAGCATCCCCGTCAGTTTCATATGGGAGTCCCCCCCGGGGGGATGTTGAAGCTTCACTTTGACTGGTACATTTCAAAGTGTCGAAAACTCAGCGATGAAGCTTACTGTGAGGGGGTGGGAGGGGGTACTCAAAAATTTTGGGGTGGGGGTGTGCCGCTGGGACTCTGAAACCCTCACCCGATACAAGACCAGTTTCAGCTCCATTTTGCAACCCTATCCAAGTCTAAACACCAAAAATCCCTACCCTTTCCCAGACTAGCTATCTTCCAGCTATCTGTCAGAAATATAACCACATGCATAGTGTTTTCAACAGAGAACCATCTGTTGATCAGCAAAGTGGCCATGATTGAATTTACATTTATTTCTAAGTCTTTCAAACCCCACTTTGGACTAAATTTATCACATCTCTTATCAGTTTCCCAGTAATTGATACCCAATCCTAGAACAAAGCTCCCTGATTTCTATCCTACCCCAGACCAAACTGCTTAAAAACTATACCCTAGGCCTTCACAGTGGCACATACCTATATGGGTTATGTATGGGTCAGTACCCACGCCCCCCCCCCCCCCCAGAACAGAATTTACTTAATGGAGTCTCAAACTCCGGAGGAAAACAGTATATCCAGACATTGGAGATAGCAGGGGTCCAAGACAGCAAGATTTGTTAACTAGTGACAGTGAGCCTGTTCCAGGCATTTGGATAGTGGCCTGCGAGCCATGCGAGTCAAAAATATCGCAAGCAAAAAAGTGGGAAAAACGAGGGGAGACTGGGAAGAGGGGCACGCCGTCAATGAAATAGAAGTCATAAAAAAGAAAATCTAAAGCAGTTAGGAATGTCATGAATGAACCTAAAAATATTAGTGTAAGTGTTGTAGGTTAAAATGAGTTTCAGGTAAAAATGATTTCAAACTAGTTTGATTTGTATTTTCCTTTGATTTATGGTGACCTCATTATCATCAAACTGAAACAAAGGAAATACAAATCAAACTAGTTTGAAATCATTTTGTTAGAAATTCAGTAAATGTAGATACATTTAAAACTAACTTGAAAAGTTTTCTTTTTACGCAAGCGTACAAACATATTATATAGTTATTAAATTTTTAGGTGAAATCGATGTAAATTTTTAGTTAATCCTATTTTCACTTAAATTATGAATATCATGTAAAGTGCATTAGAATATTTTTATAAATTATAGCGCTATATAAGTTTATTAAATTATTATTATTATTATTAGACCTGAAATTCATTTTAACCTACAAAACTAACAAAACCTAGGCAAGGGCGACATTTTACAGAAGGAAAAGATGAAATTGAATAATAAACTTTGAAACTTTGAAATCTATGACTTTACTTTGAATTCATATTTTATAACCATTAACAGCTCTTACAAGATTCAGTGACATCACACAGAATTACATTAATGTTTTTCAAACGTTCAGAGGATTATTCATTAAGTTTCAAATGGATGAATTTTGTGTGAATTAAATTTGTCTGAATTAATTTTGATGCATAAACTAGGCCATGAACGTCAGTGTTTCTGTAAACTCAGGTCATCTAAACTCAATCATATGATGAGCAAAACTGATTACCACTTATTACCACTGCTAAAGAGTATTATTAACTCCTGAATGTGAACAGCATCACTTGTGTGCAACATTGTGTACTGTTATTTCATATTTCAGTGAACACCAAAATCACCCTTAGTTTTGCCAAGGGAAGTCAAACAATGTTTGAGATAATTGGGGATATAAGATAATTAACTGAGTTTAAGATAAGGCCCAAAAGTAAATGACTGAAAAGGGAAAGCAAATTCAAGGGAATGTATTTCAGTCCAAAGTTCAAGGGATATTTGAGATAGCAGGGCTTCTAGATGGGGGGGGGGGGGGAACTACTGTACTTTTTTTATTTTAAGGTGCAGGTACATTTTCTTTTTGCTTTAAGTTCCCATTTTAACAATAGTTTCAAATTGTAAGGAATTATTATAAATATATTGAAGCTTAGAGCAACCTTCTTTTGATGGTTGTGGAACATTAAGTTTGTTTAGCTGCAGTGCAAGAATAAATGTGGTTATAGATGGAGACCTATAATGATTATTTAATTTGATCAGTCTAACAAGCCAACCATAATATTGTCTGGATATGTTTACAAGAAGATCAATAATTTGCAGTGAGAAATTTCTTGCCAAAAGGGCTTCAGGGAGTCATCCTTTCCTTAACGAGGTGTTTTAACTACACCAAACTTATACTTGACAATGTACTGGTAAATACTATATTGTACCTTTCACTGGGTTCCTTTCAAATTTGTTGATATTATTAGCTCCATCCTTACTTCCATATGACAGCCTGGCTCCACCCCAACCCCCAAAATTCTTTTCTCCAGTGTCAGGCTTTCTTTATTTTTACATTTTGTGCTTTGACTTAAGAATTAGGCTGCACAATAAATCAATTTCCTTGGTAATTTAACAAAAGTAATTGCAATAGTAACACTGAAAAATATGTCTGTCTTCTTTTTTAGCTGGCAGGCCTCCTCTTGGTCAAATGCCATTTATTGTGACTCCTGAAGGAAACCTTCTTGGATAGTCTGTGGCAATTATGAAGTACATTTGCAAAAAAGGAGGTAGAATTTTGCTTTATAGTCTTTCATTTACAGTCTCATTGCTTAGACACAAAACTGATTATCATGGATTATGGGACTTGTACTCCCTTTGAGAAAATCCCTGGATTAATTAATCTTGCTCTTGGTGCATGTTCTAAGAGCATCTCACATACGAGAAATTAGCTAAACTTAGTTTACTTTCAGCACAGTTTTGATCTAGCAATGGAGCAATACCGTAGGCAAAATGTATGTTTAATTGTAAATGGTTAGGTGATGCTAACAACAGCTGGGTGAGAGAATTTGAAGGGGGCAAATGTTGATAGGAGTTAACATTCTCTCAAGTCTTAGGTTAGGTCAGCGGTATGCGGCGCATGAGCAGTTGTTGTGTACAAGAGAGCATGGCCGTGTGTTTGGCCGTTTGTTAGAACTATATGTATTAAATGTTGTGTTCTTCAGAAGTTGTCCTCGCCGGTCAACATGGTGCCAGAAGTAGACGAACACTCGCCTGAAGACAAGTAGCATTAATATTGTGGTGATTTCGTGTTTGGAAGTTGAGCGGTCGTAGTTGTTGTGCGATTCGTTCCCGCCATTTATGTTCTTGTCGAGCTGGTGCCAGCGAAAACTGTTCGTGTTTGTTTTTATCATGGCGGGTGCACCGGTCGGTTTTCCTGTTCCTCAACTGCAGGAAGGACTGGATGAACGAGAAGCTCTAGACTGTTTCGTTTTGGATTATGTCGATTATTGTACGGTGATGGGCTGGTTCCAGTCGAAAGCTGGGTGCAAATATGACGATGAAAGCGAGGATGGCAAAGCACAGTGGAAGAAACCAAGTCTATGCATGTCGACATTACGAGCAACTCTACCCTCAAAGATGAAGAGATTGATTAATCCCAATAACAAAACGCTGGGACTGTCTGAAGAGAATAAAGACAATCCAGTAAAAGTTATTCAAGCCCTCATTAAGCGATTTGGCGGTAGTGTGAGTGTGCAAGCGGAGCGAACGAAGATGGGTCGAATGTTTCAGTCCGAGGGAGAATCGATTAGTGCCTGGGAATGTCGAGTGGTGGAACGAGCTAAATATTGCGAATATGGGGACTTTGAAGATCAGGCATGCCGGGATCGTTTCATTGCTGGTTTGGTAGACGAGGCCTTACAAGGAAAGTTGAACACCAATGGTCATCGTAACAAGGAAGGTAACATTGTGGAGTTTCGTGCTGTGGTTGAAATTGCTAAGAATTATGAATCCTCAACTGATGCTCGACGTCTTATGAGACAAGTCCGTGGAGATCAGGAGCAGGTCAACTGGACAGCAAAAGTGCCCCCATCAAAGACAAAAAGTCCTCAGTCTCCAAGTGGAAGCTCTAGTAAAGGGTTGCCCCCGAAACAGCCTGGGTGTAACTACTGTGGAGCAACACCAAGTCACGCAAAAGAAAAGTGTCGTGCGATTCTTCTTAAGTATATTTGTAGAAAATGTGGCAAAGAAGGGCATGTAGCCCGTAAATGTTTAAGCAAGCCTCGGCATGTGAATGCACTGAATGAGTCTGTTTATGATGGCGAGCAGGAAACATATCATTTGTTTACAGTGGACATCCACTCTGTGAGAACTGTATCCGTGCAGAAAGGGAAGAAGTTCTTTGCAGCGATCAAATTATCAGCAGCTGGAAATTGTTTTGTTTGGAAAACTTTGCAATTAGATACAGCCTCAACAACTAACACACTTGCAGTGGATGACCTTGTGAGCATGTGTCCACCGGACTGTGACATCCGTAGCCTAATAAAACCTTCTTCTGCCATTCTGCACACCTATGGAGGAGGTGTAATAAAGCCAGTGGGGCAAATTGAGTTAGTCTGCGAAACTCAGGGAAAGTTTCACACTCTTCAATTTCAACTGTTAAGTAAAGATGTCATGGGTTCACAACCACCCCTTTTGAGTGGATCTGATTGTATTAGGCTAGGCCTGATTGAGATAAGAAGAAATGCCCCATCCTTGCATCAGAATGACCACAAAGAGACTGACAAGAAATCTGAATCTCAGTGGGGAAAAGTAGAGGAAAGTGGAATGTTTGATAAGGAAAGTAGGCCAACCTCACTGAATGACAGCCCAACAGGAGAGTTGAAACCAGCTGGTTTACCTGACACTACTTCTCCAGTGAACAGTGTATGTGCAGATATACATGTAAGTGCAGTTAACGGTACCGCAACCAGTGAAGCTCAAGTTAAGCGAATGGTGAGTGCAGCTAGTGAGGTGGGAGTGTCCCATATGCCTGTCCCTGGGGGAAAACTGACCAAGGCCATTGTCTTGGAGGCATTCAAAGATGTCCATACTGGGTTGGGAACATTAGGTCCACCCCTACACATCCGCATGAACCCTAATGTGGCTCTAATCCAAGCCCATCCCCATCGGTGTCCAGTGGTAAAAGAAGCAAAAGCAGCAGAAGCAATGCGTGACCTTGAAAAACAGGGTATCCTGGAAAAAGTCACTGAGCCAACAGCATGGATCTCTAACAGTGTTTACAGAGAGAAACCCGATGGAAGCATACGGGTGTGCATTGACCCCAGCCAGACAATCAATAAAGCCATTGAAGTTCCAAAATACCCCATTCCTACAGTTGATGAGTTATTGCCAAAGTTGAACAGTGCCAAAATTTTTTCCTGTGTGGATGTGTACAAGGGCTTCACAAACATCGAGTTAGATGAAAGTTCCTCATTTTTAACGACCATGCACACTCCAATTGGCCGTTACCGTTGGCTGCGTATGCCCTTTGGGGTCAGCCTAGGGCCAGAGGAGTACCAGCGTAGGCAGCATGAAGTTCTTGAAGGATTGAGTGGTGTTGTAAACAAGGCTGATGACATCTTAGTCTTTGGAAGGGGTGGTAGTCTTGAGGAGGCAGAGAAGGATCATGACATTAATTTGTGGAACTTAATGTTGCGGTGCCGAGAAGTGAATCTCAAGTTGAACCCAAAGAAATTTCAGTTCAAAGTGAAGCAAGTTACTTGGATGGGCCATCTCCTTAGCAGTGATGGAATTACTCCGCATCCAGATCGAGTCCGGGCCATTAGGGACACGACCCCACCGCAAGATGTAAAAGGGGTCCAGCGGTTCCTGGGTATGTGCAACTATTTGTCACGCTTTACCCCAAATCTTGCAGAAATTGTGAAGCCACTTGCTGAGCTGACACACGTGGATGCAGTCTGGTCATGGTCTTCTCAGCATGACACAGCTTTCAAGACGGCCAAAAGTGCAATTGCAAATGCCACAACATTGAAGTTCTTTGATGTAAACAAACCATGTGTGTTACAAGTGGATGCCAGCGATACGGGCCTTGGTGGAGCCCTACTACAAGATGGGCAGCCTGTGGCTTTTACAAGCTCAACACTGTCGGCAACCGAAGTTAACTATGCGCCTATTGAGAAGGAATGTTTGGCCATCAAAGTAGCGTGTACAAAATTCTATCAGTATCTTTATGGCAAACAAGATGTTATAGTACATTCTGACCACCAACCGTTAGAGACAATCTTCAAGAAGCCTTTGAGTAAAGCCCCCAGGCGCCTTCAACGCATGATGCTTCAGCTTCAACCTTTCAAATTTACAGTAGTCTACAAGAAAGGCAAATACATGTACTTGGCTGATACATTGTCAAGAGCTGCCCTGAACCTCCCTTCACCTTCAGGCCCACAAGAAGAGGTGTTTCAATGCGACCCGGAGGACAACCACGAGATGTTCCGAGTAGAGCTAGAGGCCCTGGAACTAGACTCGCCAGAGATGTATCCTAGCACACTAGAAGAAGTCAAAGCTGAAACGAAAGCAGACCCTACCCTGTCAGTCCTTTGTGAATTTGTTGCTCATGGATGGCCTACCGACAAATCGCAGGTTCCCACAGCACTTCGTCATTACTATCCATTGCGGGATGAGCTAGCAATGTACCATGGTGTCCTGTACAAATCACACAAGGTCGTCATTCCCCTAAAGCTACAGTCTACTATGCTGAAAAAACTCCACCAAGGCCACCAGGGCGGTGAAAGTATGATTCGTCGTGCCCGAGAAGTAATGTATTGGCCTGGAATGCAAACAGCAATTCTTCAAGAGAGTGCCAAATGTTCGTTGTGTGCTAGCTATGGCCCAGCGCTCCCGAAAGAACCGATGTTATCTCATGAGATTCCGCATGGTCCATGGAAATTCATTTCGCAGGACTTGTTTAAGCATGGAGGGCGTTGGTATGCTGTTACAGTAGACCACTACAGTGACTGGTTTGAGGTTGATCTGTTAAACGAAGACATCGCCGCTGCCAATGTTATTTCCGTGACTAAGGCGCACTTTGCCCGCTATGGTGTGCCAGAAACATTTCTGTCAGACAATGGGCCCCAATATACCTCTCAAGAGTTTGTGAACTTTGCCAAGGCCCATGGTTTTAAGTTGATCACCCGGTCACCCTATTACGCTAGAGCCACTGGTAAAGCCGAATCCGCTGTCAAGGAAGCCAAGAAGATGTTGAAAAAGTCGGATCTCCTCACTGGTCTCTTGGATCATAGGAACACTCTGCCTCAGGGTATGACCTACTCCCCAGCACAGAGATTTTTATGCCGGCGAACGAAGTCCACCTTGCCAATAGCTGAATCATTGTTGAGCCAATCTGTGCCACCAGTAGTCTTAGTGCGTGACGAACATCTGGGCAGGCGAGCTAAAGCTAAAGCCCACTATGACAAAACGGCAAGCAGAGACTTACCCCCTCTCTCACCTGGACAAATTGTGTTCACCAGACCAAATGACCGTCACCGTGGTGAACGCTGGGATCGTGGCGAAGTCTTAGAGGAAGTGACTCCGCGTTCGTATGTCGTCGAAACACAAGGTGGATTGGTTAGACGGAACAGGACCCACTTAAGACCTGCTGAGCCTTCAGTCCCTTGCAACCTGCAAACCCTGGAACCACCAGTGGCAGATGATAGTGACACTTCAGCCGCAGGGAATTCTGCAGAAACCACAGAGCTCATTCCCATTTCAGATTCACCAACTGAGAGTCCAGTGCAAACGTCCCGTTGTGGCCGAACGATTAGACCACCCAAGAGACTGGACCTTTGAGTCTAGAGACTTCAGAGTACAATTGTACTCAATGATGACTGCTAACTGACATTGCCTGTTCATATTTGTTTATTTTACTTGTTCACTGTCTCATGCGAAACATATTAACACGTTAATAGTTTTCTTTGAAAGGGAGGATGTTGATAGGAGTTAACATTCTCTCAAGTCTTAGGTTAGGTCAGCAGTATGCGGCGCATGAGCAGTTGTTGTGTACAAGAGAGCATGGCCGTGTGTTTGGCCGTTTGTTAGAACTATATGTATTAAATGTTGTGTTCTTCAGAAGTTGTCCTCGCCGGTCAACACAAACACAAGGCTATTTGCTGTGTTTGTAACAAACTTGTCGCCCTCAAATGCATGGACAATATAATAGACCAGACAGAGAGAGTCACTAATGAAAATTGCCGATGACCTGAGTTTAAAAGCCCAGGAAACTGGCCAGCTCACACTTGTCATTGAATCCAATGCCCTGAGATCAGCAGCCAAATATAAGACTTTTAAACCAAAAGAAAGAGGTGACAGACTTGACTAAATGGAATGCTAGAAGCCCTAAAGAAGGCTACTAAAAATTTCTGGTATTCCTTAAACTGGGAATTAAATGGATATAAATACAAGATGGCATTTCTTTCTTAAAGTTAACCAACTAAATACGTGTGCTGCAGCATCATTAGTCATGCAATGACATCATAAACACACCAGTAACAAACTGAGTTCCTTTTTCAGGTGATAAATGGAGAAAATTAAAAATGAGAAAAATGACGAGCAATAAATAGCATCTACAATCTTGTCAAGCTTACTATTATTGGGTTTATATTTTGATTTTATTTCAAATTAATATTATGATAACAAAAATAACGAGAAGCTAAACTTTCTATAAGCCTTTAGTGATAATTGTTACACCTTATTTTTTCCACTGAGTGTATATATGTAAGTTAGAGCCTAATTCTTGTCATTTGTGGTAATAGTTTTGAGATAATGCAATAAAAACTAAAATGTAAACCCTAAACTAGTATCAGTTCTTGTTCTCATCTTAAACTTTAAGTTTGACAAGTCATGCTCTTTGGAGTCGTTTTTTTGTTTGACAAACGAAAGGTTCCCCGCCTATGTGATAAAAAAAATTGCTCATATGGTGTTCCCGAACATCACTCTTACGTCATACTCATAATCTGGATATATATGATGAAATTAATGATGCAAAGCAACAAGGCAATTGTAACCTTCTAATCACTAACTAGGTTTGAGACCAGCTGACAGTTTTGATGAAGCAACAGCTGATATGATAAGTGATGGCGCTACTGATTTGCATCAAGTTATAATCAACATCCATTTTGAGAAGAATGAAGCTAAGAAGGTTGGTATTATAAAACAAGGAGAACTTATTTATTAATTCCAATTTAAAGAGGATCTAGAAGATCTAGAAGGGGTAAAATTAGAATAGTGATGCCCCAAATTGAGGAATAATGATAGAAAAATAGCTTAAAGTTGTTTCTCACTGCACAGCCACTTAAAGTGTATATGACAGGAAATTTTTTTCTTCGGTTTTTGAGAGTCTGATGTGTATAAAAAACGATACTTAATTTAAAACCTGCCTAAAATTTTTAAACACCTCTTTTTTCGCGGGCAAAAAACCCTATTTTTCACTTCAAAACTGTCCCGGGGACTGGGACCGAATTTACGCATAGTGACGTCAATCGACTTGATCGCGTTCCCGCGAACGCAGTGTTTTTGTTACAAATCGCCTCAAAATGTTGACATTGTTCAGCAGTATCGGGGATCTTTTCGAAACTTCCAAGACCTACAGTGAGAAAGAACAAGTAAGAGAAAAAATAGAGCTGTTTTAGGTCTTATCAAACTAGACAACGACGAACATTTGCGATGTCTTCTCTTTTTTCGTACTGTGGTGAGGATGTTGATCTCAAAGTCGAAGACTTATCCTGACTGTACATCAGTGGAAGCACCTCAGTTGTGAGATTTCTTTCTTGAGTTCTTTTAGGGTTTATCGAGAACATCAAAGCCCTTGTGTTCACATAAACAGCTTACTATTTCCATCAACCTAAGGAGAACCGAAAGTGCCGATTGTTTTGATGTTTTAATACCGCAAAAATGTCGTGGTTCTTATAGAGAGTGCGCTGGATTTTCGATTCATCTCGATTTAAGAACGAGTTCCCAGAGTTTATTCCCAGCCTGGCTTAGTTTCAGTGGTTTCTGCAGCAAGCAAAAGTGTTTTTACAAAGTGTAGAGAAAAGCCAATGACGAAATCGTTTTGTTGATAATATGGCCGTACGCGAAACTTCCAGGCCAGAAAAGACATTTATTTCCACTGTCGTGTTATCCTGAAATTAGAAGCTATATACGCTTTACTTTAAAAACGGCACTGAAACTGACTTCGGCTCGCATGCTACTTGCCATATCACTGGCTGATTCAGCCTGTTGCTATCTAGAATATAAATGTTAGGGGTATTAACACTAATCATGGCTCAGTAATTTTTCAAACAACTCAGTACCATGAAGGCAATGTCACATTTCGCATTAAATAAAGTTCATTTTGTTTTGTTTTGCTGTGGGTATGGTTTTCCAATATTGTAGAACTGTTATTGAATCATAACCATGTTTATAAACTTTTTAAAATAACTGTTGTCCTTGAACTTCTTAAATAGCTTTTGGTGTTTCTAATACCACAGGAGGGGAGCACAGCACATCAAACTCTAGCTTCTAAAACTAACAGTTAATCATAAATAAACCAACAGGAATTGACGAGTAAATTTGCAAATCAACAGTTGGTCTCCATATTGTCTCCTTCTCAAACAATCTTCCTATCAACAGTGGAAATCAACATCAACCTTCATAGATAATAATCATTATCTTTATCAATAATAACTGGTCGATTACCAAAGCACATGTAACGCTCAGACACAGTGATGAGGATCCATACATCCCTTGTAGATATTATTTACAGCAGCTCACTCCCCCCCCCCCCCCCCCCCCCCCACACACACACACACGCACACAATACAGGTTCCTGACACAGGGCTGGCCCCACAAGCTTAATCTGCTTAAGCCTGATTCTGATGGAGAGAGGTGGAAGCCCTGTATGAAACACCTAAATTAATACCATAGTTCCCAATAACTGGAGACAGAGTTAAAGCTTGGGGCATATGTGGCATCCTTAACAACATTGTAAATCACTAGTCAATTTTTACTTAGGAATAACTATTGTGTTTGTAACATCATGTCATAGTGTACCTGTTTTGTCACAGCCAACAAAGAGTGGCAGTACAACAACAACAACAACAACAACAATTTATGTAAGTATTCCTATATGGGAAGCTTCTAAAATAGTAAATTAAATACAATGTAATGTATCGTTCTTGTTGACAATAGGTCACAATCATTGCAACAGAAGGAGTGTCCTTCTGTCATCATCACTTGAGCTTTATTTCTGTTCTGGACAACATCCACTGAAGGCGTTGCGAGAGGCAAATCACTTGTCATGATGTATTTCAGCGAGTTCTCTGACAGAGAATGACCAGAACAGGTCAATCTTTGTTCACGTCAGGAGTCTCGCTGGCAAACGAAAAATAAGATGGACTGAAAGACCCTGTCACATTTAGTAAATGTAGCAAATAAGAGAGCGAAATGTTAAGAACTGAAGGGGATGCTGCATTCGGAAGAACGCCAGATTTACAGACGTTTGTATGGTTCTGCAGTAAAAGCACACAAACGTCTGTAAAAAATGTAACTTTAACTGCATCGTCTGAAGCCGGTTTTCATCGATCCTTTTCTTTCAAACTTCTTTTGTTAACTGAAATTTGTATGTTGTTTCCAGCAGCGAGGATAAAAGGCAGAATGAGTTTGCGGAATGGCATGTAGCAGGACTTGCCATTCATAATTATGCGAAACGTAACATACGCGGAATGATTCAAAGGAATAGCTTAAGCTCAAAAGCACGCCCTTTTTTTCGGGCCAGCCTCTTTCAGTGTTCTCCTTATCAGGCGGTAACCGGTAAAATTTACCGCTTGTAGCACCGCTTGTTACCGGTTAGCCGGAACCAGATAACGGCCTGGATTAGAAATATCCAACAGTTTGGGATGGTGAAAGATTTATTATCGGATTGTATTATGACAAGATTTATGTCCGTCGTACTGCGTACCTAGCCTGCGCCGCAGACGGAATATGACCGTTAGATTACGTCTGTGACGCAGGCTACTGCGTACCACGTAAGTGTAGTCTTAGTAACTTTTCTCACTGTCCATGCGTTTGTACAATATTAGACGTAGTCTTATCATCTCGATATTTCTAAGTTCGTTACAGTGTTCTCCTTATCAGGCGGTAACCGGTAAAATTTACCGCTTGTAGCACCGCTTGTTACCGGTTAGCCGGAACCAGATAACGGCCTGGATTAGAAATATCCAACAGTTTGGGATGGTGAAAGATTTATTATCGGATTGTATTATGACAAGATTTATGTCCGTCGTACTGCGTACCTAGCCTGCGCCGCAGACGGAATATGACCGTTAGATTACGTCTGTGACGCAGGCTACTGCGTACCACGTAAGTGTAGTCTTAGTAACTTTTCTCACTGTCCATGCGTTTGTACAATATTAGACGTAGTCTTATCATCTCGACATTTCTAAGTTCGTTAGATAATAGTCTCATCTTCTCTACGTTTCTCCGCACGTTTCTACCTTAGTAAGATGTTAGTCGTATCTTTTTAACGTTTCTCCGTATGCCAGTACATTCTTACGGTGTTAGTCTTCTGGACATTTTCCTTGCGATAGTGTGTTCGTCAGTGGTGTAAGGCGCGGTCTTATCTTCTCGACTGTTGACATTTCTCTGTACGTTAAAACATTCGAAAAATATTATTGTTATCTTCTCAACGTTTGTCCGTGTACTAGTATATTCGTAATTTAGGTGTTGTTAGTTGTATCTCCTTAACATTTCTCCGTACGTTAGCATTGTCGTGAGATACTAGTGTTATCTTTTTGACGTCTATACCCGTACGTTGGTTTGTTCAGGTTTGTTCGTAATTTACTCTTAGTATTGTCTTCTCCTCGAAGTTCTTCGTTTGTGCCTTTATAAGGAGTATGTCTCATCTTCTAGGCGTTTCTCAGTACGTTTTTGAGGTTGCTGTAAGCTTTTTCTTCTCGAGGTTTATCTGTACGTTAATACGTTCCACGTGACAGGAATTACAAACGTCAACCGTTTTGAAGGGTTTTCGAGACGTATGTTAGCCTAGTGTCATGCCGGCAACATTTAGGGTCTCACGACGACAATTCCACACCAGGGTAGAAATAGATTTTCAACAGAGCTGCTTTACCGGTCCAAAAACTGACTTACCTGTTACCGTGAAAGCTAGGGAGAACACTGCTCTTTGTGTGATTTTCGGGGCTCGATTCCATCGACAATCTAAGATTGCAGCAAAACTATCAAGCCAAACGAACGATTCTTCGTTTACACACTGTTTACTAGTTGCGTGATAGCTGCCTGGGGGGCTACTCAATAAAGTTTTATACGGGGAGATTCCTCCCGAAAGGGCAAACCCTTACCCTTTATTATACTAATTTTTACCAGAGTGGTACACCTTTCATATACCTAGAGGAAAATTATACCCCTTTCTTATACCTCAAGGATAAGGCAAAACAATAGAATTTTCTATAATCGCCACGTTTTTCCCGGGTTCTGATTCAGTTGCGTCGGTCATTTCTGCCAAAATGTGGCATCCTTTGATATACTTCGCTTTAGCCGCCATTTTTTCCACTTTGCAGCTGATTTTGGGACACTGTGGTATACTAAAATGGCAATTTTCCCCTTCCCTTTAGTATACTGCAAGCTTATAAAAAGCACCCCTTTCGGGCAGAGTCTCCCCATATAGTCCACTATAAGGAGCGCCCTGCCTCCCCGCCCGGGGGGATAGCGGAGCACGATGTGCAAAAAAATTTGGTAACCTATCGATGCGAGAAGTTTTTGTTGTGACGTCACCGTCCCTTCGTCCGTCCACCCGTACAGACTCTGGGGAGGGAGGGGAGTCCCAAGACAGCCCGACGGGGCGGGGGGGGGGGGGGAGAATGCCATCTTTTCTTGGCGGGAAATCGCGCGGTACTTTTGGGCAACCGACGTTTTTCTTGGCGCGAAATCGCAAGACCATCATCGCTTTTGAAAATGAGGTTTCTTTAAAACTTCGAGGACTTCCGAAAACAGTTTTGTGCGTTCCTCAAACCGCCCAAATTTATACTGTACTTAAGTGTATATGACACGAAAATTTTTTCTTCGGTTTTTGATTGTTTTATGTGTAAACCAGCATCAAACTTTTCAAACTTACTTTTTTCACGGTGAAAATAGCGAAATGACTTCAAAAGTGACTTCAAAAGACTTCAAAGACTTCAAATTTGACTTCAAAAGTGTCGCCGTCTCGCGCAGCCAAAATATCACGTGATGAGCTAATGTGACGTCAATCGACTTGATAACAAAACCAACATGGCGTCAAAATGGAAGGAACTTGGTAGAGTTGGCAAAGGTTTCTCGTAGCTGAAGCGCCTAATAAGCAGTGGTTTGCGCATTCCTTTTAACGAAATGGAGGGAAAGTATTCAATATTCCTCGGATCCAGCATTTTGCGACAAGGGAATCGAAATAATTGTGTTGAAGGAGATGCAAGGTCGAAGCACTCAGGCTACTTGAGATTTTGATGTTTGCTATGTTTTTAACTTGGAGATATGGTCACGAACGAGCATTGTTTTATAAGGATCTGTCTCGGTAGGCAAAGAAGGTTTACTGCAAAGCCCAGAGATGCTTTTCATTCGCAAAGCAGGACAGGTACGATTGCGTGGTCTGTCTTTCGATTGTACAGGCGAACAGAGCTACCAGTACGGTCTTAAAATGAAATTTCTTTTTATTCTTCTCGGACTTCAGTAAGACATTATGATATCAATATAATTTCAACCGCGATCGCCTACTCAAAACGTTTTTACACTGGACTGTGCATACACTGTCTTAACCTGACGGCACTGGATGAAGGATTTTAACTTAAATAAATCACCTTTTTAGCAAGTCAAGAGTTCAGGATTTTGTTTGACTCTTCCTGTGAGGAGGCTGTAAATGCCTCGTTGTTAGAGAGTGAAAATAGGAAGAAAACAAGAGGTTGCTGAAAGAATTCCAGGAAAATGTCTCACTTGGTTATATTTGTTTATGAAGACAAACATTTTCTAGGAGTTTGTTTAATCCTATGTGTACATATCAAGGTTTTTACCAATCAGGCCGAAATAAATTCCCTGCCTTTTCACTGATGACCACGACCTGACCTGACCTGATTTACATCAGCTTGCCAACAACAAAAATCCCTGTTTATACCAACAGCTGTAACTAAGCTAGACCCATCCAGGCCTCGAGTGATCTAGATTGGGTGGTTGCTTTTTGGTCAGATGAAGGAAACATGGCATCATTATTTCTTGTTGCTTTATGTTTGGTGGGGGTTCTGATAGATCAACAAATATCAACTATCAAAATTGAAGATCAAGTGATGATGACAGAAGGACATTCCTTCTGTTGCAATGATTGTGAACTATTGTCAACAAGAACGATACATTACATTGTATTTAATTTACTATTTTAGAAACTTCCCACATAGGAATACTTAGATAAATTGTTGTTATTGTGGTGCTGCCACTCTTTGTTGGCTGTGATGAAACAGGTACTCCATGACACGATGTTACAAACACAATAATTATTCCTAAGTAAAAATTGACTGGTGATTTACAATGTTGTTAAGGATGCCACAAATGCCCCAAGCTTCAACTCCGTCTCCACTTATTAGTAACTATGGTATTAATTTAGGTGCTCCATAACTTAACGCCATGATTTGTCACCTTAAGGATTCATAAGAATGAAACGAGATGTTAGCTTCTTGCTGCAAAATATGACAATTTTGACAGATAATTACAATTTACTGAGACCCGTTGATAAACAGAGAAGAGAAGAAAAAGGAAAACAAAGCGCGCAATATAATCTCCTACCGAGCCCAATTTTAGCAGCGTTCTTTATGTTTCCTCTTATTTGGTCGTCCGCTAAAAACTTTTCTTGCTCTGCGGTTACCGCGGGCCTGTTTAACCGAACGGAAATAGAGTCTGGCCGCAGGTCACGCGTAATTTGTCAGATAAGATCGAGAAATTTGTTCGCTTTTTTTAACATCCTTTGCCAGGCACTTTTTTGCCCTACAACGTAAAAGCCGGCGTGGATCAAGAAATTTCTTGGCTTGGTTTCGTTGAATTTCTTTTCGTCTGTCCCGTTGTATGACTAATGAAAACAAGATCGCAGTGAATTTTAACCTGATTGCAGCTTATTTTTTATCAAGTAACTAAACTGATTTCTACTCAGTCTACTAAAAAAAAACAAACAAGCAAACGAAAGTAGTTACTTCGCGGGCACAGGCGGGACAAGTACCCCTTTGTCGCTTGCATAAGACATAAGCCAAAGAGGTAGCCTGCTTGCGAGATAAATTTCAGCGCAATATTTGCTACTGTTTATTCGACCTTGTTGACGTGACTGGACATCGAAGGCCATCGGGGCATCGCTTCTCTGGATCCTGGGCATACATCAAAGTAGCATTAACCTGGGCATTGAGTATTTCCGCTGCTTTACCTGGTTCTCGATTTCTTCTGTTTAAATTTCCCTGGACCACCAGCGTGAATGATTCCCAGATATTAATACTGATTCAAGCCGGCGTGCGTTGCGTGAGATGTGCACATCAGCTGGGTTTACATTTCACGCCGGGTGACCCTTTATAAAACAAAGTTTCCGCAAGAGCGGAGTTATCAAGACGGCGCATTAACCGTGACCTTAACTATTAGTTACATTCTAGTGTCTCCGATTAAAAAGGGGTTGCTTGTTGATTCTGATTAGGTTCGGCTCATGTACACATTACGAGCAATCTCTCTTTTCGCTTAGGGACAGTCGCGCGCGCGATTGGTTCCCTTGGGTATTTACAATGCTACGAAAGCAAAATTAGCCGTACATATACAGAGCAGATTAATTTCAGCCGTACCCTTGGGTATATGCTATGTAAAAGAGCACAGAGCAGATTAACGCAAAGGCAAAATTAACCGTACCCTTGGGTATGTGCTACCTAAAAGGGCACAGAGCGGATTAACGCGAATACCTAAAAGGGCACAGAGCAGATTAATGCGAAGGCAAAATTAACTGAACCCTTGGGTATGTGCTACCTAAAAGGGCACAGAACAGATTAATGCGAAGGCAAAATTACTTGTGTCCTTGGTTATGTGCTACCTAAAAGGGCACAGAGCAGATTAATGCGAAGGCAAAATTACTTGTGCCCTTGGGTATGTGCTACCTAAAAGGGCACAGAGCAGATTAATGCGAAGGCAAAATTAACTGAACCCTTGGGTATGTGCTACCTAAAAGGGCGCAGAGCAGATTAATGCGAAGGCAAAATTACTTGTGTCCTTGGGTATGTGCTACCTAAAAGGGCACAGAGCAGATTAACGCGGAGGCAAAATTACTTGTGTCCTTGGGTATGTGCTACCTAAAAGGGCACAGAACAGATTAATGCGAAGGCAAAATTACTTGTGTCCTGGGGTATGTGCTACCTAAAAGGGCGCAGAGCAGATTAATGCGAAGGCAAAATTACTTGTGTCCTTGGGTATGTGCTACCTAAAAGGGCGCAGAGCAGATTAATGCGAAGGCAAAATTACTTGTGTCCTTGGGTATGTGCTACCTAAAAGGGCACAGAGCAGATTAATGCGAAGGAAAAATTAACTGAACCCTTGGGTATGTGCTACCTAAAAGGGCACAGAGGAGTTTAATGCGAAGACAAAATTACCTCTATCTGCGGGTATATGCTTCCTAAAGGCCAGGGGCACTGCGATTCAACTCGAAATTGTTCCCGCCAAAACTACACGGTGAGTCACAGTCCAAAGCAATTCCTTTTACCGCTTCCACAACAGGGCCAAATTTTGAGGAGCGAGCCAACCCGTCTTTCGCACACTCTCGCTGCCGAGGCAATCTGGCATAAAGCTCAAACGACGACACAACAAAACTATGGCTTGGTTATCTGCAGAAGTCACAACCTCGCTTGGCGGACTTCCGATGTATTGATGCTACAGTGTATTTCGTCAGGACAGTGGTGAAAATTTCGCTCTTAGCAAATTCATCTTAAGCCTTAAGCCCGTACGCAAGTTTAGTGACTACATACCAGTGCTTTCCTGGGTCCCGATTATAGCCAGTAACTCTGGAAACATGCGGAAAGCGACCAAGGATACTCGGACGACTTGCGATCGACGCCATGGCTCTATTTTATCAAGCCTACCAGTGACACAGTAAACTCATTGTCCTCTGTAGATTGCTATTTCCGCTCAAATAGAACATTAATGATTTTGTAGCCTTTTAACTTATTAGTCTTCAACACCAATCAGATCTACGAATTGAGTCTCTTCCTGTGTGAAAGCTTTGTATATGTTGTACATTGTAGTATGGTACTTGGTAGACAATTGATTGTGGCCGGGAGGGATAACTGATGAGGGAACGTCACCAAACAAATCAAACTCAGTTCAAACTGATTGGCGAGCCCGGGTTGGCGAGTACATTATTAGTGTTCGGTGTACACCGGGTGTACAAAACGTCGAATTTCAATTTCACATGAAAGTTGAAATGCATCGCAAAATAATACCTTGTCACAAACAGAAATGTATGCGAGGTTCTATTTGACTTGTCCCCGTACTAAATACTGTACTGTTTCCCAATGTATAGTCATTTGAAAACTATAAATAGTGCGTACATCAAGGCATAGATTTCGTCGTTCGTTATGTAGACTGTCAATCAAAAGGGACAAGTTTTGGTTTCAAAATATACCCGCACGCATCTAAATCATGCGTTTTGTTACATTTTAGTTGGCGAAATTTATTGCCGACAGTGATTGCACAGGCATATGTTTGATGTGTAAATTAACATGTTACAGTACAATGTCAATTTATTATATCACCCGTGGAACCGAACTAACCGCAAGATCATTAATAGATTGACAGAACTTCGCGCTTTGAATTACTTCTTGCTGTGAAATCCTGAGCTCACCAAAGCTCCCCATGCAGGGCTTCCACCTCTCTCCATCAGAAAGAGGCTTAAGCAGATTAAGCTTGTGGGGCCAGCCCCGTGTCAGGAACCTGTATTGTGTGTGTGTGTGTGTGTGTGTGTGTGTGTTGGGGGGGGGGGAGTGAGCTGCTGTAAATAATACCTACAAGGGATGTATTGATCCTCATCACTGTGTCTGTGTCTGGGGGGGGGGGGGGGTTAGCTGCTGTAAATAATATCTACAAGTATCTACAAGGGATGTATGGATCCTCATCACTGTGTCTGAGTGATACATATGCTTTGGTGATTGTTATTGATAAAGATCTATGTTGATTCCCATTGTTCATAGGAAAATTGTTTGAGAAGGAGTCAATATGGAGACCCACTGTTGATTTGCAAATTTACTCGTCAATTGTCAATTCTTGTTGGTTTATTTATAATTAACTGTTAGTTTTAGAAGAATTTAATGTGCTGCGCTCCCCTTCTGTGGTATTAGAAACACCAAAAGCTATTTAAGGAGGCTCACAACAGTTTTTTTGACTTTTGAGTGTATCTTTTGACATCAAAATTTCGCGTAAAGATAAAATTCGATTTCCTTGATACTACACCACCTTCTCCTACCAACAGCTGTCACCATAGCAACGGTAATGGACAGCCCCTCATTTTAAATAATGTCGAATATCTCGAAAACTAGTCAGACACTTTATGACGAAACTTGAACTATTTGAACTACCCAACCTACACAACTTGTATGAGAAATTAGAGCAAAATCTGTAAGAGCGTTTTCAAGTAAATCATGATTCATTTTTTACGGGCTGATTTTGGTCATTCCTGCAATTTTCTCCGATATTTCAAGAAAGATAAAACTGGACACATTGTCTTTTCAGTTGAAAGATCTTTTATGATAGCAAATCATTCTTAATGTACATTGAGCTTCCTAGGTGGCTGCGATTTTAAGATATTTACATTTAAAAACTACTAAAATGCAGCACAAATCAGTCAAAAAGTTCGTAATTTGTATAATTAGAAATATTTCTAAACTGCCCTTACAGATTTTTCTTTTAAGTTGATTGCCGTTAGAATAATAATTCTTTTTGATGTCCCAGCAAGTTTAATGCTGAATAAACATTTCTGCTATTACATAAGAAGGCTGAATCTCGGTCAAGTTTCAGTCGTTATTAACTTTCAACGAGCCACAGTTTTATTTTGTTTTTCCTGGTCTATTTCATGGTTATTCACGTGCAATGAAAATTTATACACGTTGCGCTTGTGTCCTCTCGTGCATTTATAATTCCTTCTCATAATGATGTAAAACTTTCGTCTTCTGAGCTTCCTCCTAAACACTCTTTGCCATTAGTCTACTAAATGACGTTTTAGAATTTTTAATTACGGATTGCATACATGTTAACGCCCACGAGTGGCATTACACTGGGGATGAAAAAATGACGAGAAACAAGCTCAGAAGACGAATATTTTTTTAGAAATATTTCTAATTATGCAAATTACGAACTTTTTGACTGGTTTGTGCTGCATTTTAGTAGTTTTTAAATATAAATATCTTGAAATCGCAGTCACCTAGGAAGCTCAATGTACATTAAGAATGTTTTGCTATCATAAAAGATCTTTCAACTGAAAAAAGAACGTGTTAAGTTTTATCTTTCTTGAAATATCGGAGAAAATTGCAGGAATGACCAAAATCAGCCCGTAAAAAATGAATCATGATTTACTTGAAAACGCTCTTACAGATTTTTCCCTAATTGTACACACAAGTTGTGAAGGTTGATTAGTTCAAATAGTTCAAGTTTCGTCATAAAGTGTCTGACTAGTTTTCGAGATATTCGACATTATTTAAAATGAGGGGCTGTCCATTACCGTTGCTATGGTGACAGCTGTTGCTAGGAAACCAACGAAAAAATAGACGTTGGTCATATGTTAAAAAGGTGGCAAAGTATCAAGAAAATCGAAGTTTAACTTCTATGTGAAATTTTGATTTCAAAAGATACACTCCAAGGCCAAAAAAACTGTTGCGAGCCTCCTTAAGAAGCTCAACTGGGACACCATTTATTTTAAAAGCTAATGAACATGGTTGATTCAATAACAGTTCTACAATATTGGAAAACCATACCCACTGCAAAACAAAACAAAACAATTGTATTTTAATGCGAAATGTGACATTGCCTTAGCTTCATGGTACTGAGTTGTTTGAAAAATCACTGAGCTAAGATTAGTGTTAATACCCTTATATTGATACTCTAGATAGCAACAGTCTTAAGCTGCTATATTTGCTGAATCAGCCTGTGATATGGCAAGTAGCATGCGAACTGAGGTCAGTTTCAGTGCCGTTTTTAAAGTAAAGCGTATATAAATTCTAATTGCAGGATAACACGACAGTGGAAATAAATGTCTTTTCTTCCCTGGAAGTACATTGCATACGGCCACATTATCAACAAAACGATTTCGTCATTGGCTTTTCTCTACACTCTGTAAAAACACTTTTGCTTGCTACAGAAACCACTGAAACTAATGCCAGGCGAACTCTGAGAACTCGTTCTTAAATCGAAATGAATCGAAAATTCAGCGCTCGCTCTATAAGAACTACGACATTCTTGCGGTATTAAAACATCAAAACAATCAGCACTTTCGGTTCTCCTTAGGTTGATCGAAACAGTAAGCTGTTTATGTGAACACAAGGGCTGTGATGTTGTTAATAAACCCTAACAGAACTTAACAAAGAAATCTCACAACTGAGGTGCTTCCACTGATGTACAGTCAGGACAAATCATCGACTTTGAGATCAACATCCTCACCACAGTACGAAAAAAGAGAAGACATCGCAAATGTTCGTCGTCGTCTGGTTTGATAAGACCTAAAACAGCTCTATTGTTTCTCCTACTTGTTCTTTCTCACTGTAGGTCTTGGAAGTTTTGAAAAGATCCCCGATCCTGCTGAACAATGTCAACATTTTGAGGCGATTTGTAACAAAAACACTGCGATCGCGGGAACGTAATCAAGTCAATTGACGTCACAATGCGGTAAATTCGGTCCCAGTCCCCGGGACAGTTTTGAAGTGAAAGTAGGGTCTTTTGCCCGCGAAAAAAGAGGTTTTTAAAATTTTTAGACAGGTTTTAAGTTTAGAATCGTTTTTTATACACATCAGCCTCTCGAAAACCGAAGAAAAAATTTCGTGTCATATACACTTTAAAGCTTATTTCGTAGCAGCAAAACTTGTGCCACGGTTTAAAGCATCTTCGTGTTTGTTTGTTTTCAAACTCGATGGTCTCTAGTTAGAGAACGAAATGTAGTAGTTATTTCAGGTGTCGGTTTTCATTAAAGCTATTTTATCCGTAAAGCTTTCGAAAACAGTTCTGTGCATTTCTCAAAGCACCCGAAAACACTTCGCAGCCGCAACACTTATGCCATAGTTTAAAGCATGTTTGTTGTCTGTTTGGTTTCAAACTCGATGGTCTCTAGTTAGAGAACAAAATATAAAAATTATTTATTAGTAACTATAAGCGAAGAAATTTACGGCTATTTTACCCGATAAGCCAGTACTCTAAGTGCTTGAATTTCTTCGCGGCCGCTAAACGAATTTCTTCGAGACATTTCTTCGATAATCTACAGGTCCTCAGGTGCTTGAAAGGTCCCAAAATCCTTTCTTTCGGGTAATCCCAGTAGAATGCCAGTGTAAATTTTTGACTAGACTAATAGTGGCAGTTCGTGTTATTTGTTAACATCCGAACACGATGATAGCCAAAAAGATAACTCATTTGCTTCAGAGTGAGTTATATTGTGTTGTTGTAAACAAGCGCAGTTTCAAGTTTATTCAAGCGAACAGCCAAGGCCTTAACAGTTAATCGACAGGGTATGGAAACATTGCAAAAACCAAGCAAGACTGCTCGTTAGCAAAATATGTGTTCAGCTTGATGACCGAAAAAAAAATTGATCAAGCTGTGGACAGCCTCTAGAATGACCTTTTGAACTGGGATTCAAAGATCCCCAAAATAGTGAAAGACAATTCGGAATACTTTTGGGCTATTTGAGAAACACTTTTTGAAAGAGATCGAGTCAAAAAAATTTTAAAAAAGACCGAAAAGTTTAGGACTATTATTAAGAAACGAACACCAGCTTATTCCTTGGCAGCTCCGCTTTTAGGCTTGGCTAACCTCTCTTGGTGCATGCGCACTCGGGAACGCAGCATTTCGTGCGGACCGTTTCTCACGCACTTGATGGCAGTCTTACAAGTAAACACCAAGGTTCTCCTTGACTTTATCCTTTAGCGTTGAACGATCGATGAAATGTAAACTGAAGTATAGGCTACATACTGGAGAGATTGGGATCACATATGCGTGTATTTACATAGCGTGGTTGTTTTTATTCCTTAAGGTCTTACTAGTTCTTCGCTTGATTTTTCAAGTTTCTCCTCCACCGAGGGAAGGGAATGAAATGGAAGGGTATGAAATGAAAAATGTTCATTCAAACCAACCATGAGTATTGAAGGATCAATCCAACTTTGTTTGGATTTACCAAGCAAGAAAAAAATGGTTTTGTATCTGAAGAATATCCCAAGCTTGAGCATACTATGCAACCCTAAACAATCGCTAGCTGACCAGCCTGTTATCTTAGCGTAGACAAATGCCCGGCACGTTGGCTTCCGACAATTACTCACGATTTGATATATTGATATAAAATCAACCCTGTTCATTAAGAGCATCCTATCTTTCTATGAGGTGACAATTCAAGTGATTGGTTTATATATGTGGCATATTTCTCGGCAGGCTAAGAATTACACAATATTATTACGTGTCAGTTGGGTCAGCTACGTACGCGTAGCGATCAAGGCATCGTAGTCATTGTGTAGTATGCAAACAAACTAGGGGGCTAGTTTCCAAGGAAACTGTGGTTTTGCGCCGGTGGGGAAGTGAAACACAAAACTTTGGATTCATCAACTGAGTTGCAAGGTAAATTGGCCGCCGTAAACAAATTGAAAGCTGACGTTTGGGGCCACTTAAGCTGTGTTCGAAACATTTTAGGCCGTGAAGACCTACGGTCGGATGCTATTCGGCGTCGTTGTTTATTTTTAGACCCTCTCCACGAACCGCGGAAGCGTTGAGTCCGCTCACAGTATGGGAAAGCCCTAGCGTTGGAGTAACGATCTAGCCGACATCTTTTCGTAGAATCCGTTGAGAACAAAGGAAGGGAAAGAATCATTTCGTAAACGAAAAAAGTACGCAAATAGAAAACAGTGTGAAAGCGAAGACTCGTTCGTGTGGCTTTTTAATGTAATATTTTTCGTAGTCGATCCCGCAACGTCACAAAAAAGTAGCTGCTTGCAATTTGGCGCGAAAAGAGGGCGCGCTTTTCAATTTTTAAATTATTCCTTTGAGCCATTCCGCGTATATTGCCTTGTGCTTTATTACGCCATTCCACAGGTCATACTATATTGCTATTCCACAAACCCATTCCTCCCTTTACTCTCACCGTGTTTCTAGTTATGATGTCTGTTGCTTTATCGGCTGAATTTCAACGTTCAAGACATCAACAATGGTGACAGCAAAGATCGTCCTAGTAGTAGACGTGAGAATGTTTTAAAATGTGATTAACAATGATATGTGAGCTGTAACGTGAATGATCATTTTTCGTTTGTCTTAGGAGGAAATGCTGAAAGATTTCTTTGAGACCACACTTCCTGCCCGCCTTGAGAAGTACTCGGCTCTTCTCAAAAGCCGAAATGAAGGAAAAGGCTTCTTTTTTATGACAAGGTAACACATACAAAATGGGTTAAATACATACACGTAGAAAAATAAGTGAGATGCTGGCATGGCGCTGGCCTAGTTAAACCAAAAACCCGTAACAATGTTAAAAAATAATGAGGGCCTCATACGTGAAAGCAGCAGGATCTATGATCTGCTAATTAATGTGTCAGATGTTGGACCTGAAGCCGTCAGCCCTTCGTGTCTGGTCTCTGGTGTGTAAGTGTTAGTTTTTCCTTAGACCAGAATCCTAACTTCACATTGCTTTTTTTCCACATTGATACATAGTTGGCCGCCGATGGACCGTTTATAGGAAAATCTAACAAAATGTTGGGTTGGGGGTAATCCTGTGATGGATTATCATCCCATCCAGGGGGGTGGGGGTGGGTAGAAATGTTTATAGTCCCTTAATGCCTCAGAACCGTTCATAGGAACACCTTACAAAATGCTGGGGAGGGGTAGCTATGTGATGGATTATCGTCCCATCCAGGGGGTGGGGGTAGAAATGTTTATAGTCCCTTAGTGCTTCAGCACCTGGCTCTATGCACCGACTACGATGATCCAACTTGCTTAGTGTCCAGTCATTTGGATTGCAGATGGACTTTACATTTTACCTTGGCGGAGCGGTCATATATTATCTTTTCATATTTTGTGAATTCGACTTTTTAAGATTGACGTTGCTGTTTACAATACAGGTAGGTACAATCGTCGTCGGACTTGTCCGAACACCGACTTTCCCCTGTCCTGTCCCCAATAGTAATAAAAAGACCTTAAAATACTCAATTCCTTTTTTCACTCAAAACTAAGGTACAGTTGTGCACATGAGTGGCCGAATTTTAACTTTTAGATGAGTGTTCCAACCAACTTTGTTGTTGTCATATCACCTACTGTCATACTGATTTTAATACCAGTTACAGAGTGCGTAGTCACACGTAGGGTAGTCATGCGTAGGGTACCGATCTTGCTGCTCTGACACACTTTTTCACTTTTCTTCTTTCTCTGCAGCTGACCTATGCCGACATCACTTTCTTTGACTTGTTCAACAGTTTCCTTGCTCGGGGTGAGCCGAACGTTCCTGAGCAACTCAATAAATTCCCTCTGTTGGTGGAGTATTATAACCGCGTCCTCAACGCGCCCGAAATATAGGCGTGGATCGAGAAACGCCCTAAAGGCAGCTACTGAGTATGCGATGTACGGTCGGTCATGCAATCTATTATGCCCAAGTGAAAATAAATGAAGCGAAACTTTCCGGAAGAAACTGATATCATTTTGTTTTCAATATTTGGTAGTTACCCAAAACTTGCCTCGACGTCTTTTTACAACTTGTGTTTTTCTGCGGAGGGGTGTTTTTATCGGCAAATGGGTGTTATTTTCGGAAAGGCTTATTTTCTACATAAAGGCAGATTGCAGGCTCTGTTGGAGTTCTGAGCAGATCAAGCTCAAATGAAAAGGTCATTTGATGTGGAGTCCAGTTAATGGAAGTGCGAGGGGCGTCAAGTTAACTACTAGTTCAGCTCATTTACTAGGAAACTGAGTTGAATGTTGCGGGCTCGACTACGATGACAAGCAAAGATTTCGAGTTGTCGACATCACACTATTTTTTTAGTTGTATGCTTTTTCGTTTGCGGAATCAGTGGACATCATTTCCCACGCCCTTTCTTTCTTCACGGATTCTACGGAAAGATTTCGGCTAGTTTCTCCAATGCGCGACTTTCCCCCACCGTGGGCCTTTCTGACGCCGTTCCTGGAGAGGTTCTATACCAAGTATAAACAGAAACTCATAAGGAGTTATAAGTTTCTGGCCATGGTATAAAACAGCGACGGAGCAGCATCCGACCGAATGCTCTGATGGGACGTTACTATAGAACCACGAAATACCTAAACGAAACATCAAAACACCGCAACGAAACATTGGAAGAGTTTTTCTTTTTTTCCAGTACAGACAATGTATTTTTCTTCTTCTTCTTTGTTTTCTGCAGTGGCAACATTTAAGACGAAGTCGTATCGGGCGCGTAACAACGCGCCACAGTCTTGTTGCCAAAAAAAATCCGTCTTATGAGCGTTTTCGTTCTTGTACGTGTGGACGGGAGTCACAACCGGATAAAAAAATCGTCACTTTCAAATCAAAATGATTGAAAATGGATAACTGTGGGCATCGTCTGATTATTTAAGGGGTGAAACAGCCGTTAGAGCAAACCATGACGGACTTTTGGTGGTCTTCGGTAAAAAGTTATTTATGAGCTTGCACGTCCTCAGTTTCATGCAGTATGAATATTCAAAGAACAATGATTACATTTTCTGATGATTTTAGAACTATGAAGCATGGGCCCACAGTAATTGGTCTTTACTGTTGTGGTGTCCCTGCGTGGTTTTGTAATTGTCTTCAATGTTTTTTATATACGTAACTCCCAGGCGAAGCAAAATAAATAAATAAATAAATAAATGTTCTATAAATATTAACATACTATCTACACGGTTCCGAGCGGTCACCCATCCATTTACTACTAGCCCAGCCAAACAGGGCTTACCGCTAACTTCGCTAATCGTTAGCTAGGTCGCGAGAAGTCATGCTTCTACTTAGAGTAGCAGTGTCGCTCCCTTTGATAAACGTGGACTGGAATCTGTGACAGAATCAGGGATTAAGAGAATCGTTGATCCAAACTGTGAATTCTTCGTTTCCTCGGACTCGACTTGCAATGCACTCGAATGAGATGTGCTGCTTTGACTGATGGTTGTTAATCAGCAGAATACCACGCCGCGCCAACCAGAAGCCCCGTTTGTTGGCAAACAGGTTATTCAAATTCCTGGGGTTTACGGCAAGTGTTTCCTTTTCACCCCTTCCCCCCGCTACTCCCACTCCCCCTCCCCCCCTCCCGGCCCCAATTTTTCATACCGTCCGATGCTTCAAACGCCCGGAAAAGGACGCGGAAAAGCCTACGTAAACGGCCTGCTACGCAGGCTTATTGCGTTGTCAGTAAGCGTGTTGTCCTGTATCTGAAATCAACATCGACACTTGCTCCGTTTCCCGGGAGAGTGGGTCTTTATTAACCGACGAAGTCGGATTATGTAGGGAGAGAAAAACGGAAAAGATGTTGGTTGTCAGAGTAGGACTGGTACGAGACGACCGGAACGTGGATGTCCCATCTGGACCCCAGTGCTCTTGTAGTTTTTGTCCTGCGCGGCCAAAAAACAACGACCAAAGGCTCTGAAGTTGAAAATGGTGGATGACTAGGAACTATTAAACTAAGAGGGGATAGGATCATATGAACGCTAGATACACGAAGTGAAATGAACGGGTTCATGGTGACAGCTGGAATTCTGTTACTCGATCGATGGATCGTTCCTCTTGGTTAGTATAAGAAGCACAGAAGGATATACAAGTTAGTCTTTCTAGTTTTTTCTGTTTTACTCGTTCATTTTTGAACCAGTTTGTTCGATTTAAGAGTTCGAGACAAATTGTTGACTTTTACAGGGAATTCCCGGAAGAGCGAACCGGATTTGACGATTACGACATACGACATGTTTTAACGTATTTTAGCGTGGAACGACGACTTCGCGTTTTACTAATTTCTCCAGATTCTGACGATGCGTTTGTCTTTATCGAGAATCATGTTTTGATTTCGGTGCTATATTCCCAACAGTGTATACATATAGAGAGGATATTACACGGCGGCTTCAAGATATGAACTTTATTTTTAAGTGGTGAAAAACAATATTTTACGAACGAGCGCAGCGAGTGAGTAAAATATTGTTTTTTACCACGAGAAAATAAAATTCATACCTTCAAGCCGCCGTGTAATTTTCTTTTTATTATATAGACAAGAGTATTTTTGTACAAACAACAGTGAAAAAGCTGGGAATGACGTCATCGATATCCTCACTAGTGAGGATATATATCTTATTAGATGTTTCGGTGTGAAGTATCGCCGTATATTTTTACGAGTTGTGCTGTATTTGACGAGCCCACAGGGCGAGTCAAAATATAAACAACGAGTAAAAATATACGGCGATACTTCACACCGAAACATCTAATAAGTACCGTGGCCGAGGGTGGCCATCGAAAGTAAACAGTCCAAACCAAAAGTCGATCTTCAAAGTGAAAAGTCAAAATCAAAAATCAAATGTGAATTTACGAAATAAAAAGTCAATTCGCAAATTGAAAAGTCGAAATCAAATGTCGATTTCTGAAGCGTAGAAAATCGAGCTTCGAATTCTCACTTCTCACTTTCGACTTTCGACTTTCACCACCCCCCTACCCCCCTCCCCTATTAATTCGGAAGACTTGGTAGCCTCGTCCAGGCCGAGGAAAGTCGTTTTGCCATGTTCTTATATAATTTTTCCATTACTTAAAGTCTTTGAAACTCGAATAGTTTTCGGTTCAAAATGTCAAAGCGGAAGAATAAGAGCGACTTCAACGCCACGAATGTCGCAGAACTTACAAAATATTTGCAGGAATGTCGGTTTTAATAAGCGGATATTTGAAAACTTCGCTAGTGGAAATCGCCTCTGCAGTCGAAAGAATGGTTTTGCCAGTGGATCCAAACATCGAAAAAGATCGAGTTAATGATGCAGAGAATTTAATAATTCATGATAGGCTAATTCTCCATCCATTTTCCCCGAAGGCCGTGAACAACTTAAACTCTTCGCCGCCGTTTGGGTTGTGCGACATTTTTAACTATTTAATTTACCAATCCACTGCATACATTGCGGCCGCAATGTTCATACATCCCCCATCTCGACCACCTTTACACTTGCATCTTGCCTGAAGTACACTACCTCGGTTTGCATCTCTACCCTCAAGAATAAACCAGAGATCGTAGTACTCCTTTCCTCAGCTTTGCTTCATCCGTTTTGATTTTCATGAGAGGCTGTACTTTGGCTACATAAACATGGACACCCTCTTGATTCAACTTAGCAGTTACTAAAGATTCTACATAACCATCACTGAATAAGCGATAATCTTCAAATGACTTGTAAGCGGCCCATGCTAGTCGTAATCAGTGCAGTGGTGGTAAATCAAATAACCCAACGGCGGCGGCGAATTAAAGTTGTTCACGGTCTTCAGAGAAAATGGATTGTCGGGGGTTGAAGCGGAATATTTTCACTTTAAATATTCATTATTCCCCGCCCATTTTTCACAAGTATTCATTATTCCTTGCCTATTTTGAGATCAATATTCATTATTCCTTTAAATAGGTTGATGTTCCCAGGTATACAATTTTCAGACCCACAAAACGAGAGCGGTCAAATATTCTATTCCAATTCACAAGTTGTGCACAGGACACTGGACATTGTTCTGCTGCTATCCTTCTGGAAGGTGTTAGTTCATCACTTATTACATGCTTTTTTAATGGTGCCCTCTAGTTACACCTTCAATGGCCTTGATTAAAGTGTAAGACGCATGTGGCTTCTTTATTTGCTGACTAGCAAAATAGTACCCCCCAAAAAATAAGCCAAGCAACATGTTTCAGTGAAAAGCTTTATTAAACAAACAATGACGACAATGCGGTCCAACCAATGAGTCTATATAATCTGGAAAACAATGAAGTGTTGCACGATGTTTATAACAAGTTCTTTTGTAGGCCATTGTACAAACTTGTTCGAAAACGCGTTTATCTCCTTAACATCATCACTCGTGCAATCAAGTCGAAATTAGTGCACCTAACAGAAATACATAATATCACACCCGCTTTAAGCGAAACATAGTCTTTTGAAGCATGTACAAAGACAACAACTGTACGTAACCATAACGACTTGTCTATCAAGAGTTACTTCTAAACCAATAAGTGAACAACGGATAAAAGATAAATGTAGTGTTTGCCTTCAGGAATAACAGGAACGGTACAAGTGCCCACAAGTACGTCAACCGCTACATAATTTAAAAGTAGCATTCTGTTACCAATCTGAGTATCATTCCTATATCATGACACATTTTACATTGAGCACCGCTTTATGCGTTATCTATTTTCAGCTGTAGCTGTTAGATCAGCTTTGTGATTTTTCAAAAAAGTTCGACATCACCGTAATCTAATACGGGTTGCTGTTCTCCCTGTTCGTGTACGACAAGAAACCCTGGATGGTCCTCCCGGCTGTTCGTCGTCTGAGGCATCTGAAGCCTCATCCTCGGAGTCAATGTCACTGTCTACGCCTCCTTTGAGTATCCGCTCAATTCTTAAAACTTCTTGCTGCGAAATTGTGTACAGTTTTTCATTTGGCAGACCCTCATTGACTACAACTTCGACGCGGTCAATAACTGAATACGGCGAATTTCGACAATCTGAATATGACTCTTTAAAGGTGTATTTGTCTCCCGTTTCACAGTTGTCGAGCCATGTTATGCTCATACAGTCGTCAACGAAATCTATCCCGTCATTGCTCCCTTTCTTGATCAGCAAATCTTTCATAAGAACGGCAAGGAAAAATCCCCATTCCTCTTTTTTTCTACCGTGTTTCACTGCAATGGTCTCATTTTGTTTGAACAAGATGTCGCACTGAATAACTCGATTATCCTGGGAATAGCTTGACGAATTAGCATGACCTGCGGCCAAGTCTTCTGTGAGGACATCACAACTCGAATCTTGGCGCTGCTGTAAAGAGAATGAAATAGGATAAGGTAGCTGGCCGGTTTCTTCTTTACTCTTGTCTCTTACGGTATGCTGGCGAACGCTTCGTCCAAATGAAATGGCAAATTCACGTAAAGTTTTCTTCTCTTCAAGAGATAAATTTTGCAGATCACTTTGTACTGCATCGACAATTGCCTGTGGAATGGGCGGAGGAGTGTTAAGCACTTTGTTAGGATAATAACTCTTGGGACCAGTGAAATATTGAAAATGACCACTGTGCATTCTCTTTTCCAGCTCTCTTATACAGGCGGCACGCCGGATTCCGTATTCGAGTTGCGTTGGCATCGAGTCCTGTTGCCGCATTAAGGAGAAAAAATTCTCAACGATTAAAGTGGTAAGTGCGGAAAACAGAATCTGGTTGACGAGGTCTTCTTCCCCTAATTCTGTAAGAAGATTTTTTAATTTCACAAGGCTGCTATGAATCAGTTGAAATGACCTTCTTGTACAGTGAGGTATTATTTGGTCGGGACCTTGAGTAGCTGTACGGCCCGTTCGCTCACGTGTTTCCTCTCCCCAGGTCAAAAGAAAAGCAACAA
>OZ034974.1:19287764-19292764 GCA_964030785.1 Siderastrea siderea | reverse complement strand
CAACTGGATGGAAAATTAAAAACGTAACTAAACGCTTTCTAGCCAAGCTACATCTTTCAAACTTGGTGAATAAAAACTTTTGCCTAGCATTTTAACTTTACAATTCATAAGTTGTCCAGAATTCAATTTTTGAAAAAAATATTGCCGTCGGATTTCCATACACACACTATAATTTCTAACTGCGTTGCCTACCTGTCAAGATGGCGTAGAAAACCGTGATAAGGCCAATTAAAACATTTTTTTCGTGGTGTTCTGTTTTCCAACGTGGAATCTGTGAGCTTCAATGTGAGCTAACAAACGGATAAAAATGTTTAGATTCGTTAGTTGGCAGAGTTGAAGGGCCAAAAGTTTTCAAGTTCGATTCAAGTCTACTTTGAGATCGACTTTGAGGCTTGTGAACTATCATTGTTCATTCAATTGCAGAAAAATAGTATGTTATCCTTTTCACCTTTCACTGTGACTTCTTGTCTGTAGCGTTATTTGGTTTCGCTGGCAGACTGAAGTCAACATGAGTTTCGGATGAGTTTATTAGCGGTCAAATGGCGAAGATGCATGGATCTACTTAGATTTCAAACACTACACTTAGAAATCGATTAGAAAAGAACTCTCGATTTTTATTGTTGTTGTCGTCGTTGTTGTAAGCTTATGGTTTGGAAATCTGTTCAAGTTAAAAATAGTTTAAAAGCTTTACTTACCTGTCTTTCCTGTGCTTTCCCATCTTTACAAGTCCGAACAGTTCTTAGACCGTAACCAAAGCGTCGAAATTTAAAGCGGTCAACTGAAGCATGTGCTTTGAAAGTGACGTCACAAGAAAATATCTCCCTTGGGGAGTAGTCCGCGTTGCAAATTTTGTAAGCTTAACATGAGGCAGAGCGCCTGCCAAATATCGAAAATATAGAACACCTGCGATTCTCATTTGGAGACAGAGAGGGTGAGGAGAACTTATTTTCTCTTTGCAAGTATTCAATATTCTTGATTAAAAACTGAATATTCAATATTCCTTACAATTTTGAGCCAATATTCAATATTCCTTTACAATTTTAAGCCAGTATTCAATATTCATTATTCCGCTTCAACCCCCGATCCTGCACAATTCAGCCATATTCATGGCGTTGAAGTCGCTCTTATTCTTCTGCTTTGACATTTTGAATTGTATAGTAACGGCAACTTGAAATAGCGACTCGTAATTTGTAGACGTGTGGTGGGAACCGAATGTCCGAACGTTCGCGGTTTGTTTACATCAAAAGTCGCGTGACAATACACGTGAAAATCTAACGCCGAAAAGGTGAAATCTGATCAATTGTCTGATATTGTGATAACTCGTGGATTCTTGTGGCTTGCCTGTTTGTTATATTTCTCAGTTAAATTCGACCTCTGAGCGTTTGTTAAGCGACTTAATGTGGTTTTTACGCCGCTTTTGGCATTTTAGGTACGTTGAATTTGTTTCCTTTAGGAACTTGATAGGTTTTTTCAGCCTCTAATTCGAAATCGAATTAGCCTGTCATGAATTATTACATTCTCTGCATCATTGCCGGGTTTCATCTTTTTCGAAGTTTGGATCCACCAGCAAAACCATTCTTTCGACTGCAGAGGCGATTTCCATTAGCGAAGTTTTCAAATACCCGCTTTCTGAAACTCGGCGTTCCTGCATCGGGGGTTGAAGAGGAATAATGAATATTGAATACTGGCTTAAAATTGTAAAGGAATATTGAATATTGGCTCAAAATTGTAAGGAATATTGAATATTCAGTTTTTAATCAAGAATATTGAATACTTGCAAAGAGAAAATAAGTTCTCCTCACCCTCTCTGTCTCCAAATGAGAATCGCAGGTGTTCTATATTTTCGATATTTGGCAGGCGCTCTGCCTCATGTTAAGCTTACAAAATTTGCAACGCGGACTACTCCCCAAGGGAGATATTTTCTTGTGACGTCACTTTCAAAGCACATGCTTCAGTTGACCGCTTTAAATTTCGACGCTTTGGTTACGGTCTAAGAACTGTTCGGACTTGTAAAGATGGGAAAGCACAGGAAAGACAGGTAAGTAAAGCTTTTAAACTATTTTTAACTTGAACAGATTTCCAAACCATAAGCTTACAACAACGACGACAACAACAATAAAAATCGAGAGTTCTTTTCTAATCGATTTCTAAGTGTAGTGTTTGAAATCTAAGTAGATCCATGCATCTTCGCCATTTGACCGCTAATAAACTCATCCGAAACTCATGTTGACTTCAGTCTGCCAGCGAAACCAAATAACGCTACAGACAAGAAGTCACAGTGAAAGGTGAAAAGGATAACATACTATTTTTCTGCAATTGAATGAACAATGATAGTTCACAAGCCTCAAAGTCGATCTCAAAGTAGACTTGAATCGAACTTGAAAACTTTTGGCCCTTCAACTCTGCCAACTAACGAATCTAAACATTTTTATCCGTTTGTTAGCTCACATTGAAGCTCACAGATTCCACGTTGGAAAACAGAACACCACGAAAAAAATGTTTTAATTGGCCTTATCACGGTTTTCTACGCCATCTTGACAGGTAGGCAACGCAGTTAGAAATTATAGTGTGTGTATGGAAATCCGACGGCAATATTTTTTTCAAAAATTGAATTCTGGACAACTTATGAATTGTAAAGTTAAAATGCTAGGCAAAAGTTTTTATTCACCAAGTTTGAAAGATGTAGCTTGGCTAGAAAGCGTTTAGTTACGTTTTTAATTTTCCATCCAGTTGTCTATATTTTCCCGTAAATTGACGCGGTTCGCGGGAAAAAAATTATAGGCAAATGTATGGAAAATTAAAAACGTAACTGAACGCTTTCTAGACCAGCTACATCTTCCAAACTTGGTCAATAAAAACTTTTGCCTAGTATGTTTACTTTACGATTCATAAGTTGTCCAGAATTCAATTTTTGAGAAAAATATTTGCCATCGGATTCCCATACAAACACTATAATTTCTAACTGCGTTGCCTACCCGTCAAGATGGGGTCGGAAAAAAATTAGCCTTTTTTGAGCAATGAGTCACGTGAAGGAACTCGAGGAATGTATCATTGTAGATACTCTTCTTGTAATGAGATAAAAATTTGCGGCGCATTAGAACCTTGGCTGCTTGGGCATGCAATGTTAATCTGTGTATCGTTCTCCAGAGATGCCAGGAAAAAGGGAAAAAGTCATAAAAAGCAAAAAACCAAAGATCGCGAACATCATCGTCGTCATAGTCAACACGTTAAAAGGTATGCCTTTATAATACTTACAAAGTATGTGTTTTAGCAGAACGTTCACCTATTGAATTGTGACATTGTGCACTTGAAAATTTTATTTTTTTAAAAACTATTACAGGACCCAACGTCTTACGCGTTTTTACTGTTATGAGACTGGTAGATCTTAAGAAGTCGTGAATGAATATAGTATCGATTGAGCAGTACTAAATACTTCATATACTTTTAAGGGATGGGAATGAAGAACGACGAAAGCGATCATTGGCTAGCTCATCAAGCGAAGATGAATTGAAATATGAACCAATGAGGAAAAAGAACAAAAGAGCGGAACACTCATCAAGTGAAGTGGGAAAGAAAAGGTACTTATGGATGTTTTACAAATAGTTTCGAAAGACCTATGTTATAAAAACGTGGTTAATGAGAGATTTCAAGTCTTATTGGTGTGTTTAACTAAGGGTTTAGGCATACTTGCAGTAAAAATGATCAATTTTCACTAAAAATTGTATGCCTTTATGATACTTATAAGTATGTGCGTTTCTGCATAATATTTGCTCTATTGGCTTATGACACTGTCCACTTGAAAATTTTATTTTTAAAAAAATTACAGTACCCAACCTCTTGCCCGTTTTTACTGTTATGTAGATCTTAAGAAGTCGTGAGTGGATATAGTATCGATAGAGCAGTACTAAACACTTCATATACTTTTAAGGGATGGGAATGAAGAACGACGAAAGCGATCATTGGCTAGCTCATCAAGCGAAGATGAATCAAAAGATGAACCAATGTGGAAAAGGAGCAAAAGAGCGGAACACTCATCAAGTGAAGTGGGAAAGAAAAGGTACTTATGGATGTTTTACAAATAGTTTCGAAAGACCTATGTTATAAAAACGTGGTTAATGAGAGATTTCAAGTCTTATTGGTGTGTTTAACTAAGGGTTTAGGCATACTTGCAGTAAAAATGATCAATTTTCACTAAAAATTGTATGCCTTTATGATACTTATAAGTATGTGCGTTTCTGCATAATATTTGCTCTATTGACTTATGACACTGTCCACTTGAAAATTTTATTTTTAAAAAAATTACAGTACCCAACCTCTTGCCCGTTTTTACTGTTATGTAGATCTTAAGAAGTCGTGAGTGGATATAGTATCGATAGAGCAGTACTAAACACTTCATATACTTTTAAGGGATGGGAATGAAGAACGACGAAAGCGATCATTGGCTAGCTCATCAAGCGAAGATGAATCAAAAGATGAACCAATGTGGAAAAGGAGCAAAAGAGCGGAACACTCATCAAGTGAAGTGGGAAAGAAAAGGTACTAATGGATGTTTTACAAATAGTTTGGAAAGATCCTGTTTTACGAAAGCCAATGGGTAATTTTAAGTCTTATTGGTGTGTTTTAACTGGGGTTTTAGATCGATAGAGCAGTACATGCAGTAAAAGTGATAAATTTTCACCCAACACGTAAATTCAGAGGTAATTGCATATTTTAACATGTGCATTTCAGAGTCGCCACGTTGGATCGTTTCTTTACAAAGGAGCCAAAGCGAGCTGTGAGTAATGCTCAAGGTTAGTAACTTTGCAGTTCTACAAAGTGAACCTAATTGAACCATGAAATTTAGTTAGTCTAACATAGTGTTAATAAAAGTATGTATTTAGGGCCAAGTTCACTAATTGCCCATTACGCTCCAGTATAAAAATATTGAGGAGATAAAAAAATAATTTTTGTTTATCGTACCAATCTCTATTTTGTTTTATTTTTGCAGAAAACATGCTCAT
>OZ034974.1:19127764-19282764 GCA_964030785.1 Siderastrea siderea | reverse complement strand
GGTGTAACTAGAGGGCACCATTAAAAAAGCATGTAATAAGTGATGAACTAACACCTTCCAGAAGGATAGCAGCAGAACAATGTCCAGTGTCCTGTGCACAACTTGTGAATTGGAATAGAATATTTGACCGCTCTCGTTTTGTGGGTCTGAAAATTGTATACCTGGGAACATCAACCTATTTAAAGGAATAATGAATATTGATCTCAAAATAGGCAAGGAATAATGAATACTTGTGAAAAATGGGCGGGGAATAATGAATATTTAAAGTGAAAATATTCCGCTTCAACCCCCGACTCTAATGTTTATATTTGTGACAATAAAGGATTTGAAATATTATCTGCAACGTGATGAGTTTCCCTGCTGATGTTTGTAACGTCGGGCCCGGCTTATATAAAATTATTTTGCAGGATGTTGTGTTTCGTATCATGGAGTGTGATCTATAGTCCCTCTTCGTCATGAAATTGAAGTTGTAGCTTCTTTATAGCTATGCAACGTGTAATAGATGGCTGAACTCCGCTTCAGTCAAACGTGTGAAAGCAAAGTTAATGTGGGAACGGCTAAAACACGAGCGTGGGAGTCGTGCAGGACTGTCATCCCCGTTTTACACAGTTGATATACGAGTTTTCTGAACTAGAAATAGAACACAAAACAAATGGTTTCAGACCTTTGTACTGACCAATTTATTGCAACATTGAAAAAGAATGTCTTCTTGTCTTCTTTTCTTCGTCCATGATCTGACACGAAAACTTTGTCCAGTCTTCCGCTCCGTTAAGAAAATGTTAGGGGAGGGGGGTAGGGGGGTGGTCAAAGTCGAAAGTCGAAAGTGAGAAGTGAGAATTCGCAACCCGATTTTCGCACTTCAGAAATCGACATTCCATTTCGACTTTTTAAGTTGAGAATTAACTTTTTAAAGCGACTTCTTAGTTCGTAAATCGACTTTTGATTTTTGAGTTTGACTTTTCACTTTGCAGATCGACTTTTGATTTTGTGTTTTTGACTTTTGATGGCCACTGTCGGCCGCCGTAAATAAGAGATTTATTATCCAACGTAACCTTTTTCAACCTTTTTCAGTAACTTGAAAAAAAAATACAAGTGTAACAGGATGAGCGCGCGCACGGTACTGTACAATAACCAACTGTACAATATCGTGGGATATTTGTACTCGTTTCGCGCGCTTTCTGTACAATAACTAATACAGTTGGATAATAAATGGAAAATACGCCACTCGAGTCCCGGATGTAGTTTCGTATGAAATTTACGAGTGGTCTATTTTCCACTAAAACGCTCTTGTCTATATAATAAATATATTTAATGATTTATTTCGTATTTGCAGTCACGAGTTGGCTCAAAAGGAGCCTTCGACGTGATTTACAGGAACTGTGCACAAAGTGTGGTTCCTAGGAATAGGGAGGAGTTAAATTCGTTTGGGTTGTTCGCGGCTGTTAAGATGCTTATACTGATCAATCGTAAGGATGAGGTTACCTCATTGGGAATTTTATCGCCGATTTATTGAAATGCGTCTGTTTTAAGAGTTGTGACGGCTTTTTTTGTTCATGGTTTTGAGGAAGACAGAACAAAAGACAGCGAAAAATGATCATGAGTGAAAAATGAGGTTGTGTGCGTAGTGTGAAGCTATGTTTGGTGAGGAGAGGGTGAATAACTCGGTGGCTCTCCTTTGGGGTCGCCTTTTCAGTTGGTCAAATTTCAGCCTTGGTTGCTGCAATTCTTTAAATCGATGTCCACTCACAAGAAAAGACTTTGTTCTCGACCAACACCAGCACGGGGGCCAGATGGGACGGTTGTGCAGCCCTCGGGGCTACTCGTTCTTTTCATGGGACGTGCAGTTATGCACGCCTCGCTTGCTTTATTTTCAGGGCGAACCAACACTTCGTCGGTTCTGCATGCATTACGGGCCTATGTTTTTTAAAATTTGTCACGGAACAGTGAATGCTGAGTCATAGCTACACGGCATTATTTAGTGTTTAGTCGTCGGATGACAGAGGTTTGGCAAAGGGTGTGTTCAGACGTTTATTGTGGAATCTCCTGCAGAAAATGTCGGGTTACAAGCTACTTCCCCGGACGTGGTCGAGCAGAAATTTGTCGACTGTGTTTCGCAGCTGCAAAGATAGATTTCGAAGATGTTCGATTGAGTGGGGAAGAATGGGTCAAGGAGAAAGCAAGTGAGTAAAGGGTCACTGGGTCAGGTGACGATCCATTTGTACCTCCTCTTTGAGTGGTTTAATGTACCCTAACCATGTGAGAAGGGGGGAGGAAGTGCAGGTTCTGAAAATCTCATAGGAAAATAGGTTAATTTTGAAGAGCACCGTCCGGAAGCACTGCCGCCAATTGCTTTCATGTGGAGATCATAATCCGTTCAGTCAGTTCGCAAAAGTAAACATGAAAGAAAGCAGTAAAGCTCAACTGGCGGTTGCTTATCGGTGATTCGATGTGTGACATTCTATAACAGGACTGAGAAACATAGAAGAATGACTGTTTGGTTTAAACATAAAAGAAAAAATTGCAAATCGCGGGAGAGAAGTTGCGTCAGGTCGCGCGTGCACGCGAAGTGAGGGAAACAAATTCTTCATCTAGCTTCTTTTCACAGACATGCTATGGTGTTAGTATTTCTTATTTGCTCATGCACAGGGCTTTGTTATTTTAGAGTTGACTTTCTCGTAATGGTATTTCTTGGCGAACTATACTTTTCGTGACGTTTATTTCTCTGTTGGCGTTGTGCATGACAGAGCTGAATAACAACTGCGCATGTCAAAAGCGCGCGCCAAGGAAAACTGGGGACCACAATACAAAACCATAGCAACAATGGCGGACTTTTTAAAAATTTTGACACCGCGAAGTTTTTCACCTTCAATAAGAGTTTTGTTGCAAACTTAAGTTTCAGACTTCTGCAAAGCCTTCGTCTGTTGTCAGGACAAATTATATCTTTTGTACACCGAGGTTATTTTTCTGAACACCAGGTGAAAACGTGTCTAAAAAACACCAGTCTGCGAAAATGCAGCGAGATTCTTACCATTCCTGGAGTACACCTCGTCATCTTGCCTTTACATTCTTCCCCTGACTGGGTACTCTTACACAGGAGCAGGTGTGGTGACCGGAACTTTCCCTCCACATTGTATAAAAGCAACACAGTGCGCAATCACTGCATTTTCGCGGACTGGAGTTTTTGAGAGACGTTTTCATCTGGTGTTCTGAAAAATAAGCTCGGTGTGCAAAAGATAAAATTTGTCTCGACAACAGATGAAGGCTTTGCAGAAGTCTGAAACTTAAGTTTTCAACAAAACTCTTATCGAAGGTGACAATCTTCGCGGTGTCAAAATTTTTAAAAAGACCGCCATCTTGTTGCTATGTTGTTGCTATGGTTTGTCTTGTCGTCCCCAGTTTTCCTTAGCGCGCGCTTTTGACATGCGCAGTTGTTATTCAGCTCTGTCGTTGTGCATACGTTTTTAGCCAATGACGTCACGTTAGTGACGTCATATGGCTACTGTCAGGGCCTAAAAATCAACGATATACGCATATATATGATACGTGAGACGTCTGTCTTACGATTTGTGAGGCTGGGGGGATATTCTGTGAGACGATGGGTGGGGGTGTGCACCAGGAGACTGAAACTCTTACCTTATCAGTGGCACAAACCCATACAGCTTATACTATAGGAGTACGTCCCCCGGGCTTTGAAGTGTTTTGCATTTGCAAGTGTGGACCTGCTTCGAATGCCTGTTTTGTGTACGTGAGGTCTGGCAGGATTTTATTCGCGTTGTAGTCCTGTGTTTACTTAACTGAAGTACAAATTTCCACAGCAGCAAATGCAAGACGGACTTGCCAATTTGAGATGTTGTATGAACAGAACGTGGAAATTAACGTTACTTCGATCCCTAATTAACAGTGAAAGAGACAGTATTTAAAGCCCAAGTTAAAAAGACTAGAGTAAAACAGCATAAAATTTTTCGGGATTATCTCTCGGTAACAGCGAATCTAAAATTTGCAGTGTCATTTTTGAGTGCGTGTTATAAAACATGAACCCATTTAAAACTAAATCGGAAATTGCGCGGCTTGTTGCTAGTTATTCGTAAAACTGAAAAACATGAATGAAACTAGTGTTAAAATCCAAGTCACAGTGGTGATCAAGGAATTAGAGGATGGATGTACTAAAATCTTTACAAGATACTAAACGTTATTTCGGGGTTATTCATAGCCCAAAGTGTAAAGCGTATGTTGAGCAAATTTGCATAGTTGACAGCTGTAATTTCAGTCGTAGGAATGTAACGCAACACTTAAAACATCTCGAACCGACCAAAACAGTACCGAAAGATTAACAACAACAGATATGCGACAAAGCATTCTAATAGAGACCTGTTGGATCTACTGGAAAGCGAGCTGAATTTGAACATTTTCGTACTGTTCAAACGAAATTTTTTCGGCTGTTAAGGTTGAGACTCAAAATAAACACGTGCGCTAAAAATAACTTTGTACCGTGGGAAAGTTACAAATGTAAACATACTTTGGTCGATTTGTGAAGCAAAAAGACGAAAATTATTATAGCCGACTTGATTACAAAGCAAGCAACTTCAATCAACAGGGGAAATAAATATAGTTGCAAAACTATTTGAGTCGTGTTTATAAACACTAGTTCAAACTGATTTCGAACGAAAATATTGTGGATACAAGAAACGCCGTTTGATGGCAGACTCCTGTTTTGACAATACAATGTACTAAGAACGTAAGTGGTTGACTGAAAGGTCTGAAACCTTACAAATTAAACAAAGTAAAGCGAGTCGCGTGTCACACAAATTTTGCAGAGCGTCAAAATGGCACCCTTTAGAAAGTTGACCGTTTATGAGCACTGAAAAGTATTGGATATTGGGTGTCTGTAAACCCCGGAACACCCCGGAACATCCCCGGAACACCCCCGGAACAGCCCGGAACAACCCCGGAACAACCCCGGAACACCCCTGGAACATCCCATAATACCCCCGAACACCCTCGGAACAGCAAGGAACACCCCCGGAACACCAAAAATAGTGGTCAGCGGTCAGACTGCTCACGAATTGACTAAGCCGAAGACCTCCGAAGATTCCCAATTCTTCATAGGACTTTTGCGGATCACCCTGAGATTTCCGAGCATTTCAAGAATGCTTGGAATATTTTCGAAGCTTTTAAGAACAGCGAAAAAACCATTAATTAATGGGAAAAATATATCATGTACGTGACCTTCATATCAATAACTTACGATTTTCAGCGGTATGAAAATGTGACAGTTGAACTGTTAATTCTGCATTGATTTTTCTCGTGTGAGGTTTGCATTATCACGTTCAAAAATCAGGTGTGACCTCAAGGACATAACAAAGCCAAATGATACAGTGTCACGCAATGCTAAAAGGTCATTATTCCGAGGTCAAACGATCGTCATCGTTTTATTTCCACAGGCGCATGGAAATGTTTGGCCGCCGGTTCGTTACGCTAATATATACACCTCATTTAAAAAAACCTCAGTTTATATTAATTTGAAGTATCATACCGTAGCCATGAGTACTTCAGGAATGTTAAAATCCGAGAACGTTTTTCCATGTCTAATAAATTCCCATCTTGCAGCTTTCTCTTGTCATATTTGAATGACAACATTTTTGCAGTTAGGCCTGCATATATTTTTGGTTAACAAAAGAGCGTAGCTCGGAAGATAAATGAGTAGGAGAAATGTGCGCCTGCAAAAAAGTTACTCACTATAATTTTGTAGAGGTATCCGAGGGCTTATAATGTAGGATGTCACAACGTAACCCGGGAGCAAACGGATCGAACGAGTTTACACTCTTCTAGCGAGAAAAGGAACAAGTATTTTATTTACTTTCACAAGATCTAGTTAGACTTTAAGAGAAAAAATTCAGTAAACGAAAAAAGGAAAATATCAACAATGAGAGTACATATCACATTTCCTTGAACTTTGCAAAGTTCGTGTGCTCCATCAATAAGCCAACTTTATATGTTGCGATAAACCTTGAGTTACAACTTACTTCTCAAAACTATTCAAACATTTTTCTAATTGGTCTTTAGAAGGAATGGCGGTGTTTCTTTGCCCAGTTCGTACAGTAACAGCACGTGGGGCATTTATTGAGAAAATGCGGTAGTACTAGCTACATAAATTGAAAAGGAACAGCCTTTGCGGAAACAAAATAAATCCTATAGACGTTTAGCAGCCTACAAAATCTGTTTTGTTTGCGTGCAAAATCAGTCACGCAATGCCCAAGAGTAAGTTATTGCGACCGTGACGTGTTATATGGTGAATTGAATTATTATTCGGGATGCCCACCCCCAGAATTTTACTTATAGACGTCACATCGATTTGTCGAGAGTAATAATGCAAATCTCGCATGAGTTACAACAACTTCAATAATTGAATTGAAATATTCAAAATCAAATCTTTGTCGATCTAAAGGACACCAATGTTATTTTTTATTTTATTTTTGTCATTTTGTCTTCGGGTAATCCGCAAAGGTCTTCGGAAAAATTCGGAAATCTTCGTTAATCTTTGGAGGTCCTTGGGTCAGTCTATGCGTGAGCGGTCTGACCGCTGACCACTATTTTTGGTGTTCAAGAGTGTTCCTGGCTGTATTGAGGGTATTCCGGGGCATTATGGGATGTTACGGGGTATTATGGGATGTTCCAGGGCTGTTCCGGGGTTGTTTCGGGCTGTTCCGGGCTGTTCCGGTGGTGTTCCGGGGTGTTCCGGGTGTGTTCCGGGTTTTACAGAAACCCTTGGATATTCGCCGGTAGAAGTAAGAAATTAAAAGGTTCAACTGCAACTTGCATTTATTTCTGAAGTAAAATTGTTAACTTTCCACTGATCTTTGCCTAAGTTATGTATGCAATATTTTTTGACGGTGAGTTTAAGTTTAAGTTTACTTGTTTTTGTCTCTGTTCTTTGAACAACCGTGAAATAAAGAGCTTTCTTCGGTTTCTTTACTCCGCGTAGTCACGCTGCTCAATCATTACCAGGTTTTATAGTGGATAACCACAAGATCTTTTTGGTGGTGGTGGTGGGGGGGGGGGGGGGTTGGGGCTGAGGGGTTAGGGGGGACTTACCGGAGATGTAAAGTCCCATAGGTTGTCAGGAGAAATTTCACCACATTGGGTGGTTCCAGAAAATATCCATACCCATACCACGGGCGGCATCTCGGAATTCCGAAGGGGAGGGGGGGTTATGTCGACTGGAATTCCGAGGACATTGGGGGGTTACGTTGACTGGAATTCCGAGGACATGGGGAGGGTTCATTGGACTGGAATTCCGGAGACATACGGGGGTTTTCAGGAGAGTAACTTCCAGTTTGGTGTAATTACGTCTCTTCAAGAAAAACTCGTTAAAAACGACTCATCTAAGGATGATGATTCACTCGTAAACACGAGACACGTTCAACTCAATCAACACGCCGGAGACACATTTCAATGGTGATGGTCAATAAAATGTCTATGCTAACATGACGGCTGAAAGCTGTTCACTTGCCAGTAGATCGGTCACAAAAGCGATCGTAGGCTTTCCTTCGATTGTTTTGCTCGAATACAATACTGTAGATCCCAGCAAAGGGTTTTCAGCCCCTATATTAAAGCAGATATCATCGAGACACGTGAAATTGTTGCGTTACATACCATGCGACGTTCATTGAAAAGGTCAGATTTCACGCGTTAAGCAAATTTGATGTGCTTTTGATCAGACTACGTTCACTATTTTGTACAAATTCTTTTACACGTAAAGTTGTCATTGACTTTGAATTTCAATGTGAGTTTCATTTACTATTTTAATTTTAATCGAAGGATAAAGTGCGGGGAAAAAGTTTGATTTGTTCTCGTGCAATTTATTTGAGGCCGCAGTACAGTATGCAAATTGCGTTCACTGTGAACTAAAAACAAATTGCAGGAAAAAAAGCCTGCTATTTTACTCTAATTCGTTTCCTAACATCATAACCTTCGATTTTTAGAATAGGTTGCATTCAACGGTTTCGCTTTTGACGGCAGGTTTGAGTCTGGCAAACGCAATTATGAATTTCCAATTTAAATTTAGCTTTGTTGTTAAATTTTACGTCGCATTCGGCACGCAAATTATTCACGGCAACCCTTGACACCAAAAATTATAGACACACGTTTAAACACTGGACCAAGCGTTGGAATGACTTCAAAGCCGTTTGAGTTCTGTAATGTTTAATGGATTATCGGAAGTGTACGTTTTGCAGTGGAAGGTTACAACGTAAAATATCACTCAGTCGGCCGCTGTTTGTCATCACGCAACATTGATTGTTTGCTGTGTTGAATGTACCTCTTTTTCTTTTGGAGGGAGCGAAAGGATTAATTTCCGTTTAATAAAGGTGTTTGGAATATAGAGAGGGCTTTTCAAATCAGTTGGAAGAAAAAAGCGGCAATTCCTAAGGGGGGTTTGAATGATTACGGAATTCCGAAGGCATGGGGGGGTAGAACGGTTTGGAATTCCAAAGGCAAGGGGGGGTTGAGCATTTTGGAATTTCCTAAGGCAAGGGGGGGTCTAGATGAAGATGCCGCCCGTGGTAGGGTATGGATATTTTCTGGAATCACCCATTGTGAAAAAAAAACGTCATTGGCTCTGCGCGCATTGCGTGCCTATGTTTATTTAAGTCACACAATGAAAATATAACGGGGCCAGGCAGGCGTGACATGCTTAGTTATGGTTTACAATATAGCTGTCGTGCAGCAGTGAAAGCCTGCGGAGATATTTATACATGTATTTTTTTTGTCAGTTCGCCTTTATGGCAAAGGTAAAGGTAGGACTTGATATAAACTATAGTGCCTCTTGAACAGGGGAAGGTATAAGGGACAAATTCATGGTTTGGTGTCAGAAAAAAATTACTGGAGATCGAAATATCTAATCTTGTCAGAATTGTTAAGGTAAAAATGAATAATCTGAGCCCATTCACAAAACAAGATTCTAGTACCTCTTAAGCATTCTAGCTCAATTTTATATGGGAGTCCCCCACCCCCACCCTCTGAGACCCTTCTCTCTAACGTCAGCCTTAATACTGTATTTTACATTTGTGTATTGACTATTTGAGCCAAACTGAGTAAACCAATGCAGTATAAAAATGCCTTTCTTGTTTCAGCTGGTAGACCTCCTCTTGGTCAAATGCCCTTTATTGTGACTCCTGAAGGAAATGTTCTTGGACAGTCTGCAGCAATTATGAAGTACATCTGCAAAGAAAGAGGTAAAATTTTGCTTCTCGTCTATTCACAGAATTATGCACTATATTATAAACATCCCAAGCAGATGGAGTCCTGGATGGAATATTACTGAGGGTCTAATTGTAGGGAGGTAACTGAAAACCTGTTATTTTTACTACCCTCTGTAAGCAAAAGTGCCTCAAAAAGATACAGCCTGTTAAAGATAAAAAGGAAAATCGTTTAACCTGTTCAAGATGGGGTGAATTTCACTCTATCTGCAGTGTTAAATAAGGTCAAATATGGGAGTGCCGCTAATCCCCTCCCCTGGAGGGTGAATGTTTGCAAGTCTAGCAAACACTGAAACATTTAAGAGCCTGAGCCTACAAAAGGAGCATTGGAAGCACATTGACAAGTTGAATGGTAGAGGAAGAAACAGCCATGAAACATTTAACATTTTCAAGATTTTCCTAATTCCCTGGTTTAGCTGAGAATTAATGGTTTTCCAGTAAAGAGTCAAAAAGGCTTCCTTAATAATAAAAACATGGCAATTTCAGTTTGAATTTGTCAACTGCAGTTGATAACCACTGCTCAACCTAGGCCTGAGACCAGTTATTCAGATTTTGTGGATTCATATATAACCAAAACAGGTCTCAGTCACCACTGTGAATATTTATAAACTGGGGACATCTATAATTATAGGCACCACAAATTTATTTTTGAGCCAGCTTCAATACTTGTTGAATTGATCAGTTTAACTATAAGTTAAACTGATTTATAAATGTCAGTCTGTTGAGGTGTATAATTTAATTGTTGCCTAAGCTGGACAGTTTTCAATTGTGGCCTCAATTGGTTTTGTTTGACATCAAAAACAACAACAACAACAACCATATTTCAATACCGACAGTACATATTGTACATGTAACTAACCCGCAAATAACAATTAATGTTTATTAAATCGAGGCGGGCCAGTCCTTAACGTAATTATAACCTTAAGATTATTACCTTATTAGTCCTTAACATTATTACATAATTTATTCATGTCAATTATTACATCACAATTTACTTTACCACATTATGTAATGCACATGTCATCAGATCCCAGTCACAGATTTATTTTGCTTGGTAAAACGTATGCTGACTCGCTGCAGTTGCTTTGAACTGTTTGATCTTATTCATCATCAGCCAACTCAAAGACTACATCATTTGGGTTATTTTATGTCTCGATCATATTGCTTTAATTCACATGGAAATGGCTAATTTATGAAAAATCAGTCTGCTTAAATAGGCTGCTAGTGGATTGGTTATTTTTTTGATAATGGCTTTTTGGTTTGCTTTTATGATCTTTTATAGCATCAATTAGAATTAGAATCAATTAGTACCACTCCTCTTTATAAAATTTTTATTGCAAAAGTAATTTGAGGATAAAAACAATTATCTATAAAAGGCTATTTCCAGTTCATGCAGTCGATCCCGTAAAATAATTATTCACCTATTTTGCAGAGCTGTATAAACGCTAATTATTTGTCTGATTTATATTAGTCAGTGATGATTGAGCTCCAAATGTAATGACAATATGCTCAAATCCAAGCACAATTTTTCTTGGTTCAGTAACTGAACCAAAGAAATGGACCCGCTGGTGCCCACTGGGATTTGTGATGGACAGGCTGAAAACGTCACTCTAATGCTATTTATGCTCGCTCCGTATTTAACTCCGTTTTCTGCAGAGTGGCTGATCTTGACCCTGACTTGGATGCTTCTGGTTTACTGCCAGGACTAATTATTAGGTCTTCCCTAGTCAGGTTCATAGATGAGGTTAAATAAATTTGTCTTCACCTGGGGGAGAAAGACATAAAATTTATTGGAGCAAAGTTATAGATTGATTCTTAAAGGAAAATTATGTTTCATAATGGCTGAGGTCAAAAATTGAAATAATAATAATAACAATAATAATAATAATAATAATAATAATAATTATTATTATTATTATTATTACTTATATATATAAGCGCAAATTGAACAAATATAGTCTTAATGGAACAGAAATCTGAATGCTTAAACAGTGCTCCTGCTTGTCTTCCTTCCTGCAGAAGGGATGAGTTGAATATGGAATTATTAAATAAATGTAAAGAAGATCCTCGCAGTTATTAACGCAACTTATGCAGTTGCGAAAAGAAAGCCTGAAAAAATCAGGCTTGCCGGGACTCGAACCCTGACCTCTGCGATACCGGTGCAGCGCTCTAACCAATTGAGCTAACAAGCCAACTGGGAGCTGGTCATTAAATTGGTTCGTAATATACCCGGGAAAGATGAAGATGAAATTGTGAATATATGAAACTCATATATTTGAACTGCGGAATGAAGAAATAAATGTAAAGAAGATCCTCGCAGTTATTAACGCAACTTATGCAGTTGCGAAAAGAAAGCCTGAAAAAATCAGGCTTGCCGGGACTCGAACCCTGACCTCTGCGATACCGGTGCAGCGCTCTAACCAGTTGAGCTAACAAGCCAACTGGGAGCTGGTCATTAAATTGGTTCGTAATATACCCGGGAAAGATGAAGATGAAATTGTGAATATATGAAACTCATCTTTCCCGGGTATATTACGAACCAATTTAATGACCAGCTCCCAGTTGGCTTGTTAGCTCAATTGGTTAGAGCGCTGCACCGGTATCGCAGAGGTCAGGGTTCGAGTCCCGGCAAGCCTGATTTTTTCAGGCTTTCTTTTCGCAACTGCATAAGTTGCGTTAATAACTGCGAGGATCTTCTTTACATTTATTTCTTCATTCCGCAGTTCAAATATATGAGTTTCATATATTCACAATTTTATGGAATTATTGTTATCCATATGCACGATGGCATTCATTTCTTTACTTAAGTTAACCGACAAATTGTGTTGTAGCAATTCAGCCACTACTCACTCGGACTTTGTAATCATAAAAAGTGACTGTTAAACTCAGGCAACAACCTACCAAAAAAATAAATAAATAAATAAATACATAAACAAATAAAGGGTGAATTCCTCACTTTTGCATTGAAAATCTTGACCCCATGCAGATTACGTGTTGTTCGTGATGATCTCAGTAAAGCCAAAATCATATAATCATTATGTTAAATATAGCCTTAATTTGATAATGCAAAGAAACAAAGCAATTATAACCTTCTAATCTACTAATTAGGTTTGAGTCCATCTGACAGTTTTGATGAAGCGACAGCTGATATGATAAATGATGGCGTTACTGATTTGCATCAAGCTATGACCAAGATTTATTTTGAGAAGGATGAAGCTAAAAAGGTTGGTATCATTAAAATGACAAGGGGAACTTGTATGTTAATTATAACTCAAGTTTTAATTGGGTCCTGAACGGGTAAAATGGAATCTGTGATTTGCCTATGACAAGGCTGCAGTTGCAGAGACTGGGATTTGGCCACTCGTTCTGGAAAAGGAATTTGGGAAATTAATGTTTTGGAAATGGGATTTTGAGAAAAAAATTGGCCTGGGAACCTTTATACCCCAGTTAACCCACTTCAGGACGCTTGTCAGATATTTACTGGTTGGTTTATCTCAATCGATCAGTTCTTGCAGGCAGCTGTTGTTCTCTCACTCAAACTTTTAACTGGGCCTTGCATTAACTTTTTTCACAGAAAGCTTTTCTCATTTGCATTACAATTCAGTTGAATAAAAAAATGGTTTCAAGCCAACTTTGGGCAATATTTTTAAGCTTCTACTCTAAGTTGCCTTTCCTGATGACGTCCACATCCAGTAATACATTTCAGTACAAATGAGATAAGGTATCTGTGAATTAAGTTGTATATTTTTATAATGGGACATTGTAATGTTATAATAATTTATTTATTGTAATTTATTTTTTCTGCCTCAGTATGCCAGAAATCCAAGATTGATTTTTCCGTCGGTTAAAGTTTTTCCGCTGCCTCAGGTGTAAGTTTTAAAGTGGTTATATGAGATGCAAAATAAACACAGACCAAAGAGGCTTTGATTATGCTGAGTCATGCGATCTTGAAAGCTTAAAAATCATAGTGAAACCATGATCAATAACTCCGGGACAAATCGTTCCCCGGGGGCTTTTATAGGTTATCCCCGTAAGATGCAATTAATTGGTCAACAGAATGAGAACAGTAGATATAGGAATGTTTAACGTGATAAATACTGATCTCAGTGAGCTGCTATCTCCTATTGCGTTTCAGGAGGAACTGAATAAGGAATTCTTTGAGACTACACTTCCTGCCCGCCTTGAGAAGTACTCGGCTCTTCTCAAAAGCCGAAATGAAGGAAAAGGCTTCTTTTTTGGTGACAAGGTAACACATACAAAATACGTGAATCATAACGTATTTAAAAAGATACGTAAGAAGTACGACCTGTCGTCGTATTGTTTCCTAAAGAATTAAACATGGCTCCATTATATTGTCTAATTAATCTCCACCATTGTATAAATGGGTAAAAACTAGCCGTCAGGAAATCTAAGAAAATGCTAACGGGTGACGGACTAGCGTCCCATTCAGGGGAAGTAATGATGCTTGTTTTGCTGTGAGCCCAGCCCGTCCTGATTAATCCCTAATGGCTCATTTATGGATTAAATATGTGATTTTTCTAAACGTTTTAAAGTGGTACTATGATCAAAAAATCACTTCTATTTTTTCTTCGGATTTCGAAACTATGTTTGTTAAACACTCCCCAAGCGAAATTATAAGCGTTAATTTTGAGAAGAAGACCGTTAATTTAAACTGCAATTTTCCGGTTTAATGGTCCGCCATTATTACACCAGAAAGGATACAATGACGTCATACACTCAAGAGCTGTAAAATGTAGTGTGTGAACGCGGCTTACAAATTATGCAAAACACGAGTTTGAGAGTGTGAAAGCTCAAAACTCCCGTGCTGCATACTAAATAAGGCACTTTCACACACACTGCATTTTACAGCTCTTGAGTGTATGACGTCATTGTATCCTTTCTGGTGTAACAATGGCGGACCATTAAAACGGAAAATTGCAGTTTAAATTAACGGTCTTCTTCTCAAAATTAAGGCTTATAATTTCGCTTGGGGAGTGTTTAATAAACATAGTTTCGAAATCCGAAGAAAAAATAAAAGTGATTTTTTGATCATAGTACCACTTTAACTAATATATCCAACGTTCTCGTTTTTCAGTTTCAACATAATGTACGTAGATTCTCGCAAAGTCTGACGTTTAACGCGTCTTTGTGTCACTGATATCGTGTTCCATTAATTTAAGTTTGTGAGAGTAGGTTTTCATATTTCACATTCTTGCGATATAGCGTGAATGCACAATGTCTTAATTCTTCTTACTTGTACTAGATAATGCTTGATTTTGTTACTTCAGTGTAACAGCTGGGAGAAGGTGGATGCCGATCTTGCGACTCTAACATACTTTCAATTTTCTTTGTCTTCTGCAGCTGACGTATGCCGACATGACGTTCTTTGACCTGTTCAACAATTGACTTGGTAAAGGTGAACCAAAAGTACCTGAGCAACTCAAGAAATTCCCTTTGTTGTTGGAGCATTATAACCGCGTCCTGAACGTGCCCGAAATAAAGGCCTGGATCGAGAAACGCCCTGAAAGCAGCTTTTAAGAACATATACATGTACAGTCGTGTGATAATATTTTAAACAACAGAGTGTTTCTGTCGAGGGACTATCGGCTGATAATTACCCACGTAAATGTGATGTAGGCCTAAAACAAATGATAGCACGACAAGCGAAGCGTCTTGGGCTTTTAGGAACATCAAATTTCAAAGGAAATCATCATGTCGATAGTCTTGAGACAAAAGCACTCTATTGTTCTTATTGTTCACCAATAAATTTTCTTCTGACCAAAAATCACTGAAACTGGAAGACCCTTTAGGCACAAGGTTGAAATAAAAAAAGCGAATTAACATACAAATTAACGCTCAAAATATTAACGAAATTAAAATTAGACAAGAAATTCTGAAGAATTTACAGGCGGCGAGATAGTCTCTCCCCCTCCCTCCCCCTCCCCTTTTCCTAAGGAAAAAAAAGGTTTAACTTTAGTAGTTCGTGGTTTCCGGTGAGCTGTTATGGACAATTTGCACTTCCGGTATGTAAGGAAATGAATGTATGTATGCCACTTAAGAACTTTGTTTTTTTGTAACCAGTGACCTCTGTACGACTTCTAGCGGGACAGGATAAAACCATGTGGCTTTACCTGGAGAAATAAATCGTTCTTAAACCGTGATATCGTTAAGTACGGCCCCTAGGCATTCACAACAAATGTTTCAGCCTTCAGGCATGGGCTCCATTCGGATCCTAACGACGCGAGTGTAGCCTAATTGCAATCTATTTTTATAACAAGGATGCAGGTCCATTTTAATTTACGTTGTGATAACAACAAGGCCATTGTTCAAATGCCGACACTGATCTTCGTTCCTCTGCTTTGGGTCATCGGGGGACTCAAGAATGGAGTTTATGATCACTTTGGCAACGTGTCGAGTTGGAAGCACTGTGTAACCACTTAACTAACAATAGTGTTCATGAGTCATTGACGAACTCGCAGGCTAAGTAGTCTCAGCTTTCCGGAAAATCAATGAACCTACATCGCTCTCTTTAACAAAACGATGTTGTTTAAAAACCACTTTCATAAGAGTTGAATGACCCTGTCACGAGCAAAATGTCCGGTATTTGAGAGATTAGCTTTCAATCTCGTAAAATCCACGACATTTTAACGAGCCTGATTGTTTAGAGCCCGCGCGGAGACTAAGTGAACTGACTACCGTAAAACCAGGAATGTGCGTTGCATTTTATGAGACGGTCAGACGTGCCTAGGCACGTCGCGCCGCCTAAAAAGTGAATGCGTCCTTATATGGAGACGAGTGCTATCCATCTGGGTATTTCCGATCCCCGTACCCTGCTGATACATATCAAACACTTTTCCCTTTGGCACGGACACTTACTCCGATTCAACCACACAACCAAAATGAAGGTCGAAATGATGCTTTAACCAAACAAAATTAGGAAAAGATAGGAAAGACGACTGAAAGTGAATTTTGAAGATTTCGCTACAGAAAATACTGTAAAGAGGACAGAGACGTCACGCAAGATCAGGAAAACATATATGATGAACTGTTTTCAGTCAACAGGAACACAAAATAACTTTAAAATGTTTGTTTTACTGTCAAATGTGGACTTACATGTTTTCACGGCTTCCTTGGAACTGGTTTTAGACAGCGATGGCTTTCTACTTAGAGTTTTCTGCTTATTTCTTTCCTCGTTCGCCCTTTAACTGAATAGTTAATAAGGAGAATACTTTCGCCACGAAGAGAAACTTCAGTGCTAATTTGACGGGAAAAAATCTTCTCAAATCCTGGCAAATTTGGTGTCATAATTTTCCAAATTCATTTTAGATTTTGAAACCGGACCTCCATTTAGCGTTACTTTCTTGTGTCCCGGATATTCGGCCTCATTCTCGTGAGTACTCTATTTTTGCGCGGAATTTCCTTGTAAAATCGATCCAAAGTGAAATTTTAAACCTAAAAATGACTAACCTAAATTTGCCGGTATTAACCTCAAACATAGATTAAATGTAACGTAGTATGTTTATTTTTATTAATCCGTTCCTCCATTGGAGATTTCTATCACCATTTCTTCACCCGAGGCGGAAATGTTGGGCGGACAATAGTGTTGGTACCGCGTAAGTTTGATATGTGTCACACTATCACGTCACGTAATCAATTTTAACCAATAAGACAGAAAATTTAGTGGTGAACTGTAACGGCCAACAGATTTCAAGTGAGAAATAATAAAGCAAACCTTTTTGAAGAATTTGACATGTTTTTACTGTAGTAAGTTTTTAAATATTTGGTACATGTAGTTACCTAGCTAAAAAGCTGTTTCGTTTTTTTTTTGCCATTTTTTTCCTGTGGGTGGGTGTTATTATCAGCAAATAGGTGGTATTTCTCTTAGGGTTCATTTTAAGTCTGTTATAATTTAAAGGGTGGGTGGGGGAGTGACCTGAGTTGAGGAGACCACGTGTCAGAGAAATAAATAAATAAATAAATAAAAAATCTCATTTCATGTGGAGTTCAATGGCAACAAGTTTAACTCTCCATTCTAATTTTACGAATAATCATATGGAACAAGGGAGATTGTTTGTTTTTTGGTTAAAAAAAATACTGAATAGATATCTAATTACCTCGATAAAAAATGAATTGCGTCCGACAGCAAGAAGGGGACAATCAGTCGTGAATTTTCCAAGTTTTTCGGGCACGGAAAGCTATTTTATGTGAGTGATGTTCGCATTAGACTCATATTTTGTTGATTTTCAAAGCTGAGCAAGAAACTTCTAAGTTGATAAAACAAGTCAGGCCGATATGCAGGCTAAAAACTACGCCAACGTACTATAGATTCTGATCTGCGGGCCCGATTTAGTTATCGGGACTTTCGAGAAAAGGGCCCCAGGAATTTTCTGAGCTCACAAATAACTTCACTGGCTTCATAAACTAACCTATGTTCCTAGAGGTCAGAGATGAAATGAAGAGCAGGACGACCAAATACAAAATGAAGGCCAATGGTGGAACTGAGATGGATGGCGAAAAACTGGGACACATTGGGTGGACGACTGTGGAGCTCTAGCGACAAATATTATTATTGAAGAAGGCGGAAAAAAGAACGCGAAAGTGTAACGTGACTTGTGGTTATGAAAGATTTAATGTAGCGTAGATTCAGTTGGCTTTGAAAATTATTTCAAGTGACTTACCAGCAACCGAAGCTTGTATTCTCCGTTCAATTCGCGAAGAAACCAAACAAACCACCTCTGCGAAAATCGCACGAGATCCACGAGGACTCCCACCGAAGAAACCTGACAGCGCATGCTCTTAGAGTCCGCTGCCTGATATCCAATGTGGCATACAACCTCCTCAGTATTTCTCCGAAACTGGAGAACGCCAAACCCTCATAACTCAGTATGTGTATTAGCATATTGACTCATGGCGGTTAGACATATATTTTGAGCTCCCTAAAGTCTTCGCTTAATATGGTTAACTGAGTTTCTCTCGGCTCGTGTTTCAAATTATCAGAAACAGTGGAAAATCATGTACCGGTAGTCTGAGTCACGAAGCACCCTTGTTCCCTAAGGGACCGTCGTCGACATATTCGACGAACGTTGTGTGGCTAATCGCTTAGTCCCACACGTTTCTGATGTGCTTCATTGCTCACAACATGGTTTTCGAGAAGGGAAGTCAAACAAACCACAGAATCGACTGGGACTCTGCTGAATGCGTTACCTACAGTACGGACTACTATAAACGAATCACTCCGGAAAGCTGGTTTACTAACTTAGAACACCACAGAACCGTTGCCAACAGCTACCTGCACCTTACAAACGACTGATTGCCGACAATAACAGGACAGACAAACAATAGACAAACCCTCTCTCCTCCGCAGAGGTTCGGTGAGGCGTTATTAGATTTCCGCTGTGCGAAGTGAATGCAGGCGCGTAAACCGAAAGATCCAACTTTTACGCCTGCACTCACTTTTTCACCTGATTCTCTCCGAAAGAGAAACCCTTTGAGCCTCTGCGGAGGAGAGAGAGTCAAACCGACTTATTTGACTAACAAGAGACCAACGGACATTTGTATTGACTAACAAAAGACAGATCGAAACGCACCAATCACGTTTAACAGTCTTCACAGCCAATAATATCAGGGCTTAACTGACAGACGGCCAATAACGTCACGAGATCGTCTACCAATCAGGACAACGACCAGAGACTTATAACATCTACTGACGATTCACAGTTCACTTGACTCTGATGATGACTTCCGCTCAGGTTGTCGAAACGTCAGTTAATGTCATCTCAAACAGTCCTTCTCAGGACTACACTCACCCGGACGATCACAATTTACCGAATCAGTTTACACTGTTAAGGAAAATAGGGTTGCAAACGCAAAAGTGAGATACTAGAAAGTTTGATGACAAACCAGGTGACCGGGATGAAGAGATCGCACAATTTTGTCACTGATTGCGATGTCGCTATAACAAGAATGGAAACCTGTAGTGTCACTAAATATTTTTCTTTTTAGTATTCAGGACAATGATGTCGCGCTCTTTGAGAGCTTCCCTGCTTTCTTCTTAAGTTTGAAACCTTGGGTTTTCTGTGCTTACTGAAACGACAAGAACAACAACAATTTGCTCTTTCATTTTTTTCTCAGCTGTCTTAAATAATTTTCCCCATCATGAAAAGTAAACAGTAAATGAATGAATGAATGAACGAATGAACGAACGAACGAATGAATGAATGAATGAATGAATGAATGAATGAATGAATGAACGAACGAACGAACGAACGAACGAACGAATGAATGAATGAATATGTAAGAGTGCCTATTTATGTGTGTATTCGATTTCTACCGAGACGCTTCCATTCCCGTTCGAAAAGGAAATTTCCACAGCTCTGTTTATTATTCACAAAACTTACCGTCGAGGCAGAAATTTGCTCTATATTAAATCCCATTAAATGTTAGAGATTAGATTCGGAATCCTGCAAATGAAAGGTCCGGATATAAAACGCCCAGCCTGTAAGCTCCAGGCCAGTCTGAACACTGGGTCACTTTTTGGGTCAAGTTAACTTTGCCAGCGCATCCGCCCCTTGCTCTCCGTTGATGCTGCAGGAGTTTTTGTCACTGTGGAAGGTGCATCGAAGTGCTTTTGTGACTGGTGCCCTGGAAACTGGGTCGTAATTTAATTTGTCACACTACCTGGAATTTTTTTTTTCACTTTTATCAACTACACACTAGACACTAATTTACATGACATAACTTACATGACATTTACGTGCTAACTTACATGACATAATATTTACATAATACTTACATACCATACTTACATACTACACTTCACTTACTTACGTTGCTTACTTACATAAACATAACACTTGCATAACACTGAAATACCATACCTACATGTTACATTTTACTTACTTACATTGCTTTTTAAAATACCTACTTACATGAAATGACTTACGTGAAACTTACATACTATTTCCATACTAACCTACATAATCCTTACATAATACTCATATATTCACGTACAGAGACAAATGCACGTATATATTACCTGCCCTGAAATTGGCCAACGGCCTTATTTTTCTCTGTTAATTAACCTGTAATGGTAATATTGTATAATTGTGATTGCTATCCTCCGTACATCTCGACAAAGGAGAAGAAGACTAAAGGTTATTTTCTCGGATAAATGCTCCCCATTTCGCATTAAATTTTCTTAAAGACCCAGTTTTAACAGATGATTGTAATATTGTCAGCCTCCTTACCGTCTATAACTCCGTTACTGTTGTTCAAATTGAGGGAATGAATTATGGCTCTGACTAGAGAGTCTTTGAGCGATTTGTCCCTCCTATAAGCGACAGTATTAGTGTAAGAAAAAGTTTTATTTCTCAGTTTTTAGTGCAAGTATGGCCATAGTTTTCGTCTTGATAAGAAGAATGCTTATCAAAATAGCAAGACCGGTTTCGGAAATCTGAGTGGTTTCCTTCTTCAGTACTAGTTGCTTTGGTGCTCAAGTGAGTGTGAGCTGGTGTGGCCAATTGATCACAGAGTTGCTGTTTATATAGTTCAGCGTGCGCGTCATGTTAATTGAGTGACCAATTAAAAGCAAGAGAATTTTGATCCGTTACGCGTTGTTTGGCGTGGTGTTATTGTTTGCAAGAACAAATAGACGCCAATGCAAGTGCGGATCAACCAGCAAAATGCTTAGTGATGGTCGAAGAAAACTCGCAAAAAACTCTTTAGAACTGATGATTAACTCTTATGAACTGATATTGCAGAATACGAACAATTTTAGCGGCTAAAAGTTTAATTCTGTTAGCCAGATAGTGGAGTCTGCTTCGTACGGTGGCGGTGTAGTTTTGTAAAGCAAATGATTGTAATGTCACCCTCCTTACCGTATATAACTCCCTTATTGTTGTTTTTACTCGATCCTGATGGAAGGAATTTTAGCTCTGACTAGAAAGTCTTTGAGCGATTTCTCCCTCTTGTAAGCGACAATAGGAGTGTTAGGGAATATTGTGGCAAGTTTAGGATTGTCTGTACTGAGGTGCCAGTGTTTCATGAGAACCTTTTTAAGATTTGGCGTAGCCGGGTTGTATGTGGTAACAAAAGGCAAAAGGTTTTTATATCCCATAATTCTATGTTTTTTATAGTCAGGGCAATTTAATATAGTTCTAAAAAAAGTTCTCTTGAAAGGTAAAGGCAGATTATTTTTGAGCAATAAATGTGATATCTGGCGATTAAAAGTGCATGATGAAATAGCAGGTTTTTAGTATCGTTCACGAAGCCTATGCAAGAGAGAAAAGAGAATTCTTGGTTAAGGAAGCAAGAGCTGTTTCTCATCCAGTTACCAATTTCATTCCAGAAAGATTTAACGAAAAGACATTCCCAAAAGAGGTGTAAAAGAGTTTCCGAGCTTGCCTTACAGAAACTGCACTGGTCATTAGGAGTAATTCCAATTCTGAATAAGAAGCATTTAGTTGCTAACTTTCTATGTTAGTAGAAGTTTAAATTGAAAGACTCGTAGTTTAGATTCATTGGTGCATAGAAAGGCCACGGTGTACGATTTACTCCAGTCTATAGTGTCAAAACCACAAGACTTACAGTCTGCAAGCCATTTTTCCTGACTTTTATACGGGATAGAGGTACTTTGTGAAACAAATATTTTGTAAGCTAATTTACAGAAATCTCGAGAGGTTAGCAGGCTTGTGGTGTCAGTTGTAGCGTTTCTAGTTTGCGGACAATAGTTTTTGTGTTTCAGATTTGAGATGGCACATATCACGCCGTTAAATACTGGAGAAAATTAGTTTTGATTGCAAATTTTTTCTTGAAAGTATCGAAAGGTAAAAATTGTGAATCTTCTTCCAGGACATCACTTATGAGGAAAATACCTGCCGAAGACCAGTTTCGATAATAGATGGGCTTGTTGTTGATGCGTATAAGAGAGTTATACCAGATTGGTGTCTCGCCAAAGTTGGAGAGTTGCCGTTTTTAAAATTTAGACGTGACCAAGTTTCAATTAGTTCTTTAGTGAAGGCTTCCTTTATCCCCAAAGAGGCAACGTTATCTAGATTGAGGTTACCTTGCCAAAGAAGCTTAACATCATGACTGTGAGGAAGAAATCTAAAAACAGTTTCCATTTTCCTTTATTATTTGGGTCTAGGTATCTTTGAATCCATTTTGCCTTAAGGGCACGGTTAAAGCTTTGTATGTCCAGCATTTTAAGTCCACCTTCTGCATAGTCGCTAATTATTTCTGTACTTTTAATTTTATCTCGTTTACCATCCCATAAGAAATTGAAAAGAACATCTCTTATTTCTTTAAGGTGGTGATGCGACGTTGGTAGTGGGGACATAATGTAAACTAACTGTGATGCGAGCAAGCTCTTAATGACCGTTATTTTTCCAAGAAGGGTTTACCTTCTAAATTACCAATTTTCAATTATTTTAGAGATCTTTTCTTTTTTTTCTTCATAGTTAAGTGTTACAGATCCCCCTTTGGTTGCAGAGAACCAGACTCCTAGGGCTTTAACCTTGTGAGCAGGCCACATAATGTGTTGAAAGGCAGGGATTATCCTTCGTTGAGAACGTGAGCGTGAGCGATGTACTGAAGGTGTGCACGCACCGTGAAAACTTTTGCAGAAAAGGTCGGATTACAAGCTCTACTACTTCCCCGTACGTGCTCGAGCAGAAATTTGACGACTGTCTTTCGCAGCTGCAAACTTTCTAGATTTCGAAGATATTCGATTGGATGGCGAGGAATCGGCTAAGGAGAAAGCGTGTGGGTACAAGACTCTAAAGCTGGGGAAGTTTATTATGGGGAAGATAGCTGTTTATACAGTCCGGGGCACAACCAGAACTGGATATATGGTGACGTCATCCAACTTTCCAAGATGGCGCCCACACGAAGGGACACGATGCTGGGTCACTTCTCAGCTCTTTTCTAGGCCTTGAAGTGTCCTTTTCCCACAGAACTTTGGGAAACTTGTGTTTGAACAATAAAGAAACAGACAAGTGTGAAAAAAATGGCGTCCGTTGAAGTTTCGCATGCGATTTAGACGTGAAACGATTGAAATTGGGGTGACTCAGCGCACAAATTTGCCTGACCAGGTGCCAAACATCTAAAGAAAGAAGGTACGTAACAATTTTTTCTGTCTTTCAAAAGCGTTTTTTTTTTTAATCTACATAAAATTTCCTTGTATTTGGTAGTATTTTCGTTGTAGTGCAAGACTTCTTCACATAGTGCTGTGCTTTTGAAGATGCAACAATGAGTTGCGCTGTAGGTGTTGTTTGTTAAGTGATACATCGACTAGACTGCTCACGCCATGTTCATTTTACATTGTAAGCAATTGAAGGTGATCTGTGTTCTGGGAAAGGGCACACAGGTTGGGATAGGAGCAAGAGTCCATCTTCAAAAACATCAATTTTTGACAACAGAAAGAATACAGTCGAAGCTCTCGTAAACGACCACCTTGGCAATTCAGACAAGTGGTTACCACTAGAGCTGGTCGGAGCTGGTCGCTTACGAGAATGGCTTTTATGACAAAGCTTGTACTTACTACCAGTGTTGTTGTAATAATACAAAATAAGCTTAGTTTTTTATTGCCTATCACAGAAGCAGCTCGATAATGTATGAACCATTACCATTTATGTTATGCACTAGTCTAAATTTGCAATTTATATTTTAGAAAATGAAAACACAGATGTATTAATTAGTGCACTGGCTATCCCTTTATGATATCCCTTTCATTTCTGTGATTAGAAGAATACAGACTACTGTATGTCCTAGTGATTCTGTATTGTATTTTCTGTGATATCAAATGCATTATCTTTCTTACTGGCACGTTTTAATGTATTCTTCCTTCTACTTTAGGTTATGACCTGCAAGATGGAAAGTGTGAAACATGGCTGAAGGAAATTAATCATAATTCATATTTTCATGGTTTCGGAAACTTTGAATTTATGCTCTAAATGAAACAGTTAAAAACTGGGACACTGAATGAGCTCATTGAAACTTATAAATGGTGAAAATGTTCACAGTCAATTGAGGAAAAATATGAAATGAATTGATAGAACCGCTTCCTCCTTTCCACCCGATAAAATCTCAAATTTAAGCCGCGGCTACACGAGCGATTTTTTCCTTGCGATGATGGTGCGATTTTTTTGGAAAATTGTCGCGTCACCAGCGCGCGGAGAAAATCGCATGTGTAGCTACACAGGCGATTTTCGCCGCGCGATGGCGACGCAACAATTTCCAAAAAATCGCATCACCATCGCAAGCAAAAAATCGCTCGTGTAGCCGCGGCTTTACTTTGAATGTGAACTTTCAACTTACCACATCCATATTTTTCAAAACTTCAGTTTGAGGCAGATTTTTGCACAAAAGTTGACATGTGGCTTTTTCCAGTAAAATTGTATTATACCCAACCATCTGTCAGTACAGGTGAATGAAAATGGTCTGAATTCCAAAAATAACTCATGAAAACCATATTAATATTGATCTACTAAATTGAATATGAAATGATTGCAGTTCAATTTGCATCAAATTCTTATTTTGGTTTCTGGATTTAAATGCTAGACCCCAAATAAATATATGCTGGCTTTGTTAATTACTTATAATGCCAGTTGGATGAGGCCATTTTAAAATAATAGTTCTTTTTGGTGTACCAGTGTTTGAGGTTCCTTTGAAAACAACAAGTGCCCCCAGCCTTATCGTAAATTTGAAATAAGCGCCTCCCCTTGAGTAAGTACCCCCTCCCCTGGCCTGCTTTTTGTAGACGACTAATGAGACAACAAAGGTTGAGTGTAGTGCTGGCCGTATTTATCTCTCGCCAATTTTTAGTAATTGGTAATTCTAAATGAATGTTTAACTGCTCTTGCAAAAAAAAAGAAAAAAAAAGCAAACTGCAGCAAATGCAAACGACGTTTGAAATTAACGCTGAGTAGGTAATAGCGACTCTGTGACTAGCCACTCCGTTATGTAGATAAGATTGGTCACAAGCCAATTACAAAAATTATTATCCAACTAGTCATGATTTGTGAAAAATTAAATAAGTGCCTCCCCTCAAATAAATGCCTCCTTTGAATAAGCACTCCCCGGGTGCTTATTCAAGGATTTACAATAAGTGACAGCACATTAAAAAAACTTCCGAGAGCAATCCTTTGGTGGTGCGAAATTTTCAAGACAAAATGAAAATTGCTGAGACCCTTGTTTTCCAGAGGATCATTCACCACCCCTTATAGTGCATGGCAGTCTTGAGGAAAACTTCTGCACATGGAATTTTCCCAATAAGAATACATTTCTCCTGAATTATGTTTGCTGTCCATTTGACATAGCTACAGCTAAATAATGTTTTCCAGTTCGCTTTTGTTTGTGTATTTAGTACATATGAGGAAAAGGAATGGGGCTGTCAAATATGCCTAAAAATACACCTCAAATAAAGGTTTCTTTCAAATTAATGTCAGTTGGACACAGGCATCTATTAAATAAAAACTGGGGATGCTCATTTGAGAAAATATGGAATTTACTGGTATAAAAATGCTCTCATATTTTATATGGAATATTCTCATACCATCTAATCGAGCATATACTGCCAACACTCTGGGGGCTTCATGTGCCTATCAAAAATTTTAGTTTACCTGGATTCCACCTATATTGACAGACCATTTTCACATAACAAGATGTAAGTAATAAGCAAAGGGAAAAATAAAAAAAAACTTCTTTTCTTGTCTCCTGTGAAAACCAATTTATTTATTTATATATTTACATATTTATTTATTATTAGTATTATTATTTGCAACATACAATGGACTCTGCACATCCATTTCATTTTTGAAAGGTAAAGGATTCAGTTTCTCAGGGTTGCTTCAAAATCTGAATTTCTGCCATGTGAAATGCCTTTGCCAAATTTTGTTCATGTCGACAAGCTATCTAAACACCAGCTGGCCATTACTGACAATTGCAATTGGGTTTGCAATGAAGGAACAACAGAAACCCGTAAGCGTTGTATGCATGTGACCTGGCAAGTGCAATTCATGTGTACGTACCAGTTACCGTGTGTCCAAGATGTTTCTTCACGCAGGTTCAGCTATTCGAACTCTGATAAATTAATGTCTAGCAAGAGATCTAGAACACTTCAGGAGTCTTGTTCGATGAAGGTTGTTTTCAAGCGAGTACGGTAATGCGTCCGGTGAAGAATAGAATGGACCACCCCAGGCCGAATTATCTTCGTTCACAACAAAACACATAGACTAGTACTCGACTTTTAAAAGCTCATCGACTGCGTATCTGCAAAACATGCATTCAGGCTATCGGTGTTCTCTTCTCGGCTTCACTAAGTTGCTTCGGTCTCTTGAAATATCCACGCAAGTCCAAACGTTTAACTGCACTGGTCGCCTGCGTACCGCTTGCACAAAAGGATTCCTGGGCCCTCAGCATCTTGATATCTGTAAATCGAATTCTTGGACGAATAAAATCGTCTAGATTTATTCGTACTAAGGTCGATTTTCACGATAATCCTACAAGCATTCTGTATTTCTTGCACGAGAAATTTACCTGGAACTAGTAGTCCATTCGCGGTCAAGCCAATGTTTGGTTCAGCATCTGAACCAATCAATCTGATTGCGGCAAAATTGCAGGAAACTATATGTTCTGGTTGTGGCCCGGACTGTTATAAACATTCTTTTTGTTGTTCAAACGTGCCAGCCACTAAAACAAAAGATTACTCTTGGTTTCAACAACCAATAGATCTTTGGTTGGCACATTAATATCAATAGGCGACGTCAACGAACAACGATATCTTCGTTATACTTTTTTCTTTTTTAGTCTTTTAATATTCTTTGAATCTTAAGGTGGCCCGATACTATTTATTTGCGTGAGGGGCAACTGTTTTGAAATCAAATCTTTAGCTACTCAACAGCATTTGATTGCTGGGATATTTTAGACGCTGAAAACGGAATGCTTGAAGTTTATCAAAAGCGTACTTTTATTGAGATCGATACGAATATACGAAAATTTTCAGCAATTTTCTTGAACGTGATTTTCAAAGAAAATGCGTATTTTCGGGAAACTAAAAAGACGTTTTTCCTTCATATTACTCTGAACAGGTGCTGGTACCTCAAAGATTTCAGGGACCAAGTTTCAGATAAATCGGCTCCACACAACCTTAATAGCAAACGGAGATTAAAATAGTTACCAGAATATTATGTACGCACATTTAGCCACAATTACTACGCAAAGGATTAAAGCAACAATGAATTGCACTTACTAGAACAAAGGTAAATATGTCTTGTAACTTATGTATCAGAGTCAAAGTGATAAGGAACCGTTTTTTCGACATTATACAGTGAAACGAGAGCACGCCTTGTTGATAAAAATCATGGCAACCATGTTGTTTTCCAGGTTTCGCTCAATTTTTTGTTCTTTTTGTCTTATTTCGTAAATCATCTTAAGCACCCACAAAACAGTCGATAACAAAGCTTCTGACCAGACTTTGCTGTATTCTCACAGTACGCTTTTCAGAAATAAGGGGTTTACCTCGGTGTAAGAACCTGACAAGATTTTCTTTGTTTGTTAGCTTTTGTTTTGCTGTACGGTATTGTTTAAAATGTTTTTGTTTCCTTTGTTTTACGTCATCCGTGAGTTTCACAGGTTCTTACACCGAGGTAAAGCCGAAATAAGGCAGCAAATTCGGGTCACTCGCGAGCCCCTCAACCAAACTGCTCTGAAGCCGGTTTTGTTGAAAAAACAAATCAAAATCACACATGCTGTTTTGGAATTCTGCACGGGACGATTTGTCACATGTGCCCCTTGCGGAATAAGGTGAATAAAGAGATGAATTAAGTTTGTCCCTTTATTCAAATTATTCCTCAAAGTTGGACCTCCCAAGGGGCAGATGTGGCAATATTTGTAGGTGTTTTCAGTAAATTATTTCGTAGGTTGTGTTTGTCAAAGATTTCTTTCGGGTGGCGTGTAAAAATTAGTTCGGTATCTTTCAAGGTCTGTACTATACCAGACCAAAACCTTGATTTACAAGAGTGCATTTCACTGCCGTGAGTTGCTATATATGAGATAAAGAAATTTGCCATTTTCTCAAAGCTATGATTTGCCCATCGTGATTATTCTTAAACGGTGAAGGGAAAGGTGATCTTGGAATAACTTCAAAGTAGGTAGCTGCATGAAGATGTAAACATCTACTGTTCGCTTACCTGCAGAATACCCCGCCACTTATTTCCATCTCATTGAATAACAAAAGTGCCTATTGTGTTATGCCTCGTTCTTCAAAGCGTTCCGACACATGTAAATGAAGTGGCGGGGTATTCTGCAATTGCATAGCCGTACTTCTTTTAAAAACGTCATTTCTGAAACATTCTTGTTTCGATATCTCCCCCTAGTGCTTTGAGGATACTCAATCAATCTCAGAAATTAATAACTAACATTCACTTTCATTTCAAGAGAACTCTGTATTCTAAATAGAAATATTGATTAAAATGAATTCGTTTTCAAAGGAATTAGTTGTTTGAGTGCACATTAGAATGATTAGTTTGAAAAATATTTACTTAATTGATATTCTGTATTGAATGATTTTGCCAAGGATACCTGTCCTTTGAGTCAGAATCCCAAGTCCGGATTTTGTGTCCGAAAATTGTCAGTATTTGAATTTGTGATTTCGAACCCTCTCATGTGTGAAATTAAACTTTGTTGTGATATATTTTTTTTACTGTTTCGGTGAACTAGTCACAACAAGCCTGTGAGTAGGCTCACTTAGTGTGCTGTTAGTGCGGGTATCTTGGCGACGGAACCGCGCTTTGCGAGCCGGTGAGCAAAGCGAGACTGCGAGAAGAATAGGGCGAGGAAAAGTGAGCCTGGAGGAAAACATTGAATTTTGAATTCTTTGTGTTCATCCATGAATGCAGCATTCTGATCGGGTTCAAATGACACCTGATGCAATTCAACTTTTATAAAATGTGACTTCGGCTGGTTGCGTCTGGTTAGCGATTGTACTTTTGTTTCAGTTTTAGTGCGTGGTAGCTTTTAAGGTGGCTCGATCGAGTTTTTGAGTGACGATACCTCCCAACTTTAAGCTACTAGTGTACCACAGTGAACAACCCAATAGAAAATCGATCGTTACTGGTGACCTAGAGAAAGATGAAGGTTTTACATGAGGTACGTTTCATCGAAATCGGAGTTACCATAGCAACGTAATGACGTCATCCCCCATTTTACATGAGAGCTAATTAATTGTCACCAAGAGCCAATTCTGGGAAGCGCTCGACTGGATCTTCGACCTGACATATTTGTCTTCACGTCTACAAAATTTGAAGAATTTCTATGAGAGAGTTTTCGAGAAATTTTCGGGTGAAGTTTTAAGGTGTTAAAAAACAACAAAAACAAAATAATTTTGAACTGTTATTGAAAAGTATGTCCACAGTGACTTGATGAAACAACATTTTGGTTTTAAATGAATGATACGTCATCTAATTGCTTTATGTGAAAATTTCGGGGAAATCATTCCATTTGATTTTTAGAAACGTTGGCTTGAATATGAACTGGTTTAGTGTGCTACGCGGCTTTTTTTATCAAAAATCGACCCTACACTTATTAAAATGATTATGAATTAAAAAGCGGTAGATGAATTTTTTTAAAACTTTGCTTTTAAGGAGAATAATCAATATTCAGTACAATGCCCGAGTCTCAAACTCATTGAAACGTTGTAAGGCTATCAATTTAAAGCCTAAACTCAGGAAATTATTGGACTGAATTTTACGCCAGTGGCTTGTTGCTCTTATTATGCATCTCCATTGTTTCGAATAGGCGTGCAATTGTAAATTTCAGTACATCATGAATTCATATAACGCTTGATTGCTTTCCGAAGATGTTCCGAAAAACGTGCTAATGTACCAGGTCAGCATTACAATAACAATGGACAGGCTGACAGCAGTGAGTGCAAACCTCAAGGTTAGCAGTAAGCGCAAACTTCGGTTAGCAGTGAGCGCAAACGGAAAGCTGCTGTGCTCAGTGGTCCAGATAAATTTTTATGGCAAGGAGTCAACGAAAAATTTAAACAGGTCAGTAGACGTGGGTCTCCCCCAATCTAATCCCAATCTCAGCACGTCTTTGGAACATCTTCGGAAAGTAATCAAGCGTTATATGAATTCATGATGTAGTGAAATTTACAATTGCACGCCGATTCAAAACAATGGAGATGCATAATGAGAGCAACAAGCCACTGGCGTGAAAATCAGTCCAATATTTTCCTGAGTTTTGGCTCAAAATTGACAGCTTTATAACGTTTCAATGAATTTGAAACGCTGGGATTGTATTGAATATTGATTATTCTCCTTGAGGACAAAGATATAAAAAAATTCATCTACCGCTTTTTAATTCATAACCATTTTAATAAGTGTGTGTCAATTTTTGATAAAAAAAAGCCCAGTAACACACTAAACAAGTTCATATTCAAGCCAACGTTTCTAAAAATCAAATGGAACGATTTCCCTGAAATTTTCACACAAAGTAATTAGATGATATAACATTCATTTAAAACCAAAATGTTATTTCATCAAAACGTTGTGGGCATACTTTTCAATAACAGATCAAAATTGTTTTGTTTTTGTTGTTTTTTAACACCCTAAAACTTCACCCGAAAATTTCTCGAAAACGCTCTCATAGAAATTCTTCAAATTTTGCAGACGTGAATACAAATATGTCAGGTCGAAGATCCAGTCGAGCGCTTTCCAGAATTATCTCTTGGAGACAAGTAATTGGCTCTCATGTAAAAGGGGGGATGAGGTCATTACGTTGCTATGGTAACTCCGATTTCGATTAAACTTACCTCATTTAAAACTTTCATCTTTCTCTAGGTTAGCAGTAACGATCGATTTTCTATTGGGTTGTTCACTGCGGTACGCTAGTTGCTCAAAGTTAAGAGGTATCGTCACTCAAAAACCCGATCGAGCCACCTTAATTAAGCCTCTCTTCTTGGGATCTCCATAATGATAGGATCTGTATCATTTTATTTGACCATGTAATTATCTTGCAGTCGACATTATCTTGCAGTCTTTGTTACTCCGATTTCGGTTATTTCTTATTGTGCCAAGATTTGTTTGTTCCTGGTTACAGATGTTTGCCATGTATAATGATGCAGTTGCGACTGTGTTTTTACAATAAGCTCGGTTCTCTTCATAATTACAAGTTTCATGTCCTTGGAGTTTGATATTTTAAATTCCTTATGGCAGCCCGCGTATGCGTTGTCATGCATCAGTTCCAAGTCATCAGCACCGATGCCTTTGCGATTTGATTTCTCAAGGACGTACAACCAGATTCCCTGGTTCCATATTGATTTTTAAAAGCACACATTCTCAAACGCAGCAACAGTCAACCGCTGTGTTTACATTTTTCTTTTGCACTATTCTGGCACTCCTCGTGAGTGCGAAAACCTGCTGTAAGTTGTGTTTGCTTACCTTTGGCTTCGCTTCTATTGGTTACTAGATATTTGATACAATGGTAGTAAGGACTTGCCACCTCGCAAGGGGCAGAATTAAAAAATCAGTGGCTTTTGTGCAGGCTCACTTTCGCTCGCCCCATTCTTTCGGCTGACTCCCTTCGCTATTTTCCTTTGTTTCAGTTTGATGATAACGACTATAAAATAAAGGAAAATACAAATCAAACTAGTATGAAACCATTTTGACCTGAAACCCCTTTTAAGCTACAACACTTACACCAATGTTTCTAGGCTCGTTCACGACATTCCTAACTGCTTTCTTTTTTGATGACTTCTATTTAAATGAGGGGGTGCTCCTCTCCCCAGTTTCCTCACGTTCTTTCCTGCTCTTTAAATTGGGATATTTTTGGCTCCCATGGCTTGCAAGCCACTATCTTAAGGCCTGGAACAGGTTTACTGTCACTAGGTCTGTCAATACCACCAAACTTCACACCACTCTTGCTATCTTGGAACCCTCCTATCTCACACAATATACTGTTTCCCTTGATAGTTTGAGATTCCAATTAGTAAATTCTGTTCCCGGAGAGGGTGGGGGTACCCTGCGAGCAAAGGCCCTTCGATCTTCCTAGATAAGTCGGGAAGAGGAAGGGACCTCTGCCAGCCGCCGCGACTTTCTTTGATTTGCCGCTCATCCACCGAAACGGATGAGTCAGTCCGGTTTGAAACCTGTTTTTCCCGTTTTTGCTCAGTGTGCATGTGCCTTGTTAGAAATTGCTGACTAAATACGCGCCCACGGTACGTTCGGTGCGCTCGTGAAGTTCACAGCAGCGGACGTTTCTCTTTCGAAAGATGTCTTCGATAAAGCCGTGAAAAGTGCACTGGGAAGAGTGAATACTCATGGAATAAGCAATCTCACACAACACCAGTCGAAGGCCTTGCTTTATTTTCTGTGTGGTAAAGATTCTTTTGTCTGTTTGCCAACCGGCCATGGCAAATCGCTAATTCACTAACTGGAACAAAAGAATCTGGGTTGCGGTTGCTTTCGGACCAAAAAATTTTACTTTTGGATTGAGCGGGAATCGATGCGAAGGGCTACGCGAATGAGCACTTTAACGCTTATTTTTATGGCGAAATGACATTTATCTTGGTCAACGGCGAGACAAGCAAACGGCAAGAGAAACAATTATTTGCCGACTGGCGGCCGGTAATTTTGAAGACGAAACGGTCTCAGTACAAAATATAATTTACCGCATGACGGCCGAGAAGTTTAAATACGAAACAAACTCGACACAAATGCGTTTTGTTGAATGAAAGCCGAGAATGTTGAGGACGAAAGAGTCTCAACACGAAAATACTTCTGAATGACAGGGACAAAAAGAGGGACAAAACAAAATAAATATCTCGAAGACGAAGATTTCTATGCGAGCTTTCCGTGACACTGGACTGTAACAACATGTTGACAGTCGACAAATCGCAGTTTCTTGACCAGCAAAAATATTTCGAGGCTGACAAGTTTTCAAACTGTGACATAAATTCGAACAGAATTATTCTCAGCCTTACGGTTTAATTAAAGCTTTCCTCAAATCTCTCGTGTTTAATACGACCGAAGTCAGAATAGTTTGTTGTGGACGCGGCTGTCATTCAGTAAACATGTCAATTGAAGCGAGGCCGACAAGGCTCAGTTACATTTGAATTTAGCGCATGCTCAACAGGGAAAGTCGCGGCGGCTGGCAGAGGTCCCTTCCTCTTCCCGACTTATCTAGGAAGATCGAAGGGCCTCTGCTCGCAGGGTAGGGTGGGGGGGGGGGGGGACGGGTACTTCATACATAACCCACATAGGTATGTGTGCTGTGAAGGATATAGTTTTCAAGCAGTTTGGTCTGGGGTAGGATAGAAATCAGAGAGTTTTGTTCTAGAATAGGATATCAATTAATGGGAAACTGATAAGTGGTGTGAAAAATGTCGTCCAAAATGGGGTTTGAAAGACTCAGAAATAAATGTAAATTCAATCACGACAACTTTGTTGATCGACAGGTGGTTTCCCGTTAAAAACACTATCTATGTAGTTATATTTCTGATAGATAGCTGGAAGACCGCTAGTCAGGGAGAGGGCAGGGATTTTTGGTGTCTAGACTAGGATAGGGATGCAAAGTGGAGCTGAAGCTGGTCTGGTTTAAGGGTTTCAGAGTCCCAGCGGCACCCTCCCCCACCGAAAAATTTTTGAGTCCCCCCCACCCCCTCACAGTAAGGTTCATTGTTGAGTTTTTGACGCTTTGAAAGATGAACATATTTAGTACAGAAAGAAAACAACATGGTATAGAAAACTCAGAAGGAAATACTGGTGGGTTAGGTCTCCTCTTCCAGGCAGCCTTTGACGTGTGAGTCATCATGTCGGGTTTCTTACCTCCTTATATGAAAGCTGCCATTCAGCTTTCAGCTTATTTGACTCTGAAATTTTTGACATATTTTCAATTCGTACCTTGATCCACTTGAGAACAACAGTGGTTTAAGGTGGCCCGATACTATTTATTTGTGTGAGGGGCAACTGTTTTGAAATCAAATTTTTAGCTACTCAACAGCATTTGATTGCTGAGATATTTTAGACGCTGAAAAAGGAATGTTTGAAGTTTGTCAAAAGTGTACTTTTATTGAGATCGATACGAATATACGAAAATTTCCAGCAATTTTCTTGAACGTGGTTTTCAAAGAAAATGCGTATTTTCGGGAAAATGGAAAGACGTTTTTCCTTCATATTACTCTGAACAGGTGCTGGTACCTCAAAGATTTCAGGGACCAACTTTCAGATAAATCCGCTCAAATTTCGGCGGGAAATCGCGCGCGGGTCGCATTCAGGTATAAAACTTGACTTACCGGAGAGAGGGTCAGTTTGGCATTTGGCGACACAGAAGTCACTCAAGTCTTCCCCCGGTGGAGCGAAATTTGGCGCTTTGTCCCAGGCTTGACCGTTAGTTTTGACCCTCTTTTCCTTACAAGCCTGTGATGGCGGCGATTTCGAAAAGTTAGTTCGTTTTTAATGCAGGTCTGCACTTCGAGAGATAAACTAATTGACGATTGAATCACATAGAAAGGTAGGGAATTTATCCTTTTTAAGATGTGTTGTGGTTTTAAAGCGCTGACTTTAGATTGAATCGATTTTTAGCGGGTATTTTGATCGGGACCTCGAATGTCGGTTGGCAATTTTGAATTCCCATTTTCCTACCTTTAGCTCTCTTTAGTACGTGACATGCCGTTGCATCGACCGTTAATTAAGCAGAAAATCGCCCAAAACGGCCTCCGGAAGCTCGGAAAAGCGATAAAAACACAGCAAACGCACAACAGGTAAGGTTTTTTAAACTTTATTTCGATTTTAATGTATTTTCGGCGGAAAACCGCCGATTATTTTCGATCGAATTTTAGCCTGAGAAAACAGCCGACGTTTCGCGAGGTCGCTTCTTGAGCCCTCGCAAACCGACATCTGAGTAACGAGCGCAGAAATTCCATACTGATGACGCGTCACTACCCAGATCTCGGTAGTGTTTCTGATTGGTTGAAACGCGCGGAAACTTCGTTTCAACCAATCAGAAGCACTACCAAGATCTGGGTAGTGACGCGTCATCAGTATGGAATTTCTGCGCTCGTTACTCAGACGTCGTTTTGCGAGGGCTCAAGTGGCGACCTCGCGAAACGCCAGCTGTTTTCTCAAGCTATCGAATTTCAGCTCCATACAAACTCTCATCTTACGCTTTGGTTACCTGTGATGTATCCACTCGGAGTGTGGATTCTTCAGATCATTAATCCCTGATTAATCCATTTTCGGATTTAGGTAAAGAATGCAAAATCCGTTTTTGGATACAAGAATCCGGATTTGGATTTTCCCAAAGAAACGCACCCCACCATTGGACTCGACGATCACAGTGATAAAATTAAAGCCGTATGCCGTAATAGGGCCCTCTATAAAACCGAAACCACGTAGCACGATGCGAACATTCCAGACATTTAAGGACATTGAAGCCATTGGGAACGAGACTTGAAACGTTTGTATATATGCAGTCGCAAATTCGTTCCATTGGTATCTTATAAGCCTTCAGCAACAGTGTTAAATGAGCGAAAACCAAGCCAAATTCTTCCAACTGCACTGTACGATCAAAGCCATCAGTCATCATGGCGGATGGATGAAAACAAATCCACGTGACCTCAGCCTCTTACTCGTTCCAGTCACGCTCGTTCCCATTTCCATCGGCGTTACCAAAACAACGCAGGAATTCGTTAATGGTTACTGATTGGAGCGCGAAAATAATACACTGCATTTACTGCACTGCAAAACAGACGTATTTATGTAACCTGCGTGCAGACGTCTCCCATTTCATATCTCTGCGCCATAAATTTCGGTTGAACGAGTGAAGTAGATAGCCCATCCGAGTTCATTCAGCGAAAAATCATATCATTCAAATTTGTTAATGTTATGCTGTTCCTGTGAAAAAAAAATTCATGCGAATCACCCTACGTTAAGTTCTCACTATAAGAATTATTCAGTTTTTCAGCAGGATTTCCAAGAGGCTACGTAAGAAAGACTGCATGACGCTACCTGCATTGGAGCGGAACGTCCAAAAAGCGCACACACCAATGGCGGAGGCTATCCTCGTGGAATATATATATGATATAAAACAATGGCTTGAACCGTACTTAAACACTATTAAAAACCACGTTTACCCTCATTCGTATAAGTTTTTTAAGAAAAACGGCAAAGTAGAGATGAAATACAAAGCTTGGGCCAACGACAAGAGATGGCTATCAGAAGGTCCCGGTTTTAGACTGTTAAATCTCAGGTATATTAAGGACTGGGTCTGCAAGTATCTGATCCAGAAAGTAATGGGGGTGGTCTATCTTCAAAAGGAAACATGTGATAAATATGAGACTTGGCCATGGCCTTTATCCTGTTAATATAGTATTTTTGACAGCTGTTTATCAAAATGACCCTTCGTAACAAGTTTCATCTTTTTGCTTAATTTTGTGTCAATAGGTTGCATACTTACTGAGATAGACCACCCCCCTTCATTTTTGAATGTACCTCAAATGACCCAGTCCTTAATATACCTGAGATGGCCTTCCAGAAGGGACACCTTCTCTAGTTAGACCGGGCACAAAAAAGATGTTGGACATCAAAAAACTTCAGGATAGCGTTTTGAAATGCAAAAGAATGAGCTCCGAAGACATACAGTGGTGGAACTCGTTCATTCAAAGCGAAAAAAAAATACCGTCAAAAATGGGAGGCAGTATCAGAAGAAATGCTTGGACAGGATAAAAAACAGCAATAGCCCTTAAAGAGATTAAAAAAAACATCTCCCCGCTAAAGTGACGAAGCAGATTGATGCTGCTGATCAAGAGGCACGTGAACAGAACTTGGAGGCTCTTCTCAGAAAGTCAAATCACTGCCCAAATGTAAGCCAGTGATCAAGGGCTGATCTTCAACATTGCTAATCATCCAAATCATTGAGATAGTAACTGTCATATCAACAGAAAATCCCTTCAGTTTATTTCACAGTCAAAAAAAGGGGGTAATTTTCTAAAGAAACTGTGGTGCTGCGTCCATGGGGAAGTGAAACTTATCAATCCAAAGTTTTGTTTTCACACAGGCATGTTCAGTTGCTAACCAAATGGTTTACGAATTGTTTGTCCTGTTTGTGAGCAATAGTTATTTACTATTTTTGATTTGAGTAATAGCAAGTCAGTCATAGTGCCGGTGAATCAACTTCAACTTTCAACTTTTGCACTGCAGGCTCTGTTAGAACATCAAACGTAATCACTACGTACCGTTCTTCTCTATCTCTGAACAGGTCCCAGTACAAGAGAAACGAAAAAACACAAGTGAAGGACAGAACGGCGGACAGAAACTGATTCATAAGACCTTCATAATATACTTCTATCTGATACCGTAGTTGTAGACCGAGGCCTCACATGTGGCACTCAAAATGTGTTTCGTTGTCCCTGCGTAAACTGTTTACACTTCATACATACAGAAAGTGTAACATTGTAGCTACGAAGACTGGGGTAACGAATAATGGCACTGTTGTAGAAATGAATGTTAAATGTTAATATTCATAGTAATGTTCATCATTTACATGTAAAAACGTCAGATATCGTCGAGCAAACGATATAAAGGCGAGGATTTTACTCGAAGATTTTCGAGTTGTGTAGCAATCCTATTTTGGTACACTACCCCGAAGCAATATGTCTCTAAAGCACGCTTCTCTTGGCTTTGTGAGTTAGGAATTAACACATTTTAAAATTAATCATAACAATGAACTCAAGGTCTTAAAGTTTTTCAAAATAAGCCTCACTATATTAAGGGACGTTACGTGACTGTTTCTCACAGACAAATTCAAGGTTTTATGGAAAACCTAATTATACCGAGGGTTTTGACTGCGGCGCAGGTTAGACCTAAACAGCCGCCCTAAATATTCATGAATTCTTTTCAATTAATACGTTTTACGTTGTGTTACTGACGTCTATCTATAATTTTCAAACAGAGACATCGACGGACCCAGCTTAGCGTGTGCACGGTGACAAAAAATAATATTTAATCAACACCCGTCAAGGCAGAAATTGTCATTAAAGCGTTCGTCACTCTTTACTTTATCGTAGCTCGTAGACTACTGGCATAGTCATTTTTGTGTAGAAAATTCCCAGCGCAAACAAGTGCCCGAGCAAAGAAGGAATGTATGAAATGACCACCGGTTTCGCACTAAGCCCTTTTTTTCGCTGCAGTTTTATGTACCCATCGCGATCGGCTGTAATAAGAGAGTATAGGCTATAGACGACATGGCAGGCAAAAGTTGTGTCTTAATATTAATTTACTTAAGGTTACTGTTGTAAGTTCAGCATTCGAATATAAGACAGTAGTATATAAAAAAAAGTCACAATTTAAGGAAAACAGTAGTCAAATAAACTGATATTTTACATTGGTGTGTCATTTGCGCACTGAACCACTGGTCCATCCACACCGTCCCCTCCCCGGTTCCCAAACCCACTCTACCCGGAACGTGACGCTTCCAAGAAACAATAGCACTGTTTTGTCGAGGCTAACGCGTGTTTAGTTCTTGACCAAAATGCGTGCAGAAAGCAAACGAAACAATGTCCCATATTATCGCTGTTTTTGTGCATAAAGGTTGCGAATTCATGCTCTACGATTAAAGGGACGTCTTTGAAAAGAGACCGCAATGACGGCTTCTAGGTACCAAACGACAGAGCTAGCTGTGCATGTTCTTTATTGTATTATTTGTATTTGTATTTCGTAAACTGAAAGAAAGTGAACGAACGATGGATATTTTTTTGGCGGGATACACTAAATACATGTACATAGCGTGAAACACAAATAGTCAAGTCCAGTGTAGTTGACATTCCCCGGGCAAACTCCTTTCAACAAACTTTAATTGTTGCCCTGTTGCGTTTTTATAAACATTTGAAAAAACCGTTTCAGGTGTGCAAGTCTTGACAGCAATATGTTTTGTTATTGTTTGTGCTTATGTACGTTGCAATTATCACTAAAATTATAGAAACGCAGGGGCAGCTGTAGTGACAACTATCACTAGACTTAAACCTTAAGTTTGACAAGTCATGCTCTTTGGAGTCCTTTTCTTGTTTAACAAACAAAAGGTTCCCCGGCCGGCTATGTCGATAAACAAAAATTGCTCACCTGGTGTTCCTGAACATCACTATAAAGTCATACTCATAATCTGAATATATATGATGAAATTAATGACGTAAAGTAGCAGGGAAATTGTAATCTTCTAATCTAGATTAATTAGCTAGGTTTGAGTCCAGCTGACAGTTTTGATGAAGCGACAGCTGATATGATAAGTGATGGCGTTACTGATTTGCGTCAAGTTGTAATCAACATCCATTTTGAGAGGAATGAAACTAAGAAGGTTGGTGTGATAAAACAAGGAGGAGTCATTTGTTAATTCAAATTTAAAGAGGATCTAGATCTTGAAGGGGTAAAATTAGAACAATTGGATTTGCCATACATATAGCTATGTTTTGCACTGGGAAAATTGAATTTGAGGCATGCGCAGGGACTGGCATTTGCCAGTGGAAATTGGGAAAAAACCTGCCGCTGGGGATGGAAATTTTCAAGAGTAGAGTTGGGAAATGGAATTAAAAATAAAATTGGCCTGAAAAGGAATTTATACCTCCTTTCCCCTTACCACCTTTCCCCACCCCACCCCTCCTGTTCAGGACACTTGTCAAATATTGCTGTTCAGTATTACATTTCAGCTGAAATGAGTAGCGTCATCTGGAACATCTATTGGGGCGTTAATGTTGAAAATTAAATGAACCCTCGCTTAATATGCCCCAAATCGAGGATTAATGAGGAATAATAGCTTAAAGTTGTTTTTCACTTCACAGGTACTTTGCAAAAGCTGTGTCACGAAATTTAGCCAACTTTGGCCACTAGGATCTGGCCACCAAATTGAGCGAAACACGCAAATAACCGCTTAAAACATTGACAAAAGGTTTAAATAACACAGCAGATGCAAAAAAGGGCACGGATGGGCCAAACTGAAAAGCATTAACACGGATTGCAATTAAGGTTTTTGAAAACTTGTTAGCCGAACAGTTTTTCAAACTTTATCTCTGTTGTTTGTAAATTTAAATATAACGCTCGGGATACATAACAGCATGGTCAAACCTTCCCAACAACTTATGACGCAAATTGTATACTAGCTAAAACCTCAAAGAAAATAAAAATAAGAAAACATGCCACGTACATACATGTACATACATGTAAGTGTGTTACAGTCTCTAGTAGGTAGCCCATAATTTTTATTTCATCGGTCGTTCAACGCTGAAGTTATAGTTCTTGTGGCTTTTTTGATGTATTTTTTCTCGTAGCGGAGCACACAACATCACAGAAAAGTGGCTGCTTGCAATCTGGCGCGAAAAGAGGGCGCGCTTTTCAATTTTTAATTTATTTCTTTGAGCTATTCGATGTATATTACATTGCCGTATTGTTATTCCATTCCTCAGGTCATGCCACATGCTATTCCGCAAACCCATCCTTCCTTTACTCTCACCGTGTTTCTAGTTATGATGTCTGTTGCTTTATTGGCTGAATTTCAATGTTCAAGACGTCAACAACGGTGACAGCAAAGATCGTCCTAATAGTAGACATGAGAATGCTTTTAAAATGTGATTAACAATGATCTGTGAGCTGAATGTGAATAATCATTTTTCGTTTGTATTAGGAGGAACTGATGAAGGAGTTCTTTGAGACCACACTTCCTGCCCGCCTTGAGAAGTACTCGGCTCTTCTCAGAAGCCGAAATGAAGGAAAAGGCTTCTTTTTTGGTGACAAGGTAACGCATACAAAATGAATTAAATACAAACACGTAGAAAAATAAGTGAGATGTGGGCATGGCGCTGGCCTAGCTAAACGAAAAACCCTTAACAATGTTAAAAAAAATAATGGGGTCTCATTCGTGAAAGCAGCAGGATCTATGATCTGCTAATTGATGTGTCAGACGTTGGACCTGAAGCCGTCAGCCCTTCGTGTCTGGTCTCTGGTGTGTAAGTGTTAGTTTTTCCTTAGACCAGAATCTTAACTTCACATTGCTTTTTTTCCACATTGATACATAGTTGGCCGCCGATGGACCGTTTATAGGAAAACCTTGCAAAATGTTGGGTGGGGGTAGCCCTGTGTGGATTATCATCCCATCCAGGGGGAAGGGATTGGTAGAAATGTTCATAGTCCCTTCATGTTTCATATATCAGAACCGTTTATAGGAACACCTTACAAAATGCTGGGAGGGGGGTAGCCATGTGATGGATTATCATCCCATGCAGGGGGAAGGGGTGAGTAGAAATGTTTATAGTCCCTTAATGCATCAACACCTGGCTCTATGCGTCGACTACGATGATCACTTGCTTAGTGTCCGGTCATTTGGATTGCAGATGGACTTTACCTTTGCGGAGCGGACATATATTAGCTTTTTATCTTTTGTGTTCACAATACAGCTAGGTACAGTCGTCGTCGCACTTGTCCGAACACTGACTCGAATGTTGACTTTTAGACGAGTGTTCCAGTCGCCATATCACCTACTGTCACACTGATTTTAATACCAGTTGCAGAGTGCGTAGTCATATCGCACTTCCTTTTTGATTTATGTATCTTGGTGTTTTGATTCCCATTACTTGCATGATTAATCTCATATTACCTTAACAAGGAGAAAGCCGTCGGGGGGGGGGGGGGGGGGGACTGATCTTGCTTCTCTGACGCACTTTTTCACTTTTCTTCTTTCTCTGCAGCTGATCTATGCCGACATTACGTTCTTTGACTTCTTCAACAGTTTCCTTGCTCATGGTGAACCGAACGTTCCTGAGCAACTCAATAAATTCCCTCTGTTGGAGGAGCATTATAACCGCAACCTCAACGTGCCTGAAATAAAAGCGTGGATCGAGAAACGCCCTAAAGGCAGCTACTAAGTACGAGATGTACGGTCGGTGATGCAATCTATTATACCCAAGTGAAAACAAATGAAGGAAAACTTTCCGGAAGAAACTGATATCATTTTGTTTTCAATATTTGGTAGTTACCTAAAACTTGCTGCAACGTTTTTGTGCGGAGGGGTGTTATTATCGGCAAATGGGTGTTATTTTCGGAAGGGCTTATTTTGGATGTGCTACATAAAGGCTGAATGCAAGTGCTGTGGGAGTGAAGTGAAGTGAAAGTGAATCAGTGAAGTGAACTCTTCACTTTTAGTTAACAACTATTTGCTTTGTATTTAATTTTTTCGTAACGTGTACAGTAATCAAGCTATTTTAAGTAATATATTGTAAGTACTGTAACGTGTATTGTAAGTAAGTTACTGTAAGTCATGTATTGTAAGTACTGTAACGCTTTTTGTAAGTTAAGTGACTGTAGGTAATGTATCCTAAGTACTGTATTGTGTTGTTGCAAAAAAAAATGAACAAATTACAAAAAACAAAGTACTGTGGGAGTTTTGAGCCGACCAAGCTCAAAGAAAATAAAAAGGGCATTTGATGTGGAGTACAGTTAATTACAAGTGTGAGGGGCGTCAAGTTAACTACTAATTCTCGTTTACTAAGAAACTGACTTGGATGTTGCGGGCTCGACTACGATGACAAGCAAAGATGTCATTAAGAAAAAACCCCAACGAACGAGTTTTCCACATCACATTTTTTTTAGCTGTATGCTTTTTCGTTTACAGAACCAGTGGACGTCATTTCTTCAAGGCACCTGAAGTTGATTATGGTGGACGTCGGTATGAACGCTAGTTTTAACTCGTAAATAATAAATGGGTTCACGAAGTTAGCTGGAATTCTGTTACTCGATCGATGGACCGTTCCTCTTGGTTAGTATAAGCAGCACAGAAGGATATACAAGTTAGTCTTTTTAGTTTTTTCTTTTTTACTCTTTCATTTGTGAACCGATTTGTTCGATTTTAGAGTTCGAGACAACTTGTTGATTTTTACAGGGAATTCCCGGAAGAGCAAACCGGAATATTTTTCCCAACGGCCAAATGTGCAATCATCTGTTTATACGACAATTCAATAACGTTCGCTGAATGAAGAACAATTTGGCAGTAAATTTAGCGCCGAGTGAAATAATAAAAAAATCTTGCGCGGTAAGTTTTAACCATGCTTTGACGATTTTGTGTATTTCTAACCGACAGCAAATATGGCAGACTCTGAATTATTACTTCCCTGCTAGCAGAGGTCTCTCACGGCGAGAAAAAAATGAGAATCATTTTTCTCTCGGCGTGAGAGACCTCTGCTAACAGGGAAAATTATTACTTGAAAAGTATCAAAACAAATCCTCGGCAAATGTTTTATTCAGTGAATCAAGCATGGCTTCACAAATTTATTCAAAACACCTAAAAAATAAAAATACGCAATGCAAACTTGTTTTAACGAAAATAAACTTCGGAAGCAAATCTGTATATAACTGACCTTTATTCTCTTTAAAGAAGTGCTTAAATCCACTGATTTACTTCGATCTCTGAGTTCGCGGTCGATCAGCAAACGTCTGATTCTCGCATTTCAAAACTTTTCGCTGTCAGACTATCACAAATAATCTCTTCTTTTTTGCTTCGCACTTGGTTTCTGAGAAGTTCAGTAAATTAAAAGTCAAAATTTTCAGATTACCAATTGTGTCCTCAATGAATATTTCCAGAATTGCTGTAGTTCTGTCACAAAAATCTTAGGAACCGGTTCGAAAAATCAGTTTATCCACTAGCCTTCTAGGCAGGCGTTCTTTTGGCTCGCAATTCGCAATCCTTCCTCCCAAAGATTGCGTGACTAGCCAAAGGAACGTCTACGTAGGAGGCTATTTATCCACGGGCCCAAACAGGATTGCGTTACATGCGACAATCAGCAAGAGCCAATCAGCTCACGAGAATGCGAAAAAATTGTCATAGAAACAGATGACTGATATCCACCAAAAGCACATATTCCTTGAAGGGCGCGTGCTAGAGTAAACCGCTGTAACATTGACAACAATAGAAAAAGCTGAGTCACAGCTTGACGGGTGATATTTTATAGTGTTTGGCCGTCGGTTGACACAGGTGTGCCAAGGGTGTGTTCAGACGCAAAATGTCGGGTTACAAGCTGTACTACTTCCCCGCACGTGCTCGAGCAGAACGGTGTCGACTGTCTTTTGCGGCTGCAAAGATAGATTTCGAAGATGTTCGATTGAGTGGTGAGGAATGGGGCAAGGAGAAAGCATGTGAGTAACAGGGTCAGGATCGAACGAGCCATTAACTGGCTTCTTTGAGTGATTTTTGTACCCCTAACCATGTGAAAGGGGGGGGGGGGGGAGTGCAGGTTGTGAAAATCTCATAGCAAAATGGGTTAAAGTTGAAGAACACCGCCCGAAAGCACTGCCGCACAAATGAGTTCATGAGGTGCGTTCAGTCAGTTTCGCAAAAGCAAACATGAAATAAATCAGCAAAGCTCAACTGGCGCTTGCTTATTGGTGATTTGGTGACATTCTATAACAGGACTTCTATGACAATTAAAGGAGAAACATAAGAACGATTGTTTGTTTGTGAAAGAGAAGGTGCAAATCTGCTGGAGAGAAGTTGCGTGTAGTCGTGCACGCACTGCAGAGTGGAAGAAACATTTCTTCATCTTCTTTTCACAGACATGCCATTTAATATCTTTAATATTTCTTATTTGTTTACAGGGCTTTCTATTACGGTAAACCGATTTCGTCGTAATGGTTTTTGTTGGCGAAGTACAAGTTTCGTGACGTTTAATTTATTTCTCTGTTGGCGTTGTGCATATATTTGTACGTTTTAAGTTTGGTAAATATTATAATCACACAGTCAGGCGTGACATGCTTAGTCATGGTTAGCTATCACGCAGTAGTAAAAGCCTGTGAAGATATTTATACTTGTATTGATATTCTGGGTTTTTGTCAGGACTGGAGAAATAACTTCTTGTTGGAATTGGTACCTCATATAGGTAGAAATGAATAATTAAAGTTCAAAATTGTTTGATGAGCACCAGTACCCCTAAAATTTATATGAGAGCCCCTCTCCCCCACCCCCTGAGATCCTTCCCTCCAATGTCAGCCTCACTGTATTTTACATTTGTGTGTTGACTAGTTGAGCCAAACTTAAAGTAAACCAATGCAGTATAAAAATGTCTTTCTTGTTTCAGCTGGTAGGCCTCCTCTTGGTCAAATACCATTTCTTGTGACTCCTGAAGGAAAAGTTATTGGACAGTCTGGGGCAATTATGAAGTACGTGTCCACAAAAGGAGGTAAAATTTTCTTTTTACAGAATTATCCACAATATTCCAGGCAGATGCATGGGGTGACCTGGATGGAATATTGAAGGGTCAGGGAGGTTCTAAAAACCTGTTATCTTTCTACCCTCTGTAAGCAAAAATGCCTCAAAAAGATACCCTGTTTAAGACAAAAAAGGAAAAATTGTTTACCCTGTTCAAGATTGAGTCAAGACCACGATAAAAAATGAATTTCCCTCTATCAGCGGTGTTAAATAAGCTAGGTCAAATAAAGGAGTGCCGCTATCTTCCCCTCTCCCAGAGGGTGAATGTTTGCAAGTCGGGCAAGCACTTAAACATTTATGATCGAGCCACTAGCCTAAAACAGGATCATCGGAAGCACTTTGTTGCCTGTTAAACGGTAGAGGAAGTAACAGACATTCACTAAACATTTAACATTTTCAAGGTTTTTCTTCCTTGGTTCTGAGAATTAATGGTTTTCCAGTAAAGAGTAAAAAAAAAAAATCTTAAAAAAATGGCAATTTCAGTTTGAATGTGTAAGCTGGAGTTGATTGAAATCCTGCTTAACCTCAGAGACCAATAGATTATTCAGATTTTGTGCAGTTATGCTAGCCAAAAGAGTTTGTTCACACCTGAACATTTATTTGTTTACCAGTTTAACTATAAAACTGAAAACTGTCAGTCTGTAAAGATGTAATTTAATTAACTGCTGCCCGAGCTGGACAGTTTTCAAATGTGGCCTCAATTAGTTTTGTTTGACGTCATCAGATCCCAGTCACACTGGTATTCAGATTTATTTTGTTTAGTAATATGCTTGCTGACTGTACGTTGCTTTGAACGGCTTGAGATCTTATCTATTATCAGCCAATAAAGCCTTAGTCATTTAGTTTACTTTATATTGCCTTTATCATAATGCTTTTAGATGGAAATCGAATAATAAGGCTGTTAGATTGGTTATTTTTTGATAGTGGCTTTGGTTTGCTTTTATGATTGTAATATTTGCTTCTGAGTATAGCTATAAAGCTAATTAGGGACCGTTCATTTTTTATGAGGTAGGGGGGGCTGGTGGGATTTGAGGGGGGGCCATGTAAAAAAATATGGCTTCAAAGGGGGGGCCAGCCGAAAAAATATGGTGTGTAAAGGGGGGGTCACCAAAAAAATTGCCTGTAAGTTTAGTAGTGACAGCTTCTGTAATAATGCAAACATCAGTGCCAGAAGGCCAAAAATAGCGTTTCTAAGGTTCTGAAAATTCAAATTTTCCCGGGGGAGAATGCCCGCAGACCCCCCTACTCCGTTATACACCCGACAGCTACTCTACCCCATGAACTGTTTGATTATAAAATACAGCCAGGGGAATGTCAGCGGTTTTTTGCCCTCTGCTAATCTGATTCTTAAACAACTGAACAACTGATAACAATGTCCAAAATAATGCTTTAAGCCGGTATGAATTGTCTGTTTATGTACTTCAGAATGCAGCAAATTGCATTAGGGCATCTCTAAATTTTCAACATTTTCCAGGGGAAGATACCCTCTGGAACCCCTACCAGAAAATTACCTTTAGTGCTTGTCTGAATAAAGACATTTACTCCTGCAGGACTTGAGTGTTAAAATTGACTGCTGAATTTATTTTCAGCTTGATAAGTTTTAGATTTACTTGATCCCTTTTTCTTTCTTTTTTTTTTGGGGGGGGGGGTCATCTCAAATATTTAGGACTACAAGGGGGGGGCCAGGTAAAACATTTCTAATGTAGAGGGGGGGTCATTATATTTTACAGGTACTACCCTTCAAATCCCACCAGCCCCCCCTACCCCATAAAAAATGAACGGTCCCTAATATTCGTCTGATTTATAGTCAGAGCTCCAAATCTTGAAAATCTGATGAGAATTATTAATGCTCGAATTCAAACACACTTTTTCTTGGTTAAGGAAGTGAACCAAGGAAATGAACCCGTTCAGCAGGTACCTGCTGGGATTTGCGATTGTATGACAGGATAAAACATCACCCTAAATTGATTGTTATTATATGCTTACTCTGTGTTTAACTCCATTTAATTCTGCAGAGCACTCAGCTATTCTACCCAGTGAATTGGATGCTTTTGGTTTCAACTGCCAGGATTTTGTTAGGTCTTTAAGGTCTTCCCTTAAATGGATTGGTATATAATTTGTCTACACCTGGGGGATAAAAACATATAATTTATCGCGATGATCTCTGTAAAGTCAAAATCATTTAATGTTATATTTATGTTAACCCTTTCACTGCTAACTTTAATAAACCGCAATTTTTACCCTTAAAGCGGTTTTTTGAGTGCTATGTTGCCAAATTCAACCAAAGTTTGCTACAAAAACATTTCTTTAGAATAAGGCTAGATTTTGAACCAAATTCTGTTGTAAATTGTACAATATTTTGATTTGACGCATGCGCATAAGCCAAAATTTGGACTTGCTTTTTTTGTGCAGATTTATTCCCAATTTTTTTCTCGCTTCTTTTCCTTCGCTTTTTCTCTCTCTTTCTTTTCTCTTTATGTTCTGCCTTTTCAGTATATCCCCCTCCTATCCGCTGGAAAAGTTTTGGTCTCAGCCCTTCAAAAAACCTGGAAATGGACCATTGATCAACTATAGATGACTTGGCCTATTTTACCACCAATTTTACACCCAAAATTGAACACGTTTTTCTGGAATAGCTCTGCAGAATTTAGTCGATGTTGGAAATGGACACACGTACGAACGGATCTGTCCTTGCTGTGTTAGCTGCTTATCAAAACAATCCGGTGACGTCAAAAATGTCTACTCCTCCCGATGTCGACCAAAGCAAAGCATTTATTGTAACCTTCTAATCTATTAATTAGGTTTGAGTCCAGCCGACAGTTTTGATGAAGCAACAGCTGATATGATATGTGATGGCGTTACTGATTTGCGTGAAGTTATGATCAAGATCCGTTTTGGCGAGAAGGATGAAGCTAAAAAGGTTAATGGTACCATTAAAATAACAAGGGGAACGTGTATATTAACCCACTGACGCCCATTGCGCCGGTGTGCGCCCTGGAATGAGCAGGCGTCTTGTTCCACTTGTGACGTCATCAGTTTAAGTGACCCTGAAAAGCTTTTATAATGAGTCGATGCAACGCAAAACGATCTTGTAAATGATGCCTGAACGACAATGATCGGATCAAGTAAACCTGAGTAATAGCCAGAAAACCAAGGAACTTTTACCTCAAAAACACAAGAAAATCATGGCCTTCCCACCGACCTCTAGTTTTGGCCAACTCTTTCCTTTTCAAACGACCTTTGAGGCCAAACTTTTCTCATCACCAGAAACCGTGGTCGTATGGCTAACTTGAGAGCAAAAAGCGAAAATCGAAGTGAGAACGAAAGCAACGGGATTGTGCGCTAAATCTCGAAGAGCCGTAGAGGGGGGAGGTTTTCGAATCGGAAAAACGACATTTTGAATTGTGCGCATGCCCGGACTCAAAATGCTAGAAAACGTCCTGAAACCAAAAGAAACGGCAACTGTTCATGTCAGAAAGCCCTTTTCGCGAGGATTGGGACGAAATTGGATTAAACAGGGCTAAAAAAGGCCATTTGGTGCTTGAAAGTACCATTTTTTCGAAGCTTGCCGGGTGTCAATGGGTTAATAACTCAACTTTTAAGTGGGTCCTGAAGGGGTAAAATGAGAGCTGTGATTTTCCTAGGACGAGGCTGCAGTTGCAAGGACCGGGATTTGGCCACTCATACTGGAAATGGAAATTTTGGAAAATTAAAAAAAAATTGGGCTGGACTCTCATCACATATTTGCTCAGTGGTTGGTTAATATCTCTATCGATCAGTTCTTGCAGGCAGCTGTTGTTTGAACTCTTACCTAAACTTTTAAGGCCTGTTTTCACAGAAAGCTTTCTCATTTGCATTACAATACAATCGAATATGGACTGGAGGCAACTTTGGGCAAGATGTTGAAGCTTCTGCTCCAAAGTGCCTCTCATGGTGAGCTATGATGACTTCCACATTCAGAACACATTTCAGTACAAATGAGAAAAGTTATCTGTGAATTAAGTCAGTATATTTTCATACTGTGGCATTGTAATGCTGTAATGTTATTTACTTATTCTGCCTCAAAATGCCACAATTCCAAGATTGATTTTTTCGTTTTTTAAAAGTATTTTCACTGCCTCAGTTGTAACTGAAAGTTTTAAAGTGGTTGGGAAACAAAATAAACACAGACCAAAGAGATTTACAGTTACAGAATACAGTCATGCAATTTTGAAAGCTTAAAATCGTAGTGGAACCATGATCGTTCCCCAGGGGCTTTTAAGGGTTAACCCCATAAGATGCAGTTAATTGGTCAACAGAATGAGAAAAAAATGAAATAAAGATATGACCATCGCAGTTGTAATCGCAATTTAACCTATAGGTATTGGTTATCACCGGTTTATGTTTCACTTTAGTTCAGTTAGTTGTTTGTAGAGATCAGTTGCGGAATTTGATAAATACTGATCTCACTGAGCTGCTATCTTCTATTTCGTTTCAGGAGGAACTGAAGAAGGAGTTCTTTGAGACCACACTTCCTGCCCGCCTTGAGAAGTACTGGGCTCTTCTCAAAAGCCGAAATGAAGGAAAAGGCTTCTTTTTTGGTGACAAGGTAATAAATTCAAAATACGTGAATTATAACGTATTTAATACGGCTACTGTTCCCTGTCGTCGTATTCTTTCCTAAAGAATTAAACTTGGCTCCACTGCATTGTCTAATTAATCGCCACTCATCCGATCAGATGTACTTTGTATTAATGGGTAAAAACTAGCCGTGTTAACGGGTGACGGACTAGCGTCCCATGCAGGGGGAGTATTAATGCTTGTTGTGCGGTAAGCTGAGCTGGCCCTGATTAATCCTCAGCTACAGTGGCTCATTTGTGGATTAAATCACAGGCAGCCCAAGCTTACATTGCGAACTGCGCATAAATTAGACTGTTTTTTCCACGCTATGCACAATAATGACATCGGCACGCTATGCATAATGATGACTTCGGCAACATTTAAGAGTTTGTATGGAAACGCTACAAAACGTCTCAAATTGCCACAAATCAGAAAAAAGTCCAAATAAAAATGATTTGCCTTATTACATTGTTGTATTGGTCATTATTTGAGGGCTTCCTGGGCTGGTTTGAAGCCTTTTAGGCGAGAAATTGAGGTTTTTATTTTTCATGTTTGCTGAATCTTTAGAATTAAGGCAGGAAACAGTTTCACACTGCACCTCACTTGAGGTTCGATAAATTCCATCACAATAAACGAATCGCCCTAAAACTTCGAAGGTGTATTCTTGGGTCTTGTGCATACCTCTGTTCTTTCTCATAGGTTCCAGCTCCTATTTTAAGCCGTCGAAAATCCGTCTTAAATACGAAACTCGCCTTTCCTGGTATGCGTTTTCATTTGAAGTGCACACATGAATCATTGCGAGAAGCGTTTCGACGACAAAATGGCCCCTAGCCGGGGAGAGGCTGAGTGAGATTGTCCACAAGCAAAAGGCGACACTGCGGAGTCCAGAGAGGTCGGTTTAACCGGAAATAGAGAAATATTAGAACCGCCGTGAAATTCACTCGCCTCACTTGACTTGGAAAACCATAATTTTGTTTTAGGGACGACTGAAGAACTATCTTTTGCTGCGCTCTAATCAATCCATTCGATGATTTTATGCCGAGTATTTGGCGCAAGTGATCCTGCTCACTGCCTGCAAATCAACCTCATTATTTAATTCCGATATATAGGGTTGTCTTCCCGAAAAAAAAATATTGCTGTGACTGTGGAAAAATACCCACCACAATTTCCATTCCTTTGAAAAGCGGTGCAATTTTTTTCTAGGTTGAAACTGCTCCTCGTCTCTGCTTCTAAATTTTGACATTTTTTTGTGGTAAACAGGTAAATGTGATGGAACAAATCACTATGCTAATATATTGTCGCACGAAGGCATTAAAACGTGCTCGTGGTGTCAAGTGAGGCGACTAAATTTCACGGGCGTGCTGATCGATAGTTCTTATTTTCGTCAAACCGACTCCGCAGTGTCGCCTTTTGCTTGTGGACAATCTCACTTAGGCTCGAGTCCCCGGCTGAGGGCAATTTTGTCGTCGAAACGCGGCTCGCAAAGATTCATGTGTGCACTTCAAATGAAAACGCATACCAGGAAAGGCGAGTTTCGTATTTAAGACGGATTTTCGACGGCTTAAAATAGGAGCTGGAACCTATGAGAAAGAACAGAGGTATGTGCATGACCCAAGAATACACCTTTGAAGTTTAAGGGCGATTCGTTTATTGTGATGGAATTTATCGAACCTCAAGTGAAGTGCAGTGTGAAACTGTTTCCTGCCTTTAATTAATTCTAAAGATTCAGCAAATATGAAAAATAAAAACCTCAATTTCTTGCCTAAAAAGCTTCAAACCAGCCCAGGAAGCCCTCAAATAATGACCAATGCAACAATGACATAAGGGAAATTATTTTTATTTCGACTTCTTTCTGATTTGTGGCAATTTGAGACGTTTTGTAGCGTTTCCATACAAACTCTTAAATGTTGCCGATGTCATTAGTATGCATAGCGTGCCGATGTCACTATTATGCTTAGCGTGGAAAAAACAGTCTAATTTATGCGCATTTCTCAATGTAAGCTTGGGCTGCCTGTGATTAAATCTGTTACTTTTTTGAACTTTTTAACTTATATATCCAGTGTTGTAGCTTTTCAGTTTCAACGTAGTGTACGCACATTATCACCAAGTCTGACGTTTAACGAGTCTTTGTATCACTGATATCCTGTTCCATTAATTTATATTATAGAGCTTGTGAGAGCAGATTTTCATATTTCACATTCTTTCGACATAGCATGAATACATGATGTGTCTTAATTCTTGTTGCTTGTATGCTTCATTTTATGTTACTTCATTGTAACAGCTGGGAGAAAGTGGATGCCGCGATCTCGCGGCTCTAACACACTTTTTCAATTTTCTTTCTCTTCTGCAGCTGAGCTATGCCGACATCGCGTTCTTTGACTTTTCCAATAGTTATCTTGGTTTAGGTGAACCGGAAGTTCCTGAGCAACTCAAGAAATTCCCTCTGTTGGTGGAGCATTATAACCGCGTCCTCAACGTGCCCGAAATAAAGGCCTGGATTGAAAAACGCCCGAAAACCAAATTTTGAGAACATGTACATGTCCAGTCGTGTGATATTTCTGTCGAAGAACTATCGACTGATAGTTACCCGCGAAAATGTGATGTACTTAAAACAAATATTAGCACGAGAAGTAAAGCTTCTTGGGCTTATACGCAAGCATTAAGAACATCAGATTTCCAAGGAAAACCATCAGGTCGATATTCTCGAGGCAGAAGCACTCTGTTGTTTCTACTGTACACCAATAAATTTTCTTCTGAACTAAAATCATTGAAACTGTCAGACCTTTCAATAATAATAATAATAATAATAATAATAATAATAATAATAATAATAATAATAGTACTACTACTACTAATAATAATAATAATAATAGTAATAATAATAATAATAATAATAATAATAATAACAAAACGAATTAGCATTCAAATTAACATCCAAAATACAATACAATAAAAAGACCCCGTTTGCTACTGAATTAGAAAAATAAATGACGAGTGCTGTCCAGGGTATTTCTGACAGATGGTCCCTTCAGACTGTTTGTTATCCTCGATTTAAACTAGTCAGACACGCACAAAATTAGTGGCGAACCATAAAAGCTGACAGATTTCAAGTGAGAATCAATAAATCAAGCCTGTTTGAAGAATTTGATATCTGTTTTTACTGTACTAAGTTCTTATGAAATATTTGGTGCGTGTAGTTACCTAAAACTTGTTTCGATTTTTTGTCATTTTTTTCTTGAGGGTGGATGTTATTATCTGCAAATAAGTGGCATTTCTCTTTGGTTGCATTTTGAGTCTGTAATATTAAAGGGTGGGTGGGGGAGGGTCATTTTTTATTAGACCGCGTGTCAGAGAAATTAACCCTCGGACGTACAAGCAAAGACGTCACTCCCCCACCGTGGTACAAGGGTAGGTCTTGGGTTTTTGATATGTTGCAATGTTAAGAAATATTTTACCTTTAGTATAAAGCCAGTGATGTGCTTCACAAGATGACGTATACATTATGGGTTGCGGTGCTGCTGGGGGCCTGTGACGTCACCCACGATGGCCAAAAACGGTGGAAATTAATTGTTTTAATGCTAGACGTGGAATATACAAAATTAAGCTTTTTGCTACTTTTTCTCAACATTTTGTGCTATTCTCACCGAAAAAGATGCAAAAAAAAATGGCTTGCCCACCTGCTACTTATGACGTCATATCTCGTAGCCATAGTAACCGATTCTTACGAAACTGCGTTAAAATGTGTCTAAGGGATATGTCTACAGCTACTGAAAACGACAGGTGCTGATAAAAAAAATCAATATAAGTAAAAACCGCAAACAAAAATGCTGCACGTATACGTATAAGATCTAAAACAGACCTAATCAGCCAAAAAATACTCAAATGACAAACATAGCAGCTTTGCAAGCCATCAACACGACACTGCCATGACTTCAACAGAGCAGGGTTGCAGCCGTAGACAGCTGTTTTGCTCTTCTTAGAGCTCATCAGTACGGCATAGCAAGATGCGAAAATGCCGTAAAAATACCTGTGCACTCTGTTAAAAGTCCTAAACGAGGACGCACGCCCACCGGATCACGCGATCACGTGTCTCGGAAAGGTCGTCGAGAGTCCAAGTGGCGTGTTGATGTCTAAAGAACGACCACGGCATTAAAACCATCGGCGACCTTACCAGTAACTTTTCCGTGCTCAAGAAATGCAACAGAAAACTAGACTGTTTAATTTATGAGATGTTGTTCATAAAGAAGAAGAAGTCAAGCAGGACAAACTATTTGTCCTATTTGTTTAGACATACTTACCACGCCACACACTTACATTGCAAAATATGTTACTTATAGTTAAGTTTTTATCACCTCACACTGTATATATGAAGTCAATTTGAATTTTATTTCCTCACTTGAAAACGATGTCATGGCGACATCGAAACGTTGTGTTTTTTCGCTAATTTTTATTGCCTGAGTTATGGTTTTGAATTTGCTTTGGACTTGTTTTCTGTCCTGTTTTGGAACCCACAGAAGGAACCCAGAGTTGGATGGGATCTATATCGATTAGCTAATACGTGTAATACTTGTGTATCCAGCCATGCCCCGTATACCATACAGTTTCCCTCACACTTCCCGATGACCCGCTTTTGACACTCCCCACGGGTGAAAAATAAGTTGTCAGAAGGTGCAGTGACGATCTTGGTGAGTCGGTCCCTGACAGCTTTTTGGGCAAATGTCAGTTCTTCCTCATGTTCAGTTCTTGGGTACGACGCCATTCATGATTAATAACATGTACCCCCAACTCTTTCAGAAAACTTCCCAGACATGAAAGGTTGGTGCATCCGGCGATGTATAATCATTCCCACGAAGGGAATCGAGTAGCTTTAACCACTATAGTCGTCTCTGTGCCGCTTATACTGGAATCAAATGCTGAATTTATGAGCAAACTCGTACCCACAGTCCTCATGAGTCTTGGTCAGTGAATGTTCGACTCTGGGGTAATGGCTGTTCACTGTAACAAAACTAAGGGGCCGATTTCATGAGGCGGGCTGGCCCGCTTAGCCGGGTTGGCTCGGTTTGCCGGGATCTCGGCACGTCTGTGAAACACACTAAAAATCAACTTCGCGATTACATGGAAAAATTTCAGCCCGGTTAGCTGGGATCTCGGCATCGCGATGCCAACACTTTCTTGTCAATTTCGCTGTAGAGCAAAATGGCTCACCAGAAGATCGATATTTCTCTTTCTATATAACACATAAAGGTTTATCAGACAATAAAGCTACGTAAAACTGAAAATGATACGCCAAAATAATGGATTAGCGAAAATAAAAACACTTTATTCATGCTCTTCTACCGAGCCAGCCCGGCTCATGTGATCGGCCCCTAAGAACCGTTAACGGGAGGATTCCTATGGTAACAATCCCATTACCACAGTGTCTCTCCCAGCGACCACTCACTGATCAAGAAGCCTCTCGATTAGGTCTCTGCCGGTACGAAATTGATTTATGAGCAGTTCAGTTCATAGCTCGTAGAGGGGACTACGAACTATGCTCAGTTAAAAGAAAAACACTTCTGCAAATTCGTACCGTACATTTTAAAGAGGTTTTAATTTCAGTAATTCACTTTATAAGTTAATTATAAAGCTCTAAAAGAAAAGAGGTGCATTTCCCAGGGTTATATTACTTGGGGCCTTTTGTCGTATGCACTTTTCGTGGTCGTGATACTGACACAGATCACTTGAAAGCTTTTTTTATATTTGACCTATTTACTTCAGTCATTTGTTTTGTCTGCACTTGAAAATGGGATTTCGGTTCCTTTAGAGCAGTCACAGGTCGGGTCTTCTTGCTAAAATATTTTTGCAACCAACTGAACCAATTTCAAACCAACTTTCAAAATTGAACCAATCAGCGGCTAGCACGCACTACACGGAATGTCTCTCATAACCTTGTCTACAGAGCGGATGTTTGCACTTTTTCAATGAGTGAAAGTTTTGGAAAAGTGTGAACACCCGTGCTGAAAAAAGAATTATGGAGGAGAACATTCCGTTTGAAGAACTTGATGCTGTACTTTGATAAAGGACGAGGAAGAAAATGAACCACCGCAGACAGTTGGGCTGCAATTTGAGCTATCAGCTTATATTTAACGGGCATTTTTAACCTAATCTGACTCTTGCAATACTCAGCAAATTTCACGTGATATTGTTTAACGAACGTTGATTTGCTGAAGCTTATAAGCCCTAATCACGTGATTAAGAGCAATCAACGGACCGCTTAATATATGTTGTCGCCGTTGAGTTCCCCTGTTTTACTGAACGTGCGAAATGGATGCTAAACAGTTACGCACTATTACACACGAATGCCATTGTTTTTTTTTGTTTTGTTTTGTTTTTGTTTACTTGTGACAGGTTCTTACATTATGGTAAACCCCTCCTGGCTCCTGGCATTTCTAAACTTACCCCTTCAGGTCTGTGCTGCAATTTCATTCGTTTTTAGTTAAGGTTTTTGTTTGCCGCAGTCCATTTGCTGTCAGCTTTTAGTTTATTGTGCGGCAGCAGTATTTTTGGTTTTGCGTTATCGAGGCAGGCTTATTTCTCAGCTTTCATACAGTGTATTTTGTTCCGTTGTTTGCTTTGTATTTTAAAATTCAACTTGTTCCGGGCATAATGGTACTAAGGGCCTCCACAGACTAGACATTCAGTTGTCGAAAACTAATTCTGTCCGATGCAAGCATTCCACACACTGGAGTGTTAGTTGTCGACAACTAAGTCAGGCCAGCGAGAGCTTGGGAACTAACGTTCACTACGCGTTGCTCATAACGCAGTACGTGACCGTGCAGTTACGATAGTTGTCGACAACTAAACCAATCGTTCCCACATACGGGTAAAACGGTCAAAAACTTAGTTGTGGACAACTATTAGTTGTCAACAACTAAGGAGTGCTTCCCTTTTCGAAAAGGGAAACTACCTACAATCCTGGCCAATTGATTATGGGACAGTTCACTTTTTCCATCCCTCTTTTTGATCGAATAAAAAATCGCTGATAATTAATTTCGTAAAAATACATCTTGAATTGCCTCTCCCCCACCCCCCTTCCCTATACATTGTTGAAGTCCATAAAGTGTACAAGATATTCGAAACATTTTGGACTCCTGACTCTCAACATTGTTCGGGGGGGGGGAGGGGGAGTCGATGTTAGTCGTGTTTTGACGAAAAAGGTGGTCGCTGTCCCATACCTTTCGGCCAGGGTTGTAGTTGTCGACAACTAAAAATTTAGCGTTTAGTTGTCAACAACTAATCTCACACACAGCGTTTTTTAGTTGTCGATAACATTTAGTTGTCGACAACGAATAGTTGTCGATAACTAAATGTCTAGTCTGTGGAGGCCCTAAGGTTTTTTCTCAACGGTGCTAACAGATCGATGTACACGAGCAAAGGGGCGCCTGAGGATAGCCAGTCTGTGACGTCACTTGGGAACGGAATCGATGCTTATTTTTTAAGCATAAACTACGTGGACAGCATTGCGGAGATCTAATACATTATGCTCGTCTTTGCTCCACAACCACCAAATTACTCGATGAAGCACCTCCCCCGATTAGCGCCGCATGTGACAGCAAAGCTATTAAAGAGCGCCGCCCTCGAATAAGCGCCACATTGACTGAATTAATTGATTCAACTGCATTGCGCATCCTTTTATGCGTGATTAGCGCGTGCACGAGCGCGCGCACGTTCGGCAACTGATAGATCTTCTAGGAAAGCTGAGCAGTTCAGAGAAATAAATGGTCGTTTTCTCCTAAACGAACTCGGTGACCGCACTTTTTTGCTCTATTTATTTAAGGGAAATACGACTCTACACGATATATCCACCTGACGCCGCACCAAACAGAAACCCAGTACGTGGCCGGGGCAAACGGGTTTTCAAATTCCTGGCCTAGGGTTTGCAGCAACTGTTTTCTTGCCGTCCCCCCCCCCCCCACCGTTCCTTCCACTTTATTTGCCCCTCCCCCTCGCCCCAATTTCGCGTGGCCAAAAAGCGTCAAATGCTTCAAACGCGCGGAAAAGGACGCAGAAAAGCCTTAGGAAGCGGCTTGCTACGCACGTTAATTGCGTTGTCAGTTAGCGTTGTACTGTATTTGAAATCGACACGGAACATTGGACATTGAAAACAATATAGAAAAAGCTTAGTCATGGGTTGACGGCACTAGTGTTTAGCCATTGGTGACAGAGGTGTTCTCTAAACAAAGGGTGGGTTCAGATGCTTAACTGTTGAATCTCCTGCAGAAAATGTCGGGTTACAAGCTCTACTACTTCCCTGCACGTGCTCGAGCAGAAATATGTCGACTGTCTTTTGCGGCTGCAACGATAGATTTCGAAGATGTTCGATTGAGTGGGGAGGAATGGTGGGACAAGGAGAAAGCAAGTGAGTACAGGTTTAGGACCAATTCAGACAGACGATCGATTACTCCTTCTTTGAGTGAATTTCGTACCCCTTACTATATGAAGGGGGCGAAAGTGCAGATTGTGAAAATCTCATAGGAAAATAAGTTAATTTGAAGAGCACCGTCCGAAAGCACTGCCACACAAATGAATTCAGGAATACAACCCGTTCCGTCGATTCGCAAAAGCATACATGAAATATAGTAGTAAAGCTCAACTGGCGCTTGCTTACGTATCTTGCGGTGGTTTGGTGACATTCTATTACAGGACGGACTGTCGAAGCTCTCGTAAGCGATCACCTCGGGAATTCAGAAAAGTGGTCGCAACTAGAGCTGGTTGCTTACGAGAATGGGCTCTCGTAAGCGACCACAAGATGAAACAATAGAGGGTAGTCGCTTTTCTCATAAAGCTTGGGGTGAATGGTTACTAATGCAATTTTAGTGTTGTAGCAATAATATTTAAGAGTTTATTATTGCTTGTCTATTATCGAGGATCTGATAAAAACATAATAGGGCCAGTCAGGCGTGACAGGTTCAGTCATGGTTTGCAGTAGCTGTCGTGCAGCAGCCGAAAACCTGTGCAGGGACCGTGCGGCCTATTTTGAAGTGGGGGGGGGGGGGGGGGGGCTAACTCGATCGCTCAAGTGCGAAGAAGGGGCGGGGAGGGAGTGAGAACCCCACGCGAATTTCTTTTCTTCTTTAGTGATTAATAATGCATCTAAGGCGACTAACTGTGTTAAAAGTTGTCAGATTATACCTATCATACAGACCCATAAGTAACAGATCACAGTTATTATTACTAAGGGTATCAAACTCTTCGACCTACCATCGATTAATAATGTCGATACTTAGGGCATGCCTTTTGGTGCCTAACCCTGAATAGAAGGCAATACACAGTTACTGTTTTCTCAGTTTGGATATCATCTCTGGCCTTTCGCTTAATAATATACTCACGATAACAAATTGAACGGAATGCGGTCGGAACGTTTTGATTTAAATCAGAATAGGAAAAATGCATTCTTTTAGGGAGTCGGTATTCTGGATATTCTATTATTCCTAAACCAGAATAGGAATAGCCAGGATAGTCCCAAAATAATACGCCTGAGCCTGTTCTTTTATCTCTACACAAATTTTTAAGGCGTATCCGGCTAGGTGCAAATCTTGACGTATTTAAGATCTCACTGGCTCAAAAAACATTTTTCTCAAAACTTGTGCAAGCAAACCTGTTATCATTACAGGATAAGGCCAACCTGAGAAAACTGAGCTGAGTATCATGAAACACATATTTCACCGGCAAAGTGAGTCTGTCGGTATGTCCTGTCTACCGAATGCCTTGTTTGCCATCGTTGGGACTGGAGCGAAAGAAATCTTTCGGCAGCTATCCTAGTTGCAAAATCACGTTGATTTTCAGCAAATATCAAAGCACACGGTGGCCGATAATTCTATCTAGAGACAGACTACAGTTCGTAATGCTGGACCAGTCAAGAACGAGAGTCCACAAAAGTCTAAATTCTTTAAGAGCAGAAAAGTCAATGAGAGTTGAGTGCTCACGAGAGTTAGAGGCCAAACGACAGCGAGAGTTTCAACCTCCGTCGATTGTACATGTAATTTAAATCTGAGCAGGTTCAAACCGAGTTCCCTGGAGCGCACGTGAGTTTCAACTAATCGGAAGACAAATGATAGCAAGGCGATTTGAACTTTTGTAGGGAATTCCTTTTCTGTTTGGTCCATATCAATATAAGATCTTAGTCGGGAAAACAAAGAACTTGTTAACCCCGGAACCAATCACTGACTAGTGAATTTTCCAACTGTTTCATTTATTTTCTTTAATGACACCAAAAGTGGGGGTGGGGGGTGCGCTAAAGCCCCCCTTTTGTCAGTTTTGGTTACTGCATTAACTTCAAAGGTTAAGGTAGGACTTCATATAAATTAAACTGCGTCTTGTACGTTTAGGGGGAGTAGGGAGAAATTCCTGGTCTGGTGTCCGAAAAAAAATGACCGGAGAAATATCTAAATCTTCTCAGAATTGGTACCTCATAAAGGTAAAAATGAGTAATTTGAGCCCATCCACAAAACAAGATTCTAGTACCTCTTAAGCATTCTAACTCAAAGTTCAAAATTTTCTGATGAGCATCCCTACCCCTCAATTTTTACATGGGAGTCCTTCTCCGCCACCGGCTGATTCTTTTCTCTCCATTGTCAGCGTTACTGTATTTTAGATTGTGTATTGACTTAAGTTGAGCCAACTAAGTAAACGAATGCAGTATAAAAATGCCTTTCTTGTTTCAGCCGGTAGGTCTCCCCTTGGTCAATTGCCATTTCTTGTGACTCCTGAAGGAAAAGTTCTAGGACAGTCTGCGGCAATTATGAAGTACATCTGCAAAAAAGGAGGTAGAATAATGCACTAAATTATAAAAATTCCAGGAAGATGGGGTCCTGGATGGTAGGACCTAGGGAGGTACTGAGAACCTGTTATGCCTCAAAAATATACCCTGTTTAAGACAAAAATTAAAGGAAAAATTGTTTACCTTGTTCAAGGTCGAGTCAAGACCGTAACTAATGAATTTTCAGTCTATCAGCAGTGTTAAATGAGGTCAAATACGGGAGTATAATGGGTGCCCCTATCTTTCCCTTCTCTGGAGGGCGGAATGTTTGCAAGTCTGGCATTAGTGCTGAAACATTTAGACCATCGTAGTTGTACGTAGTAGTAGTAGTAGTAGTAGTAGTAGTAGTAGTAGTAGTAGTAGTAGTAGTAGTAGTAGTAGTAGTAGTAGTAGTAGTAGTAGTAGTAGTAGTAGTAGTAGTAGTAGTATTTTATTGACAAGTTGAACGGTAAAGGAAGTAACAGTCATGAAACATTTAACATTTTCAAGATTTTCCTTCTTTCAGGTTCTGAGAATTAATGGCTTTCCAGTAAAGAGTAAAAAGCTTGCTAAACCATGACAATTATTTCAGTTTGATTATGTCAAAATTAACCGGAGTTGATTAGTTCAAAGATCTTTTATGATAGCAAACCATTCTTAATGCACATTGAGCTTCCTAGATGTCGCGATTTCAAGATATTGATATTATTTAAAAAAAACTGCTAAAATAAAGCACAGATCAGTCAAAACGTTTGTTACCTGAAATTGATATAATTATTTTGCAAAGGAACAAGGCAATTGTAACCATCTACTAATTAGGTTTGAGTCCAGCTGACAGTTTTGATGAAGCGACTGCTGATATGATACGTGATGGCGCTATTGATTTGCGTCAAGATTTGATCAAGTTCCGTTTTGCTGAGAAGGATGAAGCTAAAAAGGTTGGTATCAATAAAATAACAGGGCAACTTGTATATTTAATAAGTCAACTTTAAAGTGGGTTCTGGAGGGGTAAAATGGGAGCTGTGATTTGCCTATGAGGCTGCAGTTGCAGGGACTGGGATTTGACCACTTGTACTGGAAATGAAAATTTTGGAAATGGGAAATTTGGGAAACGTTCATATCCCAATTAACCAACTTCAGGACCATTTTTCCTTAATTATTTGCTGGTTGGTTTATCGATCAGTTCTTGAAGGCACCTGTTGTTACTCTCACTGGAACTTCATTTGCATTACAGTACAATTGAATATGGACTCGAGGCAACTTTGGGCAAGATTCTGAAGCTTTTTACTGTTCAAAGTTGCCTCTCATGAAGACATTCACGTTCAGTAATACATTTCAGCACGAATGAGGAACGTTAACTGTATTTTTGGGGTATATTTTTACAAGGTCAAACCTGTAGTAAGCGGACCTGTATTAAGGGGTTAGTTGAAAAAGTCCCCAAAAAATTTTCCCCTTAACTTGACGTAACTTGACCTCTATTAAGTGGTCGCGGTCACCTTTTCCTAGGTCCCAGTGAGTCATTTCTACCGCCTTTACCTGTATTAAATGGTCACTTTGTTAAGAGAATCGTGTTAGTATGCAGTAAATGCATTGTTGTGCAACCTCCCAGTAAAAAATCCTGTCGTTTATTTTCTCATGATCAAGAGAGGTGTAAAAAGCTTTTGCGGACAATGCGTCTGATGACGGATCTTCCCCCACTTTAAAGTTTCCTTTCTTTGTTTTCTTTTCTAGGACAGACATTTCTGCAAAAGTCAAACCTATTAAGCGCTCAGTTACCCATTCCCGAAGGGTGACTGCTTAATATAGGTTTGACCAGTTTTGCGGGGGGGGGGGGGGGGGAATGTTGTGATAATTTACTCATTCTGCTTCAATATATCACAAATCCAAGATTGATTTCTTCCTTGTTTAAAAGAATTTTCACTTCCTCAGTTGTAAGTTGAAGTTTTAAATTGGTTGAGATACAAAAATAAGCACAGACCAAAAGCATTTACAGTAATATATGACGGTCGATGTTGTGATTTTGAAAGTTTAAATTCGGAAACCATGATCATTAGCTCCGGGACAAATCGTTCCCCCCGGGCTTTATGAGGATAGCTTCGTAAGATGCACTTTTTATAATTAATTGGTCAACAAAATGAGAACATTAGATACAGGAGTGTTCAATGTGATAAATACTGATCTGAAGGAGCTGCTATCTTCTATTTCATTTTAGGAGAAACTAAAGAAGGAGTTCTTCGAGACCACACTTCCTGCCCGCCTTGAGAAGTACTCGGCTCTTCTCAAAAGCCGAAATGAAGGAAAGGGTTTCTTTTTAGGTGACAAGGTAATACACACAAAACAGGTGAATCATGACGTATTTAAGAAGATACGTAAGAAGTACGACTACAACTGTTCCCTGTCGTCGTGTTGTTTCTTGGCTCCACTGCATTGAGGGTCCACAATAGGGTTCTCAGATCCCGCCATCCCGCCTATTTTTTCCCTGTTAATCCCGCAGTCCCGCCCTTCTTTACGTCGAAATCCCGATCCCGCCTAAATTTTTAAATAGTTTTCTCTATTCATGATGAAAACATCACATACCTTTTATACAACGGCTAGCAGACAAGTTTTTACGGGTAGCAGACAAGTTTTCAAACAAGGGATAACAGACAAACACGTTTTTATGGTGGACGTTTTTGTGGTCTCGATATCGCCACTAATGACCCCAACGTGTGTTTTGTTTGTGTTATTCTGTTTTACCTTATCTTGTCCAGGTATTGGTGAAAAGTAAAGATTGACAAACATTGTTTGTTATGATATTCTCGGTCCTGCTTTTTTTGGAGGGCAACCAACTGAATGTCTTTAATGACATGACCCTCTTTCTGTCCAAAATTTTGAAAGAAGGGGGTAGTTGTCTAGTGGTTAGCGCGTCGGGGTTTTGATCTGAAGGTCGGTTCGTCCATTAGACACAAAAGTGTTCTCCACGTTGTTTCTCTACACCCAGCTGTATAAAAATGGGTTGTATCCTTATACAAGGCTAGGGGCACAAAGGTCATACAAGATCGGTAAATGAATTGTAGAAAAGTTTTATAAAATGCGACTCGCCTAACAGTTTATTTCCAAGTTTTCACTGTCTTTACTTGCCTTCAGAAAATCTCTGCTTGGAAGTCTTCTTTTCGAAGAAAGGCATCCCTGCTCGCACTCTTTTAATAATATATAGCAGAAAAAATGGGATGTCAAATGCCTTGTTTTCGGCGACCGTCCTTACATTTAATACCGTCCGCCGGTGTTGCCATACCGGCTAGACTAACCATAGCTGTTCCAGCTAACGCGCAATGGAAACAGGGCCGTAGCTAGCATGAGGCAAGACGCTGAAGACGAGGCACTTGCCTCGTCTAGGTTTTATGCTTAAACAAAAAAAATACCGTTCGAAAAAATAATCCCTACAAAGCATTTGCCACTGAGTGATAATAGATAGACCCGAATAAGGTGTATGAAAATCGCTTTGAAGGCTCAAGTGGTTTGCATTCCGGCTATCAGCTTCAAAACAGTGCGCATTGCTACAACTACAGACAGCTGATCCAAAGAATCATGCCTTAAAAAAGACAAAACGTTTAGAGGATCAGTGCCCACATTTTCTTGAGCTACTTTGTCACACTTTTTGACATACACTGCCTAAGAAAACTACTAACTGGATTATACTTTTGCCTCGGTATTCTGTCTTGGACGAAACACAAATCGACATGGACAGGGTCTGCATAAATCATTAATTCACAATTTAAACTAAAAGATTGGTCAAGCCTTCCACTATTGTTATGTCTACTAAAGGAGCCGTTTGGTTGGCTCAAAGTTTTTCACCGAGCGGAGCTTCCGTAATAGGTCTTTCTCTAGAACATCCATACTGTTTACTAGTGAGATCACGTTCTCTCTCAGGCCACAATGGAGTTCTACAGAATTTAATAATAATAATAATAATAATAATAATAATAATAATAATAATAATAATATAATTAACGATTGATAATCTTGAAGCAGCACGGTTTTTGCATGCGTTAGAAACAGGAAACCAGCCATTGCTTGCGAGGAAGCAGGAGCACGGGGGTGGGTGTATACCGTACTGTGCAAAAGTAATACAAACGAAATTCACCGAAATTTGCGCTTTGTCCTCGCGAAATATCGCCGAAATTTCGCCATTTCAGATAAAATTTCGGTGAAATGATCGCGATATTTCGTTCATCTTTGTCTCGCCGTGAGAGACCTTTGCTAGTAGGGAAGATATTTCGCTGAGTAAACGAAACCATTGACGAAAATTCGCGGTGGCTAAAATTCGTCTGAGGGGCGAACCGACGCGAAATGTCTCACACACAACGAAACACGACAAAGAATCATACAATCGAAGTGTGGCACCACAGGCGACAACCGAACAGTAAAGTACATGTCTTAGGTCCGAACACTTTGTCTTCAAATTTCATTTTATTAATCACCTAAAACATGTAAAAGGACCATATTTTGGCAAACTAAGGAAACACTTTGGCAAACAAGGTAAATTTAATATTGCAAGCCGCGCACTCATAAAAAAACGGAAAGTGATGTTCGCAGCGCAACAGAATCGTCGGAAAGTTTATCATTCTTCTTTTCCCGAACGGCCGGATTGAAACGATTTTCGTCTCCATGGAAAGCTTAGAACTCACAGTACTTAGCTAAAGTACTAGCGTAGCTAAAGCAATGCGAAATTAGGGATAGCCATCTACTTGGTGCCAGTATTACACGCCTTAACAATGGGTATAAAAAATGTCGAAAGCACTAAAAAATCTGCCGATGTGCACTTGCCGTTTTGCGATATTGAATTTTGAGGGAAAATCTCATAAAAAAACAGCTGAAAATAGCATTTCAGCGGGATTAGAGTTACAAATCTTGTGGGGTAGCATACCCCCAGACACCCCCTCCAGAAGTTGGGGTCTTTGGCACTCGCGACACTTGCCTCGTCTGTTCTGAAAGTCTGGCTACGGCCCTGGGAAAAGGTCGGAAAAGTCAAGAAGGCAGACAAGGCCAAGAAATGCAACACGGCATGTGATTTGATACCTCTTTCTTGTGATGAAAATGACGACAATAGAAATGTCCGAAATCAACACAAAACACCACAAACGGACTGATACTAGTTTGACATTCAGGTTACTCTGCCTTGGCCGATTCATTACTTGAAAGCTGACACACTTCATACCAGAAAAGATACATTTGTATCAGCCTGCCCTGGTAAAATCATGCAGTCTAATAAAAGTTCAAATGCTGTATCCCGCTACTTTTCCCTTGCGATTCTCGCATCCCGACTCCTTAAAAACACAAAATCCCGCTCCCGCTCGTAATTGAAATTCCCGCATCCCGCTCCTGTTTTCAGCTCCCATCCCGAATATCGCCGCAAAAATTAGCGAAATCCCGCATCCCGCCAAACCTATTGTGGACCCTCTGCATTGACTAATTAAGTTCCACGCCGATGTACATTGTATAAGTGGGTAAAAACGATCCTTCAGGAAATCTAATTAAGAAACTGCTAATGGTTGACGGACTATAAGCGTCTCATTCAGGGGAAGTAGTAATGCTTGTTGTGCTGTAAGCCCAGTTGGCCATGGTTGATCCCTAGCTATAGTGGTTCATAATTATGGATTAAATCTGTTACTTTTTTAAAGACATACCATGCAAATAGTGCACGCTATATCGAAAGGATGCAAAATATGAAAACCTACCCTAACAAACTTAAATTAATGGTGCAAGAAATCAGTGATACAAAGACAAAGAATAATCTACGTACACGATCATGTTGAAACTGAAAAACGACAACATTAGATACCCTAGTTCAAAACTTAAATTCTCTGTATGCTTGATTTATGTTACTTTCAGTGAAACAGCCAGGAAAAAGTAAAGTAGATGCCGATCTTGCGACTCTAACACACGTTTTCAATTTTCTTTCTCTTATGCAGCTGACCTATGCCGACATCGCGTTCTTTGACCTCTTCAACAGTTTCCTTGCTCAGGGTGAACCGAAAGTTCCTGAGCAACTCAATAAATTCCCTCTGCTGGTGGAGCACTATAACCGCGTCCTCAACGTTCCCGAAATAAAGGCCTGGATCGAGAAACGCCCGAACAGCGGCTATTGAGAACATGTGTGCGGCTATTGAGAGTCGTGTGATAATTCTGTCGAGGGACTATTGGCTGATTGTTATCCCGCGGAATTGTCATGTTCCTACAAACAAATTAAAGCACGATGAAGTGACGCTTCTTGGGTTTATATGCAAATTTTAAGAACATCAAATTTCAACGGAAAACCATCATGTCAGTCAGAGAATAGTCTTGAGACAGAAGCACTCTATTATTTTTATTGTTCACCAATGAATTTTCTTCTGACCAAAAATCACTGAAACTGTCAGACCTTTACGCAAAAGGTTGAAATGAAAAAGGAGCGATTTCACATACAAATTAACGCACAAAATATATATAGAATTAAAAGACCCTATTCATTAGAAAAATGAACGCGAACTTAGATGCAGAAGAATGCTATTCGGTCCTATCCATGTGGGTATTTCCGCCATGAGATGGTCCCTGTAGCCTCACAGTGGCACACTACCACGTCACGTGATCAATTTAAACCAATCAGACAAAAGGAAAATTTAGTGGTAAACTGTCCAAGCCTACAGATTTCAAGTGAGAATCATTAAATTAAAGCAAACCTTTTTTAAGAATTTGATATCAGTTTTTACTGAACTAAATTTTAAATTATTTGGTACATATAGTTACCTGAAAACCTGTTTCGATTTTTTGCCATTTTTTTTCCCGTGGGTGAGTGTTATTATCGGCAAATAAGTGGTTTTTCTCTTAGGGTTCATTTTAAGTCTGTTATTTTAAAGGGTGGGTGGGGGAGGGATTTGAGTTGTGGAGACCACGTGTCAGAGAAATTGAAAAAAGTCTCATTTCATGCGGAGTTCAACGGCAACAAGTTTAGCGCTCCATTCTTATTTTACGAATAATCATATGGAACAAGGGAGATTTTTTGTTTTTTTTGGTGCTCAAACATGAGTTGCTTCCGAGACCATCAAGAAGGAGACAATCAGTTGTGTGAATTTTCTAAGTAATAAAGAACGAGCGATTTTACGTAAGACACAAAGGATGAAAAAGTCAGCAGGACTTTCTGTGCTCACAAATAACTTCACTTCACTGACTTCATGTTCAGTAGAGGTCAGAGGTGAAAATGATGAAGAGCAGGACGACCAAATACAAAATTGAGGCCAATGGTGGAATTGAGATGGAAGGCGAAAAACTGGGACACATTCGTGGACCACTGTGGAGCTCTAGCGACAAATTGAAGCTTAAGAAGGCGGAAAAAAGAAAGCGAAAGCGCCTTGTGGTTATGAAAGATTTAATGTAGTGTAGAGTCAATTAGATTCGAAATATATTTCAAGTGACTTACCAGCAACCGAAGCTTGTATTCTCTGTTCAATTCGCGAAGAAACCAAACAAACCACGTCCGCAAAAATCGTGCGAGATCCACGAGGTGGTTTGCGGGACGCCCGCGGCCAGTTGCATGCCTTGTTCCCTTTCTCTACTTTTGAGCGAGTCCGACCGTCATTTTGAAAACATCGCCTTCGCGAACCCTAAATCGCCAAAATAAACACAGACACACATCAAAACACCATGGCAGCAATTTTATGAGTTTTTATTTCATTTTCCTCAGTTTTAAAACTCCTAAATTTCGGCTTTAGTTTTGCTAATTTGATAAACCGACACAGCCATTATAAATGCCCAACCCACCACACAGAGGATGGTAAGCCTGTGCCTATACCAGACCACTTCCAGCTCCATTTTGCAACCCTATTCTAGACTAGACGCCGAAAATTCCTACACTATCCTAGACCAGCTATCTTCCAATAATCTTCCGTCCAGTGTTTTCAATGGAAAACCATCTGTCCATCAACAACGTTGAGATGATCGAATTTACATTTATTTCCGATTTTTTCAAACACTTTTCTGGTCAAATTTGCCACACTACTTTCCAGTCTCCGGTTACTGATACCCTATTCTAGACCAAACCTCCCAGATTTCTATACCCTACCCCAGACCAAACTGCTTGAAAACCATACCCTCTTCACAGAGGCACATACCTATATAGGTTATATATGGGAGAGCCCCCCGGGGTCCTACACGTTTCTGATGCGCTTCAAAGCTCACAACATGGTTTTCCTGAGGGAAGTCATCTGCAACCCAGATACTGGAAGCTCATTGGTGAATCGCTGGATAAAGGAGCTGAAACTGACATTGTCCATCTAGACTTCGCGAAAGCGTTTGACTCTGTCTGCCATGCGAGACGTTATCCTTTGGTTTCGCGCAGTTACCTCACTGGGCGAGTGTAGGTTCAGGTGCTCCACAGGGATCCATTCTTACCCGATTTTATTTCTAATTTATATCAACGATATGCCGGATGTTGTATCCTCATCAATGATAGTCATGTTTGCTAACGTTTCTAAGTGTTTCAAGCTAAATGAAATTATAAATATATGAAAATCATATATTTGAACTGCGGAATGAAGAAATAAACGTAAACTGAGATCCTCGCAGTTTTTAACGCAACTTATGCGGTTGCGAAAAGAAAGCCTGAAAAAATCAGGCTTGCCGGGATTCGAACCCTGACCTCTGCGATACCGGTGCAGCGCTCTAATAACCAATTGAGCTAACAAGCCAACTGGGAGCTGGTCATTAAATTGGTTCGTAATGTACCCGGGAAAGATGAAGATTAAATTATGAATATATGAAAATCATATATTTGAACTGCGGAATGAAGAAATAAACGTAAAGAAGATCCTCGCAGTTATTAACGCAACTTATGCGGTTGCGAAAAGAAAGCCTGAAAAAATCAGGCTTGCCGGGATTCGAACCCTGACCTCTGCGACACCGGTGCAGCGCTCTAATAACCAATTGAGCTAACAAGCCAACTGGGAGCTGGTCATTAAATTGGTTCGTAATGTACCCGGGAAAGATGAAGATGAAATTATGAATATATGAAAATCATATATTTGAACTGCGGAATGAAGAAATAAACGTAAAGAAGATCCTTGCAGTTATTAACGCAACTGCTCAATTGTTAGCATGTCGAAAGCCAATACTGAATGCTTGGCTTTTAAAACGGAACTTTGTGCAGGAATCGTGCTAAGTAAGGCTTTGAATTTTCTGTATGCATGTATCGTCAGTACGCTCACATATGTCCTACTGTTCTCAACTGAGTTTGGGCACCTCACTCAGTGGTCAAGGATATTCTGTTACTTAAAAGCATCCAGAGAAGGGCCACTCGCCATTTGTAATTAACAACAAAGAATTATCTTACGAAGCCAGGCTGCAAGAGCATAATCCGTAGTTACCCCTTAATTATTGGTTGGAATTTCTAGATTTGGTTTTCTTTTTGAAATGTGAGAATGGCTTAGTTGGTGTAGATCTTTCGCAGTTCGCAACGTTCAGCCAAGGGCGCTCTCGTCAAGGTGTTACTTGGAAATTACCTGAAGTCCTCCTTTGCTAGAACTTTGTGCTTCCGTGACTCTTATATTAACAGAATAGTTAACTTGTGGATCTCTTTTTTAGTAATGAATCTTTATTCAGTAATAAACCAAACACTAATAATAGCAATGTACAGACAGAACAAGAGTAATTTAAGATACAGGTAATGGCTCCGTCAATTCCAAGCGCGTTCATCCCCCCCCCCCCCCCCAGGCATTTGTCTTTTTTTTTTAATGTTGTAAGTGCCCCACGGTGGGTCAGCTCATACCTACAAATCCCCACGGTGGGGCTTCTGGAAGAGTGCAAACGCTCGACCCATGAGACAAGATCAAAATTTTATTTTAGTGATTTTAAATGATGAAAGCGATAATTGGCTCGCTGACCCAAACGGAGTATCAAACAGCAAAGACAGCTTGGATTTTCAGGATTACGAAACAATTTAATCTGAAGCTACTAGACGTATTAAAAATAACAATTTTAATACAATGTAAGTGATTTAAACTATATCTGAAAACGCCAGCAAAATGAAAGTCTGACACGGTAAAATGTTATGAAACTCTACACTCGTGAGAACGTGAGGACTGGAACTAGAAGATCAAACTTATATTTCAAAATGATATCAAGTTTCTATTTAGCATTTGACAAAAGATTGCGATGACCCTTTCTAAGAACGATGTTCTGAAGGTTCAATGTTTGCTTCTGGTTCTTTAAAGTTGTATTTTGAATTTCAATGTCAATGTCTGGACAAGCTTGGACAAACGTGAACCAATAATTGCTTACAAATATATATAAAAACAGAATAAAATAGAATAAAGATATTCTTGCGAGGAATTCTTTCGTTTTTCTTTAGATTTTTGAACCCCTCTCTTCCTATTTTCGGCGACTAGAAGGAGGTCCAGCCACTTTTTGACTTTCTCAGTTTTTGAGAGGCATTTTTTGGAGAGCTTCATTACGCTGTTCTTCCTCGACAGGATTAGCGTTATTATCCTTGATGAACTTCTCCAAAATTCAGCTTAGTGGTTCCGACGGGATTGTTAACCCCACTGTATACAGATTTATCAGCTCCTGAATGTCGGTGACATGATAGTGGCCGTAGCATTTACGAATGCACTCGCTACAGGGTCCACCCAACGGCCGTTTCCTGTCAATTACAGGGTGTGGAAAAAACTGAAAGAAGGCCCTCCTGGGTGCTACTTCGCATCAATAGGGAGATCTTTGATCCCTAAAAAGTAAAACAGAAATGGTGAATAGTGAATTGGTTGACATAGGGGGCCTTTTTCTCAATTTTTCTTTGATCAAGGCAAAATTACTCGCTCCTGATTGGCCAAGCGCAAAATTTCACGTTCTTAATTGATTGTTTATGCACTTTATTCACTTTAAAACCGGTGGGATTGTGGCCAGAATTTTGCACAGTCATAGGTTGCTGCTCTGGAGTTTGACTTTTAGAGAGTTTTAGTCTGTACCATGTTACGGACCGCAAAATCAACCAATCGTAGCACAGTATTAGAAAGATAGATAACATATAACATGTTACCTGGTTCATTTATACATTTGGGACAAACGAAGGAGTTGTCTTCCTTATTCGCTTCATCTTCCCTAGCTCCAACACAATCCCCGTGATACCAGCAGCCGCATTGGTCACACGTTAACACGATTAGTAACATGGTAAGTAAATAAGGATCAATCACTTACTCGCAAAAGTTTCCACCAATCCGTGCAAGCCTTGATGGCGTCACCAGGAGCTGACAAATTCCGTGCCTTGTCCAACAAAGCTGTCGAAGGAGTTGTCGAAGGTTTCCGCCATCTTTTCGTTCGCACGTGGACTCTCGCTCGGGAAGAGGAGGACTCTGGGAACGAGGGAACATGTAGGGGTGGGGTGGGGTAGGGTTTCGGTTCCCTTGAAAAGTGCGGGATCGACCCAAACGACCACAACTCAGTTTTTATATTTATATGGAAATTTAAGGAAATTTAAAATGAACAACGTGTTATGTACGTAACGTTGCTTTGACAATGCCCCACCCCCGGGCTGACCTGTTTTAGCAAATGCCCCCCACCCTCGGGAAGGAAAAGTTAGAAAATGTCCGAAAAATGCCCGGGGGGGGATGAACGCGCTTGGAATTGACGGAGCCATAAATGCAACACTATAGCTAACTAGTTTACTTATACACCTAATTACACCTTAATTACTGTTAACACACTGTTACATCCAAATTTCTGTTAACATACTTGGGCTGGACCTACTTGCTGAATTAAGTCTTATTTTTCTTCGTTGTCAACATATAGAATACTTCATGGAAAGCAGTGGAAAGTGTGTGCGTACGGTATTTACGCACGAGTTGGTCAAGTATCGGAAATCAAACGAGTGAGCGCAGCCAACGAGTGAGATTTCTGTGCACATACACTTTCCATGGTGTATTATGTTTATTATATACATACTGAGATTTAAATTCTTGTTTAATGACAAATTGTGTTGCACAGATTCAAGTCAAAAGCTCATAGAAGATGTAAGTTATAAGCTTATAAATGTTTTGACTGAAGACACTTTCTAGTCAATTCAAACTGTTTATCGTTGACGATACTTACCACCGGGTAATTATTTTCCTTCAAATGCCTCTAATACTTTAAACTTTTGAGCTTGAGGGCTCATAATCTTCTCCGTCTTTACGTCTAACAGAGCGAATAAACTCCGCAAGATACTTGTTTGATTCTGCTGGCTATATAGTGTACACTTCTCGCTCGTCGTTCTTTTTGTTTCTCAAAAATTCTTCCACCAATTTCACATCTCGCTTCGTCTTCTCTTTAATTTGTGTTTTTGCTTTCGACTCTTTCCACATAATCCTCAACCGAAGTATCGTGGGCAACAAATCTCTTCTCGCTCATGTTAACGTTTTTAAGCTTAAAAGAAACTTAACTTCAACACCTTTGGGAGACTTGAAACGCGAAAGCCTGAATGAGAATCACCTTGTTACGGCTCACACGTCAAAAAACATGATACGCGGCACCTGATTGGACGTATCGCTTTCTTCACATGTGAAAAAGGTGATACGCGACATTCAATTGGCTTTCAGCTACTTAGACCAAGCTTGCGAACGAAAATTTATTTCGTGCCTTTTCAGTGGGTAAATCTCAGTATGTTTATAATAAATAAGCTTACTAATTTTCCGTTGACTACACCGCCGCGAGAAAACCGAGAAAAATAACGCCTGATCGCAGGTTAAATCAAACTAATCAAACTCATTTTGTGGTAATGATTTAATAAGAATTAATATCCAAAGAAGTTTGAAAATGGATCATGGACCAAATGCATGAAAGCGAAGCAAACAGAAGTTGTTTTTAAGTGCGTCTTTAACAATTTCTCTTTTTGCCTGAAAGTAGATAGAAAACGATTTCCTACTGCAGTTTCAATGGTTTTTATCCACTCAGATAACTAAAATTATTATTGCTTCGCTCTTGTTAATGACAGTAAAACTCTCTCTTCCGCAGAGGCTCCTACTGGTAAACAACTAAGAAAGAGAAAACTGAGGGGGGGGGGGGGGGTCCCTCTACCCAGCCTCCGCGCACTTTTTCTTACGCGTGGAGTCAAGACGTGACTGTAAGAGGCCTCTGCAGAGGAGAGAGAGTAAAAAAAGAAGGCTTTTCTTTTCAGCTCCCCTTAAAATGCCCGATAGATTTGCGCGATGCGAAAAACCATGCACCGTTCTAGTTTCTATAGTTAGTAACAACTGGAAAATTATGATTTACTTTGGTCGACAGTTTTAAAATCTTTGGGCTTAACAGTTAAGCTTATCTAAGGTTAATATGATATTATATCTTTGCTAAGCTGCATAATCAAAAACTATAGAAAATGGAAGGACACGAACAGTAGTTAACTTGTCGAAATTGACTCCTGCGTTTTATGCTGCAGCATAAACTTGTCCTACGCGCGATTGCTCTTCCTAAGAATCCTGTATTTTCCGTTGTAGGTAACTTATCTTTTGCACCGACACAGCTACAAATAAAACAGCTTAAATAATTTTAAATATCAAACAAGTTGACCCTGGCAACAGCTTTTCATACGAGTATGTTTCTTGCGAGATGTGAGAGTTCCAGCAGTTTTGCGTGGGTTTAAACTGACCGGTCATAACTCTCGGGGGAATAAGAGAGCCTAGGTGGGGTTTACTTCTAGGTGTTATGGGCCATATATTTTTTATTGTTAAGTGCTATACAGCCCGAATTTTTACTGTTAACTGTTTTAGTTAACAGTTTTATAATAGTGTTACAACACATTCTAGATACTAAGTGAAACAACACAAATGAATAACTGAAACTACAGAAGTAATGTTACTGGTGAAATTGCCATTAACAAGCGGCGAAAAAAGGCCATTTTCTCGATCTTAGTCTAAGTTTTTATTCATTCATTCATTTTTACGGTTAGCTGCTAAATGGCCAAAAATTTTAGTGTTAGCAGTTATGCCGATCCCCCTATCTAGGCCCTCGAATAAAACAAACGTTTCGGGAGCTTAAGTGTATGGGGATTAACTCTTTCGTTGTCAACAGGTACGCGGTGGGCCTCTCTTAAAGGGGTTTAGTATAATACCGGATGTAGTTCGTGACCAAAACAAACCTCTGCACAGCAACCGGACCACTCCGAGAAGAGACTGCCGAGATTTTAAAAAGCCTTAATCAATTGAATCATTTGTATTTTGGTTCATAACCCAAAATGACCTGCTTAGGTGGAAATCGGGTCTAAGGGAAAAGAAATTATTGCTAAAAATACTGCGCGATGTGGAAGTTGCAAGCAACCTCGAGTGGGTTTTAAATTAACTGCGTGCAGTGTATTTAATGTTTTACGTTTTATATTCATAACTTTTATGGGCCAGAATGAAAAGTAAATGTAAAGAAGATCCTCGCAGTTATTAACGCAACTTATGCAGTTGCGAAAAGAAAGCCTGAAAAAATCAGGCTTGCTGGGACTTGAACCCTGACCTCTGCGATACCGGTGCAGCGCTCTAACCAATTGAGCTAACAAGCCAACTGGGAGCTGGTCATTAAATTGGTTCGTAATATACCCGGAAAAGATGAAGTTGAAATGAGCCTGATTTTTTCAGGCTTTCTTTTCGCAACTGCGTAAGTTGCGTTAATAACTGCGAGGATCTTCTTTACATTTATTTATTCATTCCGCAGTTCAAATATGTGAGTTTCATATATTCACAATTTCATCTTCATCTTTCCCGGGTATATTGCGAACCAATTTTATGACCAGCTCCCAGTTGGCTTGTTAGCTCAATTGGTTAGAGCGCTGCACCGGTATCGCAGAGGTCAGGGTTCGAGTCCCGGCAAGCCTGATTTTTTCAGGCTTTCTTTTCGCAACTGCATAAGTTGCATTAATAGCTGCGAGGATCTTCTGTACATTTATTTATTCATTCCGCAATTCAAATATATGAGTTTCATATATTCACAATTTCATCTTCATCTTTCCCGGGTATATTACGAACCAATTTAATGACCAGCTCCCAGTTGGCTTGTTAGCTCAATTGGTTAGAGCGCTGCACCGGTATCGCAGAGGTCAGGGTTCGAGTCCCGGCAAGCCTGATTTTTTCAGGCTTTCTTTTCGCAACTGCATAAGTTGCATTAATAACTGCGAGGATCTTCTTTACATTTATTTATTCATTCCGCAATTCAAATATATGAGTTTCATATATTCACAATTTCATCTTCATCTTTCCCGGGTATATTACGAACCAATTTAATGACCAGCTCCCAGTTGGCTTGTTAGCTCAATTGGTTAGAGCGCTGCACCGGTATCGCAGAGGTCATGGTTCGAGTCCCGGCAAGCCTGACTTTTTCAGGCTTTCTTTTCGCAACTGCATAAGTTGCGTTAATAACTGCGAGGATCTTCTTTACATTTATTTATTCATTCCGCAGTTCAAATATATGAGTTTCATATATTCACAATTTCATCTTCATCTTTCCCGGGTATATTACGAACCAATTTAATGACCAGCTCCCAGTTGGCTTGTTAGCTCAATTGGTTAGAGCGCTGCACCGGTATCGCAGAGGTCAGGGTTCGAGTCCCGGCAAGCCTGATTTTTTCAGGCTTTCTTTTCGCAACTGCATAAGTTGCATTAATAACTGCGAGGATCTTCTTTACATTTATATATTCATTCCGCAATTCAAATATATGAGTTTCATATATTCACAATTTCATCTTCATCTTTCCCGGGTATATTACGAACCAATTTAATGACCTGAGCTCCCAGTTGGCTTGTTAGCTCAATTGGTTACAGCGCTGCACCGGTATCGCAGAGGTCAGGGTTCGAGTCCCGGCAAGCCTGATTTTTTTCAGGCTTTCTTTTCGCAACTGCATAAGTTGCGTTAATAACTGCGAGGATCTTCTTTACATTTATTTATTCATTCCGCAATTCAAATGTATGAGTTTCATATATTCACAATTTCATCTTCATCTTTCCCGGGTATATTACGAACCAATTTAATGACCAGCTCCCAGTTGGCTTGTTAGCTCAATTGGTTAGAGCGCTGCACCGGTATCGCAGAGGTCATGGTTCGAGTCCCGGCAAGCCTGACTTTTTCAGGCTTTCTTTTCGCAACTGCATAAGTTGCGTTAATAACTGCGAGGATCTTCTTTACATTTATTTATTCATTCCGCAGTTCAAATATATGAGTTTCATATATTCACAATTTCATCTTCATCTTTCCCGGGTATATTACGAACCAATTTAATGACCAGCTCCCAGTTGGCTTGTTAGCTCAATTGGTTAGAGCGCTGCACCGGTATCGCAGAGGTCATGGTTCGAGTCCCGGCAAGCCTGACTTTTTCAGGCTTTCTTTTCGCAACTGCATAAGTTGCGTTAATAACTGCGAGGATCTTCTTTACATTTATTTATTCATTCCGCAGTTCAAATATATGAGTTTCATATATTCACAATTTCATCTTCATCTTTCCCGGGTATATTACGAACCAATTTAATGACCAGCTCCCAGTTGGCTTGTTAGCTCAATTGGTTAGAGCGCTGCACCGGTATCGCAGAGGTCAGGGTTCGAGTCCCGGCAAGCCTGATTTTTTCAGGCTTTCTTTTCGCAACTGCATAAGTTGCATTAATAACTGCGAGGATCTTCTTTACATTTATTTATTCATTCCGCAATTCAAATATATGAGTTTCATATATTCACAATTTCATCTTCATCTTTCCCGGGTATATTACGAACCAATTTAATGACCAGCTCCCAGTTGGCTTGTTAGCTCAATTGGTTAGAGCGCTGCACCGGTATCGCAGAGGTCAGGGTTCGAGTCCCGGCAAGCCTGATTTTTTCAGGCTTTCTTTTCGCAACTGCATAAGTTGCATTAATAACTGCGAGGATCTTCTTTACATTTATTTATTCATTCCGCAATTCAAATATATGAGTTTCATATATTCACAATTTCATCTTCATCTTTCCCGGGTATATTACGAACCAATTTAATGACCAGCTCCCAGTTGGCTTGTTAGCTCAATTGGTTAGAGCGCTGCACCGGTATCGCAGAGGTCAGGGTTCGAGTCCCGACAAGCCTGATTTTTTTCAGGCTTTCTTTTCGCAACTGCATAAGTTGCGTTAATAACTGCGAGGATCTTCTTTACATTTATTTATTCAGTTCCGCAATTCAAATATATGAGTTTCATATATTCACAATTTCAGAATGAAAAGTCTTGGCTTTTCAGTATAAAAGAATAACTATTTTTCTGTCCACAGGTAGCCTCTAGACCTTATATGTTTAGGAGTTTCCTTATATAAAGGTTCTTGGTGAAGTGGCTTGTGACGAAGATTAACCTGCGCACTTCTATTGGGTCATGACGCGACAAGATAAACGGTTTTAAAATCTCTTTTTTAACTTTCAAGATTTCACAGGAAAATCATAACACAAGGAAATCAAAAGCACAGCTTGCCTTCTAGGGGGAGAAATCTGCTCAACGGAATAACTGGGCTGGGGTATTTTTTCAAAGTTGGCGCCAGGCAGCTGGGAAAGAGTTCGCGCACGCATGCTTTTAAAAATGTCTAGTCATTCGGTGACGTCACGAAATTCGCGCCAAGTCGCGTGAGTGGGAAGAGAACGCCTGGGTACTAGGCTGAAAACGCTGAGTCACAAACAGACTGCGTTATTTAGTGTCTAAGCATCTGGAGTCGGAGGTGTGCTTAGGGTGTATTCAGACGCTTGCTGTGAATCGAATCTCCTGCAGAAAATGTCGGGTTACAAGCTTTACTACTTCCCCGTACGTGCTAGAGGAGAGGTGTGTCGATTGTCTTTTGCTGCTGCAAAGATAGATTTCGAAGATGTTCGATTGAATGGCGAGGAATGGGGGAAGGAGAAAGCAAGTGAGTACAGGTTCAGAGTGACGATCCCATTACTCCTTTGAGTGATTTTTATACCCCTGACCATATGAAGGGGGCGAAAGTGCAGGTTGTGAAAATCTCATAGGAAAATAGGTTAAATTTGAAGAGCAGCGTCCGAAAGCACTGTCGCACAAATGATTTCTTGAGGTCATACAATCCGTTTGTTTTAAAGAGAAAGTGCAAAGTTGCCTGCACGCGAAATGAAAGAAACACATTCTTCATCTTCCTTTTACAGACATGCCGTTGTGTTAATATGTCTTATTTGTCCATAGGGCTTTGCTATTAATCGATTTTGTCGTAATGGCATTTCTTGGGGAACTACCCGTTTCGTGACGTTTTATTTCTCTGTTGGCGTTGTTGTGCATGCGTTATATCAGTCGAGGGAACAAGTGCCATTTGATGGCGAAATCTTTTCTCCGAGAAAAGACTGAGCCCACGATTTTCGGCATTTGGCCAGTGGGCTACTCAGATATGAATCTCGATCACCTCGCGTGGAATACCAAAAAGGACTCCATTTTTAAAACTGTTTAACGTTAGGACCAGTTTATTCTGTTGCTTCGAAAAGCGACTAACTCTCAACTTGCAAGAAAAAGCAGACCGTTTGAAACTATTTATCAGGACAAACTACGTGCTCGCTATTAAATTTGGGTGACATCTATTTTACGAATTGTACGTTTGCCGGACGGGTCGCATAGCACAGGTAAGGCCCAGTAATGAAGTCCTTAAGTCGGCTGGACGAGTGGTCTATAAAATATCTTGAGCATGAAACAACACTACCTCTCAAAAAACACTGATTGCGACCAACGACAACGATTTCGCCGCCTTGTTATTACCAAATCTGTGCATAATCCGTTGTTTAGACATGCTTATGGATTCAGATTCGTATTATTATTCTTTTCAATTTTCCACTGAATCACCATTTCGGTCTTGATAATGATGTTAGCGATATCAAAACGTTTTCTGATCTTGCTTTAATTTTTGTATTTATGGCAAAATGCTTGAACAAATGAGCAGTAGTTTGACTTGAAACGAAGAATTATGAGCGCTAGAACCGTATAATAATACTTCAGTTTCAGGTCGGAATTTGGGGATTTCTTGTGGTTCTTCAATGTGAATTCCTTCTGAGCTTGAATAATAAAAAATTACAGATGTGTTTATCTTGGAAGGCGTTTCTCTGTGGGTCATAAACGAAGCCAGTAATACTAGAAAAACAGTTGAGAATTATTGACGAGAAAAATCAAAACAACATGCGGACCGCCGAGGAAACAGCAAGTTTAGCTCTTGTTTTATGTTCAAACAAAAAAGCGCGTTATTTCAGCAGTTTTTTCTACTACAAAATTAACCTGGATCAGAATAGTGGTCATTGGGAATAACACAGAGTTAATAAGGCTTAGAAAATGGAGAATTGCTTTGTTCTCCGGCTGGCAAGTGCAAGAAGACTTTCATGCAATCAGCTGTTTTCCGCTCCGTAAGTCAACTTGTTCTTCAAGTTATGCATGAGTGTGAATAAGGACGGGGAAAATATTTAACTAGTGCAGGATAATCTCTTCTCAGTTGCGTAAAGAATACTCGCTTCACCAAAGTAATTAGCGAGGTTTAAATACAGTTCGAAGCACTTTTTGATATAAGCGTAAGCTTAATTATTTCTTTTCTCGCGTCTTCGTGGAAAGCTGTCTTGAATCATGTCAAAACCACAAGTGAACTGCGTTTAACCCGAGCGTGACTGCATTACCTGAGATTAGGTAACCTTCTTTTCTATCGGACCTTCTATCGGAATGTGATTTGAACAACGCTATATTTCAGCATTGGAACTGCCGAGAAAACAAATTAGTCAAAATGGTTTGCAATACAGTGTTGCGCCCCGGCACGGCGAGATGAATGAAGAACAATCTGAATATATGTAACCAATCAAGCTTCAATAGACTATATTTAACTATTATTCAACAGTAATGCATAAATACAGCCAAACTTCTCGCTGATAATACCATTAAAGCACGTCTGGAGGTAAACGTATGGCCTGCAGATTTCTCCGTGGTGGGGACGCCATGTTTAAAACTTGAAAACATTCCGTTTCATTTTTCTGCGCGAGTTCGTAGTTCTTTCTGATTGGACAATATAACTCGGAGCTTCTTCCAACCCCTTCGGGCTTCTTCGGGCATAGGTACGAAAATTGACCAAAAGATGTACTTGTTCCCCCGACTGATATGGTTACGTTTTAGCTTGGTATAAATTTATGTCACACAATCACACTTCAGTGGGGCTAGTCAGGCGTGACATGCTTAGTCATGGTTTACATTATTACAGTGTAGCAATCATGCACAGGGTCCAGAGGAGTTAAATTTGTACGCAAGAATTATCCTTCGTACATCTTACCATATAAAATACATAACCAAGTCATTTGATCAATAAATTTGCCCAATGCAACCTTTGTGAATCCAATTTGAACGTCTTTCTTCTCTTTCCATACGCTGTATTTCTCGATCTCGATCTTGCTTAGTATGCCATATCGTCCGCCATATTGTCCGCCATATTGAAAATTGCTATTAACCGCAGACCATTCTTCCACAGTTGCCTAACACGTTGCCCGAAGGGCAACGGCTTTTCTTCGGAAAGCAAACCTTTCCGAACAAGGCACGAAGTGCCGAGTAAAAATAAGGACAAGGGAGGAAACTTATACCACATGATCTCAATCGATGTGCACCGTAGCACACGTTGACGGAAGTGGTCGTTACCGGAAACGGAAGAGCAAAGTTCAAAACATCACATGTGGAGGGAGTTTTAAAAATGGCGAGTTCGCCCTTGAAGAGGAAAGTTCCGTTACAAGAAAACCAGCCTGAGCGGAAGAAATCGAAACTATCGAACAGGGAAAAACACGTTTTCGTATCTAAATGGTAAGGGTTTTGACAATCTGCTTTCGAACGCGAACATAAAAATACCATATTTCCACGAGCAAAACGGCCCCTGAGACCAATTTTAAAATTTATTGTAGGCTATCGCTGAATTACCAGATAGACTGCCGAAATTACACAGCACTGAGTGGAATTCTTGATTATTATAATGTGAGCAGCTGTGAAAAGGAAAATTTCGTTTTGAATGCCAAAGAAATGGGTATGATTTTGAGCGAGGTCTTTCCGGAGGCGACTCGAGTGCAGCAGAGAGAAAACGGCTACCGAACGTGGAAGTATCCACTTTCAAAGAAGTCTCAGCTGGATGAAGATGCACTAAAATGGGAAGACCTGCCACATTTCACCAAAGAGTTTGGTTGGCTTTTATCTACCACGTGCACCACTTGGCAATTCTTCGCGTTCCGATTTAATTATTTCCAGGCGCCCTATCCGTTCACACAATAGCTCATTCAATTTCTTCCAAGGTTAAATCGAGTCTTCCGTTAAGCATTTTAAAAGCAGAATGGTTTCGTTGCTCATGATTCCGTGGCGGAGACGCACCAAGCGAGAATGAAATGTGAGCAACGAAACCTAGCTCAAAACAAAAACAGAAGTTAAATAAATATGAAACTTACAATGTTCTGCCTGACTACAGTCCCAACAGGACAACTTCCGCTTTCGATCAAGTCACCATATTTACATCATTTCCGTCACCGAGTGTTGCGGTGCACATAGTACGAAAGCGAAGCGTGGAAGCCGTAAATTCCGCTTGGCGAAAGCGTATGTATTTCGTCATTTTTAAACAACTTTTTTCCATATTTGTTGAGAATAGGTAAATTTTAGAGCAGATTCTTAAAATTAGGCATTTTGGCAAATTTTCTTACGAGATAGAGGGATTCGAAAAATCAGCCCAAATCTGTTTCTTCCCTTGTCGTATTATTTAGTGTAAGTTGATCTCAGTAATCCTAAGAGCCCACAGTTATTTGACGTGCGGTAAAAATATAGGTAACGCGAGTAACGCAAGTTCACAGCATGTTATGTCGGTTGTCTTTCGCAAGGAAAACGAAACGTTCTGCTCGAACTTTGCTCCTCTGGACCCTGTGATCACACAGTAGAAAAAGCATGTGAAGATATTTATACATGTATTAAGTTTTTGTGTTTTTGTCAGTTTTACTGTCTTTGTGGCAAAAGTAAAGGTAGGACTTGCTATAAATTAAAGTGCCTCTTGTACCTTTAAGGGGGGGGGAGGGGGGGAGAGGAGGCAGAAAGAAATTAATTGTTTGGTGTCAGAAAAAATGCCAGAGAAATAACCTCCTGTTAGAATTTTTACCTTATAAAGGTAGAAATAAATGAGTTGAACCCATCCACAAAACAAGATTCTAGTACCTCTTAAGGTGGTCTTATACTCAAAAAAGGTAATGTTAGGTTGCAAAAGTCACTTTTTCTTAAATAGCAAAATTGTAAACTTTAAACACTTGGGAATGCTGTCTTGAAATAATCTCACTCGATTTCCAGCATTAAAGCAGCGAGATTGAAGAAATCTGATCAACAGTATGCGACTTTTTCCATAGCAACAGCCATAGCAACAATTGTTTACATTTATTAAATGCTCACAAACAAGCCCCAATAAGAACATTACCCCCCCCACCATCTCTCTGTAAAATGACATCTGGTACTACTGTGGAGGACCACCTGACTGAGGAGAGAGTCCTGAGGTCCAAGTTTTAACTGACAAAATGTAACCCAAATCTTACAGAAACGATGGTTTTTGCATCAAATTACCATTCAGCTTGTATTTTAGTGTGGCAACTTGAATTTGACAATAGTTTTAGGATAATGAGTGATGGATAGGCTGTCTAGAGTCCATTCTCTTTAAGACTGTTTTTCTCCAATAACAGAATTTCTCGAACTGAATGAACTTTGAGCACGATATCTCCAGTGCATTGTAACCTAGTGTTCTGAAGTTTTCAGCAAGATAAAAGGACTTAATTTCCTAGACGTAAACCTAAAGAATGCTCATGATCTTGAACTGCTTCTCAGTAAGTGAATCCTTGCCCCCTTTTTTATTTCCTTCTTAACCTTACTTTCTGGAAAAAAATAAAAATAAATTCGAAAGAGGCCAAGCTGCTTAATTTTCGAGGTTTATACCCTAGGCTAAAGAATTCATCTGTGGACAAATCTAAGTTGATTTCATACTTATCCAACCGTGCATTAGTTAGATATCATGCTTACAATGAACACCCCTATTTTTTACTTAGAAGGCTGGTTAATCAGTAACTATTTTGACGTGTGACCTGAAAAGACTTAGTTTGAAGTCAGGGCGTGAATCCCTATAAAGTGATGGTAAAAGTTTCCCGCATAGTTCTTTTGCAAAGGAATTTACTTTTGGGTATAAGACCACCTTAAGCATTCTAGCTCAAAGTTTAAAATTTTCTGATAAGCACCCCTACCCCACAATTTTATGTGGGAGTCCCTTTCCCCCACCCCCTGAGGCCCTTCTCTCCAGTTTCAGCCTTGCCGTATTTTACATTTTTTTTGTGTGTGTTGACTGTTTCAGCTGGTAGGCCTCCTCTTGGTCAAATGCCATTTATTGTGACTCCTGAAGGAAAAGTTCTTGCACAGTCTGGAGCAATTATGAAGTACATCTGCAAAAAAGGAGGTAGAATTTAGCTTCAACCCTCTATTTACAGATTTATGTACTTATGTTTATAAAAATTCTAGGCAGGTGGGGTCCTGGATGGAACATTTGGGTCTTTACAACTAACTAAAAACCTGTTATATATATTACTACCCTCTATAAGCAAAAAGACCTCAAAAACATATCCTGTGTAAGACAAAAAAGTAAAAATTGTTTACCCTGTTCAAGATCAAGTCCTATTAAGAGAGTAAAAAAAATGAACTTCCATCTATCAGCAGTGTTGAGTAAGGTTAAATTTGGGAGTGCTGCTATCTTCCTTTTCCCTGGAGTTGGGTGTCAATGTTTGCAAGTCTGGCAAGTGCTCAGAAACATTTATAAGAGCCAGCCTACAAAAGGAGTTATCCAACCAAAACTGATTTTGTTCATACCACTGTTAATTAATGTTTACAAACTGGGGACCTGCACAAATCTATGATAATAATATTACATCTACACTGTATAATCTATTTTTGAGACCTTCAATAATGTAAATTACAGTGTATTTATCAGTTTAACTAGTATAAAACTGAAATGTCAGTCTGTGAAGGTGTAATTTAATATGCTGCCAGGACAGTTTTCAAATGTGGTCAGCTCAATCAATTCTGTTGTTTTGAGTAATATGCGTGCTGACTTTTGCTTTGAACTGCTTGATGTTATTTATTATCAGCCAATAAAGAGTTCAAGTCATTTGGTTTATTTTATGTTTTGATCAATTAAATAATGCTTTTAGATGAAAATGGAATAATTTATGAAAAATCAGTCTGTTTTAAGCTGCTTATAAAGAAGGGTTATTTTTTGATGGTGGCTTTGTAGTCAAATATGATGAGAATTTAAGTGCTTGAATCCAAATGTGCATTTTCTTGATTTAGTGGTAGTTAAGTGAACCAATGAAATGCACCCATTGGAACACCCATTGGGATTTGTGATGGACAGGCTGAAAACCTGACCGTTTAATAATTTGCGCATTTGTGTTAAACTCCATTTAATTCTGCAGAGCACTCGGCCATATATTCCACCCTGAATTATTGATCCTTTTGGTTTACAGCCAGGTTTTTATTACTGGCTCATAGGTGGTATCAATTTTTCTGCACCTTGGGGTCAAAAAGACATTAATTTTTTGGAGCAAAAGTTTTAAATTGGTCCGAGGAAATGTTACAAAATGGCAGCTTGATAATTGGCCTTTGGATGACAGAATTAACCTGATGTGCCTGTTAACAGCCAGCTTTCTTGTCTTGCCTCCTGCAGGAGGGATGTCATAAATTTGAAATTATCATTATCCAAATGCAGGATGGCATTTATATCTTTTAGTTAATCAACAAAATGTGCTGCAGCATCAGCAGTCAGTCACTGACTTCATAATCATAAAGTGTGTTAATGGGTTAAAACGTTAAAATTCCACATTTTGCATTTAAAATCTTGACCTCACGCAACTCACATGTTGTTCATGATGATCTCTGTAAAGTCAAAAATCATTAAATCAGTATGTTAAAATATAGCCTTAAATAGGACAATATGATAATAGATAATAGATAAATGATTATAGATGATGATAATAGATAAATAATAATAGATAATATACAAAGGATGAAGGCAATTGTATCCTTCTAATCACTGATTAGGTTTGAGTCCAGCTGACAGTTTTGATGAAGTGACAGCTGATATGATAAGTGATGGTGTTACTGATTTGCGTCAAAGTTTGATCAAGATCCATTTTGAGAAGGATGAAGCTAAAAAGGTCAGTATCATTAAAATAATAAGGGGAGCTTGTGTATTAATAACTCAACTTTAAGGTGTGGTCCTGAAGGGGTAAAATGGGAGTTGTGATGTGCCTATGACGAGGCTGCAGTTGCAGGGACTGGGATTTGGCCACTTGTTGTACTGGAGTTCAGAAATGGGATTTTGAAAAAAAAAATAGGCTAGGAACATTTATACCCCAGTTAACCCACTTCAGGAACCCTCATTAGATATTTGCTGGTTGGTTTATCTCTCTATGGATCACTTCACTCTTGCAGGCAGTTGTTGTTTCTGTTACTCAAACTTTTTAAAGGCCTTAATTGCACTAACTAGTCGAAGCAACTTTTGGCAAGATTTTGAAGCCTCTACTCCAAATTGCCTCTCATAATGTCCATGACAACTGAATCCACATCCAGTAATTCATTTCAGTACAAAATGAGAAAATGTGTCTGTAAATTTAGTTCTATATTTTTGTACCGCCTCATTATGCCAAAAATCCAAGATTGATTTTTCCATTGCTTAAAAGTATTTTCACAGACTCAGGTGTACAGTAAGTTATAGTCACTGTGGTTGAGATGCAAAATAAGCAAACGGACAAAAGATAATTATTAACAGTTTTTGATTATACACAGTCATGCCATGTTGAAAGCTTAAAAATCACAGTAAAACCTTGATCATTAATCAGCTCCGGGACAGATCATTCCCAGGGGGCTTTCAGAGGTTAATCCTGCAAGCTGATACACTTAATTGGTCAACAGAATGATGACACTACATACAGAAATGTTTAATGTGATAAATACTGCAGTGAGCTGCTATCTTCTATTTCGTTTCAGGAGGAACTGAAGAAGGAGTTCTTCGAGACCACACTTCCTGCCCGCCTTGAGAAGTACTCGGCTCTTCTCAAAAGCCGAAATGAAGGAAAGGGTTTCTTTTTAGGTGACAAGGTAATACATTCAAAATACGTGAATCGTAACGTATTTAATACTGCTACTGTCCTGTCGTCGTGTTGTTTACGAAAGAATTAAAGTTGTCTCCCCATTCTCCTAACCCTAATTAATCCCTGATATGAAAATGCATATTCTCCTTACTGTTCTACACACATTTCGTTTGTCTAAATATCAAGACATCTCATCCTTGGTGAACAATTCCTTTATTCTCATCACTTGAATGTTTCAACAAGTAGTGATGATGTGAAGAGAAATCTCATTATGTACACTGTATTAATGGGTAAAAACTAGCCGTCAGGAAATCTAGAAAAATGATAACAAGTGGTTAAGTAATGCTATATCAGTGCCATCAAACACATAAATGGTTCAGTTATGCATTAAATATGTTACTTTTTTGAACTTTTTAACTTATATATCCAGCGTTGTCGTTTTTCAGTTTAACATAGTTTACACAGACTATCACCAAATCTGACGTTTAACGAGTCTTTGTACCACTGATATCATGTTTTATTGATTTAAGTTTGTTAGAGTAGGGTTTCGTATTTCATATTTCTTCGCTTTCCATTTTTAAGAACTTTCTTAGATTTCATTTTAGCCATTAGTTTTTCTTATTAAAATAATACTAGGTAACTTCGAAAGCTCTCTTATTTGTCTTAATCTTAAACAAATTGTGATTGTTATGAAGATATGTAATTTCCCTTTTATTGACTTGTTAAAATCCTTGTACATAATTTTAAAGTAATTTTTAAGTTTTAAATTTTTATCGTATAGTCATAATTTACGCAGGGCCCCTTTTGACACCAGCCAATGGCTGATAGGGCTACCCTGCCTAAATAAAGTTGACTTGACTTGACTTGACTTGATATAGCGTGAATGCATGATATTTCTTAACTCTCGTTACTTGAATGCTTGATTGGTTATGTTACTTTCAGTGTAACAGCTGGTCTCAGAACGTGGATGCCGATCTTGCAATTCTAATACACTTTTTTAATCTTTTTCCTCTTCTACAGCTTACGTATGCAGACATCGCGTTCTTTGACTTGTTCAACGGTTGGCTTGCTGAAGGTAAACCAGAAGTACCTGAGCAACTCAATAAATTCCCTCTGTTGGTGGAGCACTATAACCGCGTCCTTAACGTGCCTGAAATAAAGGCCTGGGTCGAGAAACGCCCTGAAAGCAGCTTTTGAGCACGTGTACATGTACAGTCGTGTGATATTTCTGTCGAAGGACTATCGGCTGATAGTTACCCGCGAAAATGTGATGTTCTTAAAACAAATATTAGCACGAGAAGTGAAGCTTCTTGGGCTTATACGCAAGTATTAAGAACATCAGATTTCCAAGGAATGGATGGTCCCTAAAACCTGTTAGTATCACAATCGATTTAAAATTATCAGACACGCAAAAGAATTAGTGGTGAACTATAGAAGCTAACAGATATCAAGTGAGAATCAATAAAACAAACCTTTTAAAGAATTTTGTGTCTGTTTTTACTGTACTATGTTTTTAATTATTTGCTTCGTTTAGTCACCTAAAACTTGTTTCGACTTTTTGCCCTTTTTTTTTCTCTGTGGGTGGGTGTTGTCGGCAAATAAGTGGTATTTCTCCTAGGGTTCATTTTGAATCTGTTATATTAAAGGGAGGCTGGGGGAGGGACCTGACTTGAGGAGACCATGTGTCAGAGAAATTAAGAAAAAAATTCGTTTCATGTGGAGTTCAGATGTTCAGTGGCGACAAGTTTAACTCTCCATTCTCATTTTACGGAGAATCATTTGGAACAAGGCAGGTTTTTTGTGCTTTATTGGTTAAAAAAAAAACTGCTGAATTGATATGAATTGCTTCTGAGATCACCAAGAAGGGATGAGCAGTCATGTAAATTTCCTTAGTAATACCGAACGAGCTGCAATCACTATTGACGATTTTGTGTAAGACAAAGAAAGGACTTGTAAAAGACAGCAGGAATTTGTGTTCATAAACATCTTCACTGACCTCAAAACTAGCCCATGTTCCTAGAGGTCAGAGATAAAAATAAAGAGTAAGACGACCAAATACAAAATGGAGCCGGCAAAATGGTATAGAAGATGGAAGGCGAAAAACTGGGTGACATTCGTGGAAGAAGAAGGCGGGAAAAGAACGCGAGCGTGGGTTATGAGAGACAATGTAGTGCGTAAACGGCGACTCGCCCCATATCGGAATGTCTCGCCTGAGGCCAGGTTTGGTTGGTGCTATATCGATTACCTAAAATACACACCTATCCAACCATGCCACGTAGCCAATAGTTTCTCTCGCACCTTCCGATAAATTGTAACTCGCTTTGCACTCCCCCACGAGCTAAAACGAGTTGAAAAGGCGCTGTGGCGATGCTATGGTTGGTGAGACGGTAAGTGACAGTTTTCTGGCTATGTCAGTCATAGAGAGCTTGCTTGCAAATGGGCAAGGCTGGTGAGGCCTACTCTGGGACCCAAAATCGCCATAACTTTGGGCGACTTAAGGCGACTTTAGCTTATTTTGTCCAAAATTACGGGCGATTTTGGGCGATTTAAGGCGATTTTGGGCGACTTTAGGCGACTTTGGGCGATTTTGAGCGACTTTAGGCAATTTTAGGTAACCTTCAGTGACTTAATTGGAAATGCCAAGGTGAACCTAAGTACAGTTGTGGTATACATGTACATGGGAATCATCATGGTACACCATAATGCATTGTTACAGAAAATATCCATACTATCCCCATGAAAATGTTTTAGTTTGAATGCTCCACCAACCTCCTATTCCACCCCACCCTTCTGGAAATTCTAGTTTGGTGGCTTTCAAGAGCCTCCACTGCCCCCACTGCCTTTGGAATTTCTAATGACCTCTTGTGATGTTGGTATGGACCCGCACTCTAAAGACATTAGTAGTACATAAAATGCAACAATGACCTTAACAACAGCTAGCAAGCAAGGTTGTTGCCGAATTGGTCACAGGCCAAAAAGTAAGGCATTAAGTGAAACCTGAATTAGTAAGTGTCACAATAAGAAACTTAGGGGCCCCAGGATGATTCCTTGGGCATTTTATTGTATAGGGCTCTGGTTAGGCAACAGCCTTGGCAAGCAAACTGATATTTTTCTGCCTTTACTGTTAGTCAAGTTAAAATTAAGGATGCACTTAGTGGATACCTTAAATGAGAGTGAGATGCCATAAACTGTATGTAATAATACTTTATTTCCTTAAAAATTCTATACCTCTCTCAAAAGCAACAACAAAAAATAAATGTTTTTTAATAAAATTATATTAGCATTGTCAACTTTCTTCAGATGCCATCATATAATAGATCGTCTTTAGTTTAAAAAAATACGTTGTATCCATAGTCGCAAAGTTTTAAACAAATTTGCTTACAAAATACTTATGAAAAAGTCTAAAAGGAGTGTTTTCCACTCAGACTAAAATAGAAAAGAAAATTATACTAACCATTAATTGTCAACGTCACAAATCAAAGAAATAACTACCTTGGTGAATGCATCACCTACGGTAAGCTTCTGATCCTTTTCTGGCACCCAACCAATTTGCTCCTCTCCGGTATTAATTACGTGACTTTAGTTAGCCGAACGTGTTCCTAGGTCACGCGATGGGCAGAAGACACGCACGTGCTTTGCTTCCAAGTCACGTGATAAAAACAGTTTCTTGGCCCTTGGCAGCCATCTTGCTTCGAATGGCGGGTCTCGTTTCCTAGCTTTTCCGCCAACAGCAGAACAACTTCAAAGTAATAAGGGGTCTAATAAGGCGTTGCCTTACAAAAAGAGTCTTTTCTTGATAGAACAACAGGGCATTTTGTACTTGCTCGGATCTTTAACTTGAATTAACCTGTATCGATTTGGCTGGATGTGTGGTCTTGGTTTTAAATATGCTTGTACCGCTGAGGATGCTTTGAAATGTTTAGAAGTTGTTGGTGGACAAACTAGACGAGATGATCACTTCTTCTTCACCCTTTTGTGATGGGTAAGTTTACGGTTTACTCAGTAAATATGAATGCTCCTTTATGACCAAAAACCTAGATATTTTGAAACTGGACTTTCAGTTGTACTTGGGTCCATGTTTTTCTGAATGTAAAACTATGAAGTAGTCGCTAAAAGACATGACAAAGTAAATTATTGGTGTTTACATCTTTTATTCTTGTGAACTGGATGCCTAATATTTAATACATCTGCAATCAGCACTTTTAAGTTGTGATATGCAGATGAGTTTGATGCTATCACTTGTAAGGTTTAAGGGGTGGTGAGTGGGTGGGATGAGGAAATTGTTTCATAGAGAAGAGATTTGGGGGTAACTCTCTGTACGCTTTATACAGATTAGCCACCTGTATTGTCCATATTAGTGACCTTTAAATCAGAGTCGGAATGAGTGTGAGCATGCAGTGCTCATGCTTTAGATTATCAAATTGTAAAACCAATCAACTCTGAGCCTCTTCACTGCACAACATCAAGGAGAAGTGAGGGCTCTGGAAATATGTCTGGTTTGAAATTCGAAAGCCAGTCAGAGTCAATATTGTACTATTGTAATGGTAGCCTTAGAACAACACCACAAGGACACATCTTAGGATACTGTTACAAAGTCAGTCCAGAAATAGAAAAGTTTATTATATTGGGTTAATTAAATAAATGAAATGAAATGAAATGAAAACTATTTCTGTGTCAATGTTTTTTCGCTTTACTGCTAATGGGGGACACAAACAATAAATTCAATGATAAAAAAAAACTACGAATAAATAAACAATGAAAAATGAAAATAAACTATATTACATAGTTTACTATTAATATATAAACTATATACAAGGGATTTACGGTGACTTAGAGCGACTTTGGGCGACTTTAGGCGACTTTGGGCGACTTTGGGCGATTTTGGGTCCCAGAGTAGGCCACTGGTGTATCCTCAACACACTAGCATTCCAACGAAGGGGCGTTGCTCTAACCACTCTAGCCTTTTCAATGCTGTTCAAAGTGGACTCATTAATATGAAGACGCGCGAGCAAGCCAAAAAAAAAAAAAGAGGAATCAAAATAATATTAAACCAATCAGCACCTAGCACGTATTCTCTGCAGAATCGCAAACACTTTTCGGGAAACTGTGAACAACTGTGTGGAACAAAGGTTTATAGAGAACATTCCGTTTGAAGAGCGAGCATTTTACTGGTTATGTGCCGGTATCTGAGTCTAGGAAAATTCAGCAATTTCCACACAATATTATTAAACGATAACTGATTTCACAAGACCTTTCACTATACTTTGGAATGCAATTTCAGACCATTTCAACTTATTAGCGTAAGATTTAACATTGATGTGGAGGGGGACAGGGGGCGGGAAGCCGGGAGAAAAGAGGTGGCGGGAAATAGTCGAAAAAGCGCAAAGAGGCGGGAACCAATAAAACTTGTGGAAAGTTTAACCCCCATCCCAGAGAAGTGTGAATCCATTTTCGTTTAATATAAGCAATAATGTTTATTTCTGGTGAAAGTTTTTTTTTTTAACTCTTATTTACGGTGCAAAAACAGGCACTATTAATTGTTCATCACCGAGTTTTTTCCGAGTCCTGTCACGTCACTTGATAGTGTTCATCCGCGAGGAAACACTATCAGGCGATAGCTTGTATACTTTTGTTGTATTTTTATTTCAACCAATCGCCTTAAAGGGAACCTTTACTGTTACAACAAATTGATGTTCAATTGTTGGACTTAAATAAAGTCTGAATTTCAATTCTTATGTCAACCTGTGGAAAGAAAGTTTTAGTGTGCCAAAAAGTTAGATATGAATATCACCTGTTTTCGCTGCCATTTTGAATTTTTATGACGTCAAATGGTTGCCACTATTGTTGCACACAAAAAAAGTTGCTTCAAAACGATAGTGGTAACCATATGACGTCATAAAAATTCAAAATGACAGCACGCAGGAAATTCAAAAGCGAAAATAGGTGATGCTCATTTCTAATTTATTGGTACACTAACACTTCTTTTCACTGGTTAACTTCAAGAATTGAAATTTAGACTTTATTTCCAACAATTTAACGTCCATTTGTTGTAACAGTGGAGGTTCCCTTCAAAGGTTTAATTGGTGAACTGGAAATTCGAAATGCCAGTAGCAGTGATTTTTGTTTTCAAGAAAATTTAGTCATAGTGGTGAACAATAAAAACAATGAAGAGCTTCTGGCTCCAGAATTTCGTTGTTTACCTTGGATTTATTCTGTTTATAAAAGTGGCATGATAGCAGATAGCAGAAAAACACTAGTCTGCTATTGTTAAATAGAAAAACATGTACAGGCTTGTACAGCGTGAGTGATAAACCGGTTTATCAAGATTAAATGCAGTAACGGAAGTGCCAGGCAAGCCCAGTGTATATATATACGCGCTAAGCAATGTGATTAAACCTCACAGCGATTTGTAATTAAAGCAAGCTCGAGATACCGCAAGCGGCTAAGCTACAAGTTTGTCTTTTGTACCCAACCCATCCTTCCCTGGGTTAATCGCATTGGTCTAGGCAATAAAGACCCATAGAACCCAAAAAGTGTTGTTGTTGTGTATTTATGGGAAAAAACATGAAAAAACCTTGATACAAAAACTCTGATTGCTAAGTTGGCAGTCAGAGTTTTAAGTTCTCGGAATTTTTCTCATTCACTTATTTCCAAACCGGACAGCATTTGGTACATAGAAAATACACGCAGTAACCCTTTAAAAACAAGCTCTTTAATCGGTTGAAAAGGAAACTGTGGGTTTCATCGCGCTCCCCATTTGTGTTATGGTAAACAAGAGAGTAACACTTTCAAACGTTACTTCTGTGGATCAATTTTCGCTTGTTTATAATTTTCACGATGTTTTAAAGGTGCACCGAAAATGAACAAAAAAATTAAACCTACGCGAAAGTAAAGGGTTTTAGAGTCTATCAAGAGAAGATAAAGGGTAAGAGAGTTAATCCCCCATATCGGCCCTATGCTCATCGTAATCCCTTTTAAGTTATTTTTAGTAACAAAATGGCGGGAAATTCAAATTTTGAAACGTTATACCTTTTGAATGAATAAACATATTTCTTTTTCTTTTTTTCAATTTTGAGATCCTTTTTACAGGGTCTTTCAGAAACCGTCATGAGATATCCCATAATACTGAAAGCAAAATTTAGCGCCAACTTTGCGACGTCATTTTCCCGGCGAGAAATTTCAAAATTGAAAAACTAAAATCACGAAATTTTACAGAATAATGAATTCTATATTGCTGAGAAATTTCAGGTAATTGATTTAAAACTCAATAAGGTATTTGAAATTTGAATTTCCAGCTGATTTTGTTACTAAAAATAACTAAAGAGGGATTAGGATGGGGATAGGGCCTATATGGGGGAGTAGCTTTCTTTAATACCCTTTTTCCTCTCTTGGGTATATTTAATAATCATTAATGAGTTAAAAAAAGTCGTCAAGGGACTCAAGTAAAAGGATCCTTTGTTAGTGGCTGTGTTTCGGGCGTTTCTCGATCCAGGCCTTTATTTCAGGCACGTTGAGAACACGGTTATAATGCTTCACCAGCAGAGGAAAGTTGCTGAGTTGGTCAGGAACTGTTGGTTCACCACCCGCGAAGAAGTTCATAAAATCGAAGAACGTAATGTCCGCATAGGTCATCTGGTGAATGAAACGACGGTTAAAAAATAGTGTTAGCCTCACCAAAGTTAGTGTTGATCATCGCTAAGGGTTAACCTCCGCTTACTGAAATGCGTCAGACCTATGCCCGAAGTGCGACCTTACCTATTGCCAAAGCCGATGTATTTCCAGAAATAATCACCAATAAGAGGACAGGTTCACAGCGGTCAAGCACCTTAAGCTACGTCACTTCCGTTCAGAGCCTTCAAACCGAATTTTATACTGGCAAAACTTGAGGATGACGGCTACTTCCTTTTTAACGCTCACTCGACGTAAAAGCTTAGATTTTTAGAAACGGCGTTAAGTTTTGCGGTTAATGCAAACTTGCCACATTTGTCTGTATTTCTTTTTGGAAAATTATGGCGGGGACCGTACATGCGTGGTGCGTTTGACCGCTGTGAAGAGGACAGGTGCACAGACAAGCTGAAGTCAGTATCCCGTCAAAATATCGAAATTTTCCTTCCCTAATTTCCATGTTGTATTGCTCGCTTAATGCCTCCAAATATAAACTGAATTGGGTAAAACGATTTTAAAGAGCAAAACAGAACAAGTAGTTTGGGGATGAAATGCATAATTACAAGGATAGAAGTGAATTGCAATTTGCCAAATTTGAATTCGTGACAGGGTGTCCTGAAATAAAATTTGGCATTCTGGTGCAACTTTGAGATTAAAAAAAAATCGTTGTTTTGTCTATCAAGCTTGTATTTTCTTGTTTTCCTGAATTTTGGCGACTGTTTTTGCTATTTCAAGATAATAAAATAAGCTTATAGCAAGTCCCTGATCATGCCTTAGGAAACAGGAGATAACAACAGGGATACTGTCTCTTTAAAAGTAAAAGAAATAATAGAGACGTGAAATGCTAGACCGTTTACTTTTCTGCTTTGTGGATGGGTGTTAAATCCAAACTTTGAACACCGATCAACTAGAAAGTTAGTGATTTATGTGCCGGGTGTTAATGGAAGAATGTCAACAAAAGTAAAGAAATGTAAATAGGTCATCTTCAGAGCAGGCTCGAACTGAGTTGGACGGGAGCCCAAGCCTCTTTTAGCTAATGGTTATCTTATTGGCCGTATGGATGCCCCTCTCCGAAGGGACACGGAGGGTGAGTGAGTCCTAAAACGATAGGTAATTCGATGATAAATAAAGCTCAGTGAGTGAAAAAAAGAGTTGTTATATTCTGTGACACGAACGTGGGACAAAGACAAAACTCTGAGTCTCCGACGGGAATCGAATCCATGACCTTAGCTTTCGTACACCGTTCACCGAGCTATGTACTGAGAGACTGGTGACGAGCTAGGTCATACTAATTAGGTCATATTTACTATGTTATAATCCCCCCCCCCCCCAACCTTCAACTTTGTTCCTCGTCTTCCTGTGTCTTCGTACAGTTTGAGCCTCTTCTAAAGATGACGGGTTAAAGACCTTTGACATTTCTCGGCTGTGTTAAAAAAGAAAAGTGTTTTTTTGTATTACTTCAAAAATTTACTTTCATAAAACATACGATGCTCCGCACTAGAAGGTTCAACTTGGACCCATGGCTAACTTTAATAGTTGTGGTAGAAACAAATGAGGGGTGGGCAGGTGCAAAGAGAACTCTATCCAGATCATTCCCCATAGTCAGGAGACCGGTAACACGAGAAAGAAAATACAAAAAAAAAAAAAAAACAAAAACAAAAACAAAAACAAAAAGGCTTGGAAATGTAAGCAATTAGCTGGTTGAAAAAACGGACTGATGCATTCAAACCGTAAGACTTACCTTGTCGCCCACAAAGAAGGCGTTCCCTTCATTTCTGTCCTTTAGAACTGACTGGAGTTTCTGAAGTCGGGCTGGGAGAGTGTTTTCAAAAAACTCTCTCTTCATTTCTTCCTATGATTATTTTACGAAAAAGAGCACGTGAGTGCAAAAACGATGATACAAAAGATAAAAAAGAGATCAACAAACGAAATCTGTGAGTAGTCAACAAACTATCAAAATAAAAATGAAACCAGCAATCATGGATCTTGACTAGGGGCGACTTTGGTAATAAATTTGCCACTTGGTGTAATACTTTTTTTTTTCAGATTTTAGCAGACTTAACAACATTAATAGTATTGTTATCGTCGTCGTCGTCATTATTATTATTATTGTTACTATTGTTATTATTATTATTATTGTTTTGACTTACGAATAAGAACACGAACCTTCAGTTCACTGTGACCTCTCGCTTTATTCCAGGAGAGGAAATTAAAAGCCAATATTTTACAAAGTTGTCCACCATTGTTTCAGCAAAGTTAGCAAGCAAAGATATCGGGACAGAGACAGCAGTTATTCTGCTAGAGTGAGCGGAATGACTGGGATGGCCACAATGTCAGTTGAACAGATAAAGGATGTTCCATGCAAGTATCTTTTCTTCGCAATCATGAGGTCAATTGAATATACACTACAGTTGACTCCCGATAAGTCGAACCCTTGATAATTCGAACCAAATTCTCCTCATACATTTACTGTAACTTTAACTTTAATAACTCGAACCCTCGATAACTCGAGCCTTTCGTTAGCCCGAAGTAAATCCGTTTTCCCTTCAGGTCATTCACTTACTTAATTTTTACGACTTGAACTTCGTTTAACAACTGTGAAATGAAAATTAATTGCGTCCTATGTATTGGAATTGACTACAACTAGCACTCTCGGAAGCAGACTTTGAGAAAAGCTACTGCCTTTGCATTTGGGAGTAGGCCAAAAAGAATTCCGAAGGATTAATCGGGTTAAAGTTGATTCAGTACAGTTCTGTCTGATCTAGCTTCGACGTTCAGCTGAGGTTTCGAGCTATGGTAGCACTGGATAACTGCTTTTTCGAGTTTCTAAAATTTTTGTCCTTTGGTACAATCTCCCGGTAACTCGAACCTTTTTCGATTTCCCTTGAGGGTTACACTGTATTGAATAAGAACTGGATGACTTCAGTACAAATGACTGACAATGTCAGGTTAGATTCATGCCGGTGTTTCAACTGAGAAGACAAAATTTGCCACCAGCCGAGCGACAGGAGGGAAACTGTGACTTACAGGGGTAATTTGGAGGGAAAATTCTTTTGACTGCTTTGATTCTTTTAATATACTCGGTTATACTTGTTTGCTTGCTGGAAACTTTTGCAGTGGATGTTTGCATATCCACTAGCGAAAGGAAGGAAAGGAAGCAAGCCAGCAAGGAAGGAAGGAACGGAGGAAGGAAGGAAGGGAGGAAGGAAGGATGGAAGGAAGGAAGGGAGGAAGGGAGAAAGGGAGGGAGGAAGGAGGGGAGGAAGGAAGGAATCAAGGAAGGAAGGGAGGAATCAAGGAAGGAAGGGAGGAAGGAAGAAAGGGAGGGAGGAAGGAAAGGAGGAAGGAAGAAAGGGAGGGAGGAAGAAAGGGAGGAAGGAAGAAAGGAGGGAGGAAGGAAGGAAGGGAGGGAGGAAGGAAGGGAGGGAGGAAGGAAGGGAGGAAGGAAGAAAGGAGGGAGGAAGGAAGGAAGGGAGGAAGGAAGAAAGGGAGGGAGGAAGGAAGGAAGGGAGGAAGGAAGAAAGGAGGGAGGAAGGAAGGAAGGGAGGAAGGAAGAAAGGGAGGGAGGAAGGAAGGGAGGAAGGAAGAAAGGAGGGAGGAAGGAAGGAAGGGAGGAAGGAAGAAAGGGAGGGAGGAACGAAGGGAGGAACGAAGGAAGGAAGGAAGGAAGGAAGGAAGGAAGGAAGGGAGGAAGGAAGGGAAGGAGGAAGGAATGAAGAAAGGGAGGGAGGAACGAAGGAAGGAAGGGAGGAAGGATTATTAAAGGGAGGAAGGAATTAAACAAATTTAATGACAAAACAAAAACGGGAACAGATAAATGAAGGAACGCATACATCAATGAATGAAGGAACGAGCGAACCAACAAAAGCACGAGCAAACAAAAACCGGTAAAGAGAATGAAATGTAAATTAAAGCAGACAACGAATTACCCAAGAGAACAAACAATAGGAACCGAGTACCCTTTTAACTTCGTCGTTCTCCTTGTGAAATTTGATTAAATCACCACGAACATCTTCCACTCCATAAGTAATCATGTCAGCAGTGGCTTCGTCAAAACTGTCGGTTGGACACAAACCTGTTCATAAACAATAAACGTTTACTTCATTTACAGAGTGCTATACCCACTATTTGTGTAATTGTTTGCGGTACAACTGACACCTGCTCATACAAGAACATATTTAATTTGCCGTCTAGAACAGAACAATAGAAACCCATTATCCTACAGGCCACTGAACGGGCCGCCAAAATATGGCCTGTCGATAAATTCAGGACTATGGCGGCACAATGAGATTAAGGCAATAGCATTCTCCAGGCTGAGGTAAAATTGACACAAATTAAGCAAAATATATTCAATTGCTAATGATGGCAATCCAAACCACAAAACCACAACAGGAGGTTAATAAGTACTGGAGGAGGTTAATAAGTACTGGGGTGTGCCTAGAGCATATGGTTGGTTGCTTCAGTCCTTGGTTGCTCGGGCCTTTGCATTTTTCGATGGTGTCACTTATTAACTCCATAAATTATTAAATACTAAATACTCATAAATGAAGGTTAAGGGGTGTTCGCAATAAGACAAGGTATTAACGCAGGCCGAAATAAGGCTATGAAGTGAAGTAAGGAGGTGAATTATACAAGAAGGGCTTGCACTGCAAAGACAGGAGCTCAAGGCCATAGGGTTAATGAATTAACCCATCAACGCCAGTGCCGGACTAAACAGGCCCTTAGGGAATACGGTCCCTGAAGGGTTTGTGACGTCATCACTTTTAGTTAACCAACTCGGTGATGCAGCAGGCGCAATTCTAGTAAAAGGTACCTTAAGTAGAGCAATCAGATAAATTTGACCAAAGTTCCCCCCCCCCCCCGAGACACTGAAAAGCGAAAAATTTTCCTTGTCAGTTCAAGCAAAATATGGCCTTAACACTGGTCAGCTACTTCTAGTCTTGTCAAAGTTTAGGTGAAATCTTTTCTAACACAAGGTAATACTATCAAACTCTGTTTTTGGACTCAAAAGTTTGAATGTTCTGATGGGCATGCCCAAGGTCAAATTCGCAAAATGAATTGGAAGTAGAAGGGACGTTTAGTTTGCATGCTGCAAAGGACGTTTTAGACGTCTGGACTAGAATTTGAGCAGATTTGGGCCAAAATATGGCATTAATGACTTGAAAGCCAACCTTCCTTCATTGGGTTAAGCTACACGGCCGCGTAATCACTGACATCCATTATTGCGACAAATTAAATTTTGTCCAAGAAAATGCTGACACACTAAATCCAGCCAATCTGATGATATGGCCAAAACAATTTCTGCTGTAGCCCCACGATACAGTCAGTCTGAAGTGAACACACAACATTTCCCGTATTTCGTGTGATACAAAACTAAGCTAACAATGATGGGAGCCAGGGGGCTCTAAGGTGCCAGCGACTACACCATGGAAATTGACCAAAAAAAAAAAACAGTGACAATATTAAAGCAAACCACTTATCTCGCATAAAGCAGTCACGCTTTTTTTATACAAAGTAAATGCTTTCCGTGGCCATTTGTTCCAAAGTGAAACTCCGACTCATAAATCAAAAGGTTTACGCCGTATTAGGGCAAGTCCAAATGCACTCATGGAATGCTATATTTCGCCCATCATTATAAGTACGAGTACTTCATTCTGTACAACAGCAGGAGATCTTAGAAAGCTCTGCTGTGCTTTTCACAGAAGATCCCAGTAATTAACTTGTAGATTATAAAACGTTACAGATAACTGTAAACGGCACTGTAAGCAAATATATCTCAACTTGGCTTTTAAATAAGCTTCAAGATTTTTATCTTTTTTTTTTAGATTTTCAGGGAAGCTGTTCCATAGTTGTGCCTCTCTGTACATTTTACAGAGAATTTACCCTTTTTTGTTCTTTGATAATTGATGTGTACATTAGAAGCCGATCGCGTATTCTGTTATGAAATTGAGCATTCTTCAGTTTGCGAATTAACCATTCAAATTCACAGGTATTTTATAAATACATAAAAGAGCTGATGCCTATTCTAAAAGTACGTGTTGATGTCTCTAAAAAACGTGACTGTTGAATTTCAGAGATGAAATATTTGTCTCGTTTCTTCTCTATATTTTGAAAATAAAATAATTCTTACTAACTTTTTTTGTATCAAAAAATTATTCAGGTTGAAGAACTGCTCCAATAATATGGATATATCAATATAGTATTATATATTGTAAGTAGTGTTTTAAGTGATAAGTAATGTCTTGCTTTTGCAATAGTCCACTTAACAGTTGTGTTCTTGGTAACCTGGCCTTTGAGTGGAAGTGAGGCTGGAGTTGGCCTTGTTTTGATTAAGACCCTCCTGCTTTTCATATGTAAATCATGTTGTTTTCATAGTAAATATCTCATATTTACATATGAAAAGCAGGAGGGTTGTAGCAAAACAAGGCCAACTCCAGCCTCACTTACACTCAGAGGCCAGGTCACTAAGCACACAACTGTAAAATGGACTATCATCCCTGTCATTTTTGGTATTTTAGATGATACCTGATTAGTGTGAATTTACCATGAAAGTTTGTCATCAATATGCAACCCGAAAATTTGTGTATTTTATGTTTCAATTTTTTCCGTCACCTGTAATTGGTTGGTCACGAAAATGAAACACTGATGTACCTGCTTGCTTGCAGATGCACTTCATAATTGCATTACACTGCCCAAGGACGTTTCCTTCAGGAGTCATGATATATGGCATCTGCCCAAGGGGAGGCTTTCCAGCTAAAAACAAGGTCAATTAATTACGTTGAATTAATAATTTGCGGTTTGGGGAGCAGGGATGGCGCAGTGGTGAGAGCACTCGCCTTCCTCCAATGTGGCCCGGGTTCAATTCCCGGTCCCGGTGTCATATGTGGGTTGAGTTTGTTGTTGGTTCTCGTCCTTGCTCCGAGGGTTTTTCTCCGGGTTCGGTTTTCCTCCCTCCATAAGAACCAACATTTCCAAATTCCAGATCCACCTGCTTGTAAAGCGCATTTGATTATATTCATATAGAAAATGCGCTCTATAAGTTCTAAATTATTATTATTATTGTTATTATTAGAACAACATATCTGACCCAACACTATAAGACAGTAACATGGCCGTCTGTGCGACGCTCTCCTCACCCCTCCCCCGCAGATCCCTAGGGTCCTCATAGCAGCTTCGACCCTCCCTGGGTTAGCCAAACCCTCCACTCGAGGGTGTCCGCCCTGTGCACAGAGTCAAGCGATCAGTTTGCCCTTTTATTTCAGATCTTTTACATAGCACAGCTAACGTTAAGCCTCACTATCCCCCCCCCCCCCCCGAATGAGTCCCAGACCCGACTTTCACCAGTGGTAACAAAGCTTGGTTCCCGGGGAGCACGGCGGTGTGCTGCTTGACGCCAAGCCCCTTCACTTTTGGTCGGCTCACAGAAGGCTTTGTCCCGAAAGCGAAAAAGTTACGGCACAGTTTTTTCGAATTTGCTCAGATATGCATGCTGCGGTATTGGGTATCAATTTTGCCTTTTGCTCAGAAAAATGGAGCTAGTAAGCTTTACAGTTGATCCACGTCACGCGTGAACGGAAACTCTAAAATTCAAAACAACGTGACGAGTCACGTTCTCCATATTTGGGCATTCGCCTTGTGCTTTCTGAGATTCAGAGAGGGATTTCGAAAATCGAAAGGAGATTCCGAATCTGTCACAGATTTTTCGAAATGTTCAAACCTGGTTATATTGATGCCTTAGGTTGGAAGAACAGGCCATGAAGGCCCCTCCACAAGGAAACGAGAAGACGAATAATTGATCGTTATTTGACTGGAGAGGGACCGACAGCGGAGATATCTCCACAGCAGCTCGTGCAACTCCCCGCGCTGTTTATTGTATCATTCGACATCTTAAAACGTTCAGTACCGTGTGAGGCGTTCAGTCAAGGGGGACGAGGTTATCCTTCTAAACTTTCAGACGACGTTCTAGAATCTATTGAATTGTTAAAACTAGCGAAACCTAGGTTATATTGATGGGAAAATCGCGAAAGATTGTTGAGCAATAGGTTATGCAATAGACGAAACACAGGTCTCCAAAGCGTAATATGAGAGTTTGTATGGAGCTGAAATTCGATTAAAAATACCTAGAAATCAAAATAGAGTTTGAAAAACCTTACCTGTTGTGCGTTTGCTGTGTCTTTACCGTTTTTCCGAACTTCTGGAGGCCGTTTTGGGCGATATTCTGTTTAACGGTCGATGCGACGTGTTCTCACGTACTAGTGGCTTTACTTTGACGTGATGTTGCATCGACCGTTAAACAGAAAATCGCCCCAAACGGCCTCCAGAAGCTCGAAAAAGCGGCAAAAACACAGCAAACACTCAACAGGTAATGGCCTTCAAACTCTATTTCGCTTTTTAGGTATTTTGCACAGAAAACTGCCGCTTTATATTTTGGATCGAATTTCAGCTCCATACTAACAACTCTCATATCACGCTTTGGTTAACTGTGGACGAAGCGTCGGCTTTGTCTTTAATCAACCTCGCAACTAGGAAAAACTCAGTGTCATCAGTAATTGCTTGACACGGCACATGTATCTTGGTGTTCGTCCACTTCATTCGGAGCTACCGTTCTTACACAAGCGTTCAGCTCCAAGGTTTGTTCTCGTTTGGTTGAAACAGGAATCCCGCGTCAGCAAAATAATTGACATAATTTCACCTACTTCTCAGTACGTGTTCTACGTCTAAACGTTTTTGAACCACTGACGAGAAGCGAACCCAGAAAATAACGCGGTCTCTCGATAAAACAAAGGTTTGTCCCGTCACAACCCCTTGCTTCTACAAAGATAGAATCCATTTTCGCAAATCCCAATGAGATCTTCAATTTTTCCTTTGTGATCTCCGTTATGTCACTGAAAGTAGCTTGTTTATTTGAAGACTCGGATCACGTGTTCAGGTTTCCGTTCACGCGTGACGTGGATCAACTGTAAATGAAAGATGGTATAAAGTGCCATATTTATGAATACGCCAAAATCATTTGTGACATTATCTAGTATTCCTCGTCGTTTTGGAACTCATTACCAACCTGAGAACAGAAAACCGATTTATTAGGCAGACAACTGAAAGAACAGAGCTCTAGTAAGGCAAAGAATACCATTTGGGATTCTGACCTCTCGTCGTTAGGGTTAAGCACCGATTTGACTGGTTATCTTTCTGTTACTGTTATGGCAACGGGTCTTGACAAACTGCGAGCCAGCGAGCCATGTGAGTCATGCGAGTCATGCGAGGCAAATAGTGGTTCCCAGTCCATTTCCCTTCATTCGGCTGTTGGCAGTTCGTACAAGTGTTCGCTCTCTTTGCTTTCCTTCGATTATTGTATTCTTATTCTGTTCATTGCAGTTCATATCAGCCTAATTCAGTGACTTATGCATGTATTAAAAATTGAAAAATAAATCAAAATTGAAGGTAATCCGCAAGTTCATATGTAATTAGAGGAGTTTCTAACAAAACAAATGTTGACTTCAATGGCACGCAAGAATAAAGTAGTCTAATGTCATGAAAGCAACGTTGGGGACGCTATGTAGTTTGATAAGTTGTGCAGAGTTTTAACCCTTTAAGCCCCAACAGTAATCAGTATCAAATTTCCCTTTACAGTATCAATACACATGTTCATACCTACGAAAAGGTTGTGAGAATTAAGTAAGTGACCACCAAAGAAAAATTGTCTTGAATTTCAAACGAATTTTCTAAACTAGCACTACAGGAAATGTTTAGAGCCCGGGAGAAGAATTTGTAAATTGGCATCAGTGCTTAAAAATCAAGATCCGCCGTCCAGCTTCCAATGTAATCTAAATGAAATAGCCTGCTTAGTCTGGCGGTTTCTTTGGCAGGCAAAACCGCGAGAGTTTGCCACGAGGAAACCGCCAACTGCGTAGACTAAAGTGTGATAATTCAGGAAAAAATGGTTGGTCGAGGGAAGAGTTAGGTTTCCAATTTAGAATTTGAGGGAACAAATTAAACAACTAAACAAGAAACTCGAGAGATGAAGGATTGAACTTATATAAATAAATAAATAAATAAATAAATAAATAAATAACTAAATAAATAAATAAATAAATAACTAAATAAACAAATGTATCAATAATCGGAAGCAAGAACTCCGAGGAGTGCAGCAACCTTTGGAATAGAGAAGCTGCTTACCTCAAATAAGGGAGTGAGCCTACAGAAGTTATTTTAGTAGTTTACATTGCAAAAAGGACAGGTTTAATAGAAACTTTGAACTCGTGACGTGACAGATATTTTTTATGCCTCGCATGGCTCGCATGCTTTGCACGTTAACTCGCATGGCTCGCTGGCTCGCATATTGTGTTCTGTAGATCAGGACAACGGTAGCTTCCATACGAATCAGACGAATTGCAGAGTGAGAAGGAAATGTTTCAAATTTGCGTGTCTCTGACTGACCGGCTGTGTTGTGTGACATTTATCAGTATTAGGAGACCAATATAGCAAATTAGTATGTTAATATGATTTTTGTTTTGCATGAATTCCAACCATTCAAATGAATTAATAGGTGAATAGATTTATCGGATTAAACGAAGCGTGGCCAAATTAAATTTTTCCTCAGACACTCTTTGATGCACCAAAGCGTTCGAGGCTTTGACGGAATTAAAAATATTTTTCGTGTGGCGTCTTCTCATATGTCAGTGACAGCGCACGACGCCTATCGAAAATTTTGTCTATTGTGTTCAAATGAATTTGCGGTAATACAAAGGCGAGTAATTTAGTTCAGAGAGCAAATATTGCCAGATTTGGGTCTAGGGTTGTATTTGCCTAGCAAAACAAGGCCGTAAAATAAAATATAGTGCCAATTGTGCCCGGAGGGTACTCAAAAATTTAAAGTCTCGTACGGGGAGCCTCCACAGACTTAGCCTTTCCCCCCCTCCCGTCCCCGCTGAGGTGGCACCCCAGCAATGTATGAATATAATGTTCTCCACTCACTTGCTTTTTCCTTGACCCAATCTTCGACGCTCAAACGGATATCTTCGTAGTCGATGTTTGCGGCGGCGAACGCAAGTCGGCAAATTTCACCTCTTCCGCGAAAATTAAAGTAATAAAGTTTGTAACTCGACATTTTCGCAAATGAAGTTGGCCTTGACGACGTGACTTGACCTTCAGAGGTGAAATCAGCAATCACTAATCGTGAAGACCTGGGGCCTGGATTGGCTCATACATTTTTTGGCCAACCGCTGACGACTGTTCCGAAACGGGTCTCTCTCTTCTTTGACCTTTTGTACTGAGGGTCGGACAACGAGATAGGCATCGGAGTCTTTGTAGCCCTTCGGCAAACAGAAGCGACACGTGCATAGCCGAGATCATGTATTAGACAGACCACTTATAAGACTGATAAGATTGGATACTTGGTTATTTAGGTTCTAACTGATTACGCCTATATGAGCTAAATAGCGTAAAATAGCTCAAAACCAAATCTCTCCTTGGTGGCAGGAGCTTATGAACACTGGTGGTCATGGTTTGAAATTTATTGCGTCGACCAATAAAAGGGGCATTCGGGATACCCTGTGGATCTGATATACAGTATTTTTTCAGAAACCGGTCAGTATAAAACACGGACCGCGGACTACGGACCGCGGACCGGACTGGGTATAAAACACGAACCGGGTATAAAACGCCGACTGAATATAAAATGCGGACTGAGTTTAAAAATTGCTGTACTGACCAATAAATATCAGAAAATGCTACTTTTTCAGTTTTCTCCAGCGCTTTTGAGTAGGGTGTCTTTTATTTACAGTATTTCGTTCAATAATTTAAAAATTCTGAAAATTACTTTCAAATCAGACAACAACAAGGAACTTCGAATTTAAAGGAGGGAGGTTAGGTTTAAACATAGTTTTTGTACAGAGAGGTTGAGAATGGGATTGTCACACGGCTTAGGTAAGATAAATTACACATTTAAGCTTGGGAGGTCTGGAGTTGTATGTTGAAATCAGCTAGAGTACCTAATGTCACGCAACAGAGAAACATTTGTGGAAACCAGACGAATGGTCACAAATTAAATTTGTCAACTTCGACTTACCTCATCCCTTTTCAAGAAGAACATAAATATGCTAAACAAAACCGTAGAATTATTAAATCTGTTGAAGACAGTTTGTCCCCGGCCGTTTAAGCGGTTTCTGAGTCGAACACCCGCGGACTAGTTAGACTGCGAGTAGTCTCTAATTTGTGGGGCGGGCAAAATACACACGCGCGCGCGCGAAATTCGCGCGCGCGCGTGTGTATTTTGCCTGGCCCACAATCACAATCGCCAAAATTAGAGACTACTCGCAGTCTACGGACTAGTCGGACTAAGTATAAAACGCCGACTGAATTTAAATCAACAAGTGCAAAATTGGCTCTTGGAGTGTGAAATTAATGGAATCAAGAAACTAAATGTTTATGCGCAGACCAATTTTTATTCTCTCTAAAGAGCCGGTCCAGATGAAACTTTGAGTTCTTTCCCGACTGGTTTCTTATCCATTTTGTACTTTTAATCATGATTAACCTGAAGTCACGAAATAAAAAATATATACATTTAAACGACGTTCTTAATTTTGAAATTCAGATTAAATAGGAAAACCAAAGAAGTGGTTCGAAAGTCATCTCCAAAGTAGAAGTGCTAAATAAATTAATGTTAGCGATTTTTATTGCACAGTTGAAATTATGTACGCACTTTGAATTTGCAATGTTTACGTTTGTTAGCGTTCCACTCAGACCTGCTTAAAAAGCTTAAACGGCCGGGAAAGCAAGATTTGGTCTTCGACAACTCAAAAGCGCTGGAGAAAACGGAAAAAGTAGCATTTTCTGATATTTATTGGTCAGTACAGCAATTTTTAAACTCAGTCCGCATTTTATATTCAGTCCGTGTTTTATACCCAGTCCGCGTTTTACACCCTGTCCGGTCCGCAGTCCGCAGTCCGTGTTTTATACTGACCGTTTTTTTAAACATGCGTATCTGGTATATCATTTGCAATTGACTTATTCCTGCTATTGAAGTACTCGAGCTTCAAGAATTTCGGATTCTCAATTTCGGACAAACAAAACGTCCACAAATTCTTACATCTGAAGAAGTGATGCATGAGAAGCATCCAAACAATTAACTACATTCCACATCTAAAACTGTCATGACTTAAGAGAATGACCCCCTTCATTTAGACCAGTAACAGTAATTAAGTTGGGTGTTTCAGTCTGATGTTTGTATTCGATCTTTACCTGCTGTTAAGCTATACGTTTTACTGTCAGTTTAGCCAGTCGTACATGGTCTGTTCAGATTCTTCCTCAAGAAGTTTCAGTGATCAAGGAAATTGTCCGAAATGTGTCTAAAAAACGGCCGTTGACAAAAGCTGGATCGGACCGGATCGGATCGGATCGGATCGGATCGGACTGATAAAAGCTGGATCGGATCGGACCGGACTGACAAAACCTGGATCGGCTCGAATTCTATTAAAGAAACCCATATCTACTTATTTAAAGTAGGCTCAGTTCAAAATTTCCATTGAAAATGGTCAAGTGGTATCTCTGGATTAAGATGACGAAGAGAGATCAGGCATTTTCCTTCTTCATTCTATGGTTAAGACTTACCGTTTGTTGTTATGCATTTAAACTACTTCATTAAACTATTACTTCTTTCTAGAGGGAGAGATCCAAGCGGAAAGCCAAAGAGGAATGGAGCCTAAAGTAACAATGATGTACAGAAGACTCGCGTCTTTACCGTCCATTACTTGAAATTTTAGCTACTAATGAATCAACCTGTAAACATGAAAATACTCGATAATGTTGGATTTATACACAATAACATCCGCAGAAACTGGTCACATGACTGAACGATTTACCCCTTCCAAAAATCAGTGACAAAAATACGATTAGTAAGGACAAAAATCTTTCAGTTTGAGACCCTGTTTTGTCCTGTAACAACTACTGAAATTTTGCATATGAACTGTGTGTTTTCTTTGGTTTATGCTACATCACATTGTTGAAATGAACCAGAAAAGGATAAATTATTATTTTATAAAATGTGGATGGGTATTTGTGTTCACTGTAACGTCTTTGAAACATTTTGCATGCAAACGCTTGCAAAGCTGATATAATTTGATTAGACACTTTAATTGTGAATATCAAAGTGAAACTTTAATGCTCCTGAATGAACACGGCTGTCGCTTGAAAAGAAACTTCGAGTATACTGTCATTACTTGAAAGGGCTTTTTCAGAAAACCTGAAACAAAATCAATAATTAAACCTACATTAATGTTAGAAAGCAAACGGATTATTTTGTTATACTACAGTGATAGCTTGCATTGTTAAATAGGTCTAAAGTTACTACTATTCTATACTTATTACCTCAGTAGGTCACATTTTGTTTTAGTTTTGATAAGGTGACATCAAACCTTTTGCTCAAACTTAACACAATTTTCGCCATGCGGGCTTACCGCAGACACTGTACCATCGGGTGAATCAGGCTATCGCAATTGTCAGCGCAGATCTAATAATCCACCTTTATTTTTTTCTCAGCGCGTGAGCGGGCAAGATGAACCAAATCCTGCAATCTGATTGGTTCCGGGAGCGGGCGGAATTTTCCGAACTTGACCGCGGTCAACGGAACGGCAATAACAAAAAATTTGTAATGGGTTTTTAAAACCTTTAAAATCTTTAAAACGTTCTCCGAAACTTAGAATTCTGAAATTTTTTGTACATTGTCGTTAAAAACTTTCTTTCCAAAATTTCTTGTTAAAATACCGAAGGTTGTACAGTGTAAATCGCCTCTTCCCTTTCGACAAACATTTGAGTAAATCGAGCAGGAGTTAGCTACATGTATCGAAATTTGGGAAAATAAAGGGGTTTCTTTTAGTTATATTGCTTCCTGTAATTTCTGAGTTTTAACAGAGTAAAAAAGCATATTTTGCTGCTCTGGTGTCACAAACGGCTTCGTTTCATGGTTCATTTTACGCGCGCTTGCAAAACGTTGCTTTCCGAAAACAACAAGACACGTTTAACTTTTGAAAAACAACAAGAAAAAAATAAAAATATTATTTGCCGGCCTTGGTCGGTCCGTATTGAGAAAAACTGTGCCCTCGGTCTTGAGCACGGCCCTCGGCCTGCGGCCTCGGGCCGTACTCAAGACCTCTGGCACAGTTTTTCTCAATACGGACCTCCCGGCCGGCAAATAATATATATTTATTTTTTTCTGAAGCATCTCAGCGGTCCGGAATCCTAAATCCTTGAATTTGATTGGCTAATGACGCGCGCTCCAGCGGTCCGGATTTTCCCATCCGGGTCCCGGGTACGGACCGCTCCAATCCGCGGGAAAACTTGAAGTGAAATCATTTCACTCCTCCCAGACAACGAAACGTTGCATTTTTTTTCTGAAAATGGAACTTTTCTCTCACTTACCGTTGTACAATGTTGTAAAGTGAAAGGAAATACCAGCAATGGAATAAAAAAAGGCCTGGTTATTCTCCGAAAAAAGGCGAGTATTCCTGTGTTTTTGTTGAGAAAATTTTGCTGGCTTGCTTTTTTCGAGTTGTATTTTTTTATTGACACACGCGATTTGATTAACACGGGTTAACTGCAAGTTAGTGTTTTGACCTCCGTTTCTCGTTTTAAATTTCGTTATCAGTTGTTTTCCTTGGAGATCTCTTTTTTAATCTTGTCCCATTTAGCTTCATTCAAGACAATATGATTATTAATGATTGTTAGCTAAAACAGTCAAACAAAAACCTCGCATCGCTGTGTCTTCGACAAGAACTGCTGCATGTCAACAAGCTTTTACAGTTTACTTTTCTCAAAGTGTCGATTTGCGAAAATCTTAACCAAAAACGAACAAAAATGTCTCAAATACTAAGAGATATGCAGCGGAGTTTGCGGAGCGTAAGCCTTAGTTTTCACTAAAAGTCTTACTTGTTAAATAAAGATCTTTCGGTACTAAAAATAAAACCAAATTTAAACGTGTGATTTCATTTTGAACAAGACAAAGCTTATTTCTTTATTCTTGCTATGAGACGTTGGGGTTTGTTGTTAACGCTTATTGTTTTGTGATATAAATATTTTAAGTTCTGTTTTATTTTTAGTCTATCCTTTATCCCTACGTTTGCTAGGGGCTCTTTCTTATCAAAGCTATTAATTTCAACTAACTTTGATTGTGGGAACTAGCGCACGTAGAAGGACTGTTTACAAACAATTCTCAAACCAATTCGCCTCGTTCCACCTTCAAAAAAGCAGAAAAAATAAACATGTTATTCACCGGCCTAGGTCGGTCCGTATAGGGAAAAACTGTGCCCGAGGTCTTGAGTACAGCCCGAGGCCTGCGGCCTCGGGCCGCACTCAAGACCGACGGCATATATTTCTGGAATCTGGACGAAAAATGGAAGCAGAGATTACATTCTAATATATAGATTTAGCCATGCCTAAAAGCGGAGCCTCCAAGGAATAAACTGGTGCTCGTTTCTCAAAAATAGTCCTGAAACCTTTCGCTCTGAAATATATTTCGGGGCTTTCTTTGGCTCGTTCCCTTTCGAAAAGTGTTTCTCAAAAAGCCCGAAAGTGTTCCGAATTGTCCTCCAAGATTTTGAGGATCTGTTCTGTAAAACCAAGCTCGAAAGGTCATTCTAGAGGCTGAGCACAGCTTAATTTTTTTTTCGGACATCAAACTGAACACATATTTTACTCAGGAGCAGTCTTGCTTGGTTTTTTAAATGTTTCCATATCCTGTCAATAACTGTCAAGGCTTGTCAAATCTCCTTGGATTATTGGCTGTTGGCTTGAATGAACTTGAAACGGCGCTCATGTACAACAACAAAATAAAACTTATTCTGAAGTAAATGGGTTATCTTCATCGCGTTCGGATGTTCAGTTAACAAATAACATGAACTGCCCCTATTAGTCTGGTATATTTTTACTACTTTAGATAGGTATAGATAGGTGTCCCCAATTAGCTTACTTTAGTGTAAGCTAGATATTTTAAGACACGTTAATAAAGTTTATTATTATTGATTATTATTATTATTATTGTCAAAATTTATACCATCAAGATTGAAAACGAGCAAACACCAAACACGCTTTAAATTATGGCATAAGTTTTGCGGATGCGAAGTAAGCCCATTTAAAGTTAGGCGCTTTGAGGAACGCAAAAAAACTTGTTTTTCGGAAGCTTTTCGGATAAAATAGTCTTAAACCGACAACTGCTTCGCTTACTATTGAAAAGTTCTAAGACAAGAAAATCGACAATTGCACAAACCGATCCGACAGTTAAAATTGAAAGCAATTATTCGCCGTAAGTGATGCTTGTGCAGTTGCCTTGCGACTGTGCTTTGACCTACTGTTATGAATAAACAAACACAAAATAATAAACAGAGAAATCATTTTTGAAAAAGTTTATTCGAGAACCCGTAAGTTTATACTTAAATGCAATTCGCATTACACTTCCAGCATGGCAAAATATTCTAAGACTACATCTGTCACAAATCTGAGCTCGTTTTCTAATAATTTTTTGAAGTCAAAAGTAAATAACACATTTCTAATGACATAAATTCAATTTCAAAATGTAATTTCTTTGACCGTAATAAATACTCAAAATCATGCACCTTAAACCCTTTAAAAACTTCACTTACTCGGTTGTGTTTCAGAACAAGGCAAGCTCTCCGCCGTGAAGAAAACAAAGCGATGAAGGCAGCTTTCGTAACTTGAAGTTTTCGCCTACTACCAGTATTCTTTTGGACTTTTTCTTTCCATTTATAGGTATTAAATGTTTTTTCCTCAAGTTTAAAACTACAGTACCGTCGAACAATCGTTTTGCTAAATAAACTTAAGCTTTTTAAAGAAACCTCTTTTTCAAAAGCGACGATGGTCATGCGATTTCACGCCGGTTGCCCAAAAGCACCGCGCGATTTCCCGCCAAGAAAAGATGGCATTCCCCACTCCCGGTCGGGTTGCCTTGGGACTTCCCTCCCCCTCCCCCAGAGTCTGTACGGACGGTCGGACGGACGGACGTACGCTGACGTCACAACCAAAATTTTTCGCATCGATACATTACCAGGAGGGAGTGATGAACTCGCCGCTCGGCTGGTTCGAGGTGTGTGGCCATCGTGACGTCACGACGTGAAAAGCGCGCGAGTTTGCCGAGTCTTCAAAAATGGCGCTGGCAACTACGTTAGAGTTCGGGCTACAAACGTATTTTTTGTACTATTAAGCTTTCAGCTAAGCTTGTTTTCTTGGGTAATGGAATTTTAGTCATCCCTTTTTTCGATATAGGTAAGTGGCTCTTTGTCTTAACGTTAAAATCACACTTAAATAATGTTTTAAGAGTCATGTTTACTCTCTGCGATCGCAGAATTATGCGGGAGAATTGTTATTGTCGGCGTCCCAAAAAGTGTGTTTATTTCAGTTATATACCACAGGGAAACTTGAAACTTGGCTACGGACTAGCCTATAGTATAACAAAAGTACCCAAGTTGAAACAAGTGGTATAGTATTTGCCAAAAAAATGATCAGTCCGTTTGTTTAGCTGAGTATAATAGAAGGCGAACCTAGAAGGGTATGTTTAGCACTTAAAAGTTAACTTTTCTTACAGTATTTGCTTCCATCTTCTGTATAAGGAAAGAATAGTGATATTTAATTGCTAGGGAAAGAGTAATCGAACTTAGTAAATTTTTGCCACCTCATTTAACCCGTGTAAACTACACTTTTGCAGAACAACATAAAATTCTGGATCAGCTCGCAAATTATGCGGGCGCCTGAGGAAACAAGTCTTCGCTGATCTGGTTCTGCACTTTTTTATGAAAACTATAACTAATAGATATATTTGAGTACCATTTGGATCAGTGATTCAGTGATTTATTCTCAATACCTCCAGTTTCCTCTAGATTCAGTTGCTGTCCAGGTTGCATAGTGTTTTAGAAAGAGTTTGACCGTCTACTTGATCCACAACTGACGATGACCGTTTCGCAAATAAATTGAATTGGTCCTGTCATTTGATTTTCAAAGATTAATTAATTTTAAAACAGTCAAACTAAGGACCATTCTAGTAAAGAGAGAGCCTTGTTAACCCTTAACATCACTAACCTGAAAAAGTTGGCGTTTTAGATAAACTGTGGTTTTTTGTAATTATTCGATAAGAGATCTGATCAGCACAAATTTGGCCGGAAAGCCGGCGTGTCAGCTGTTTTGCCTCGCCTCCAGCAAATGTTGTCATCTTTGTCGCTTTTTACAAGATAGTTTAGCAAAGTAAGGAATTACTGTGGTCCATTATTAACTTCAAACCAAGCACATGAATTCACAGTAAACGTTTCTTTGCATTGGAGTATTCTTCTCCACATTTTAATGATGTTTAAAGCCACTGATCATTTTAATGAAATTGTTACGAAATTTTATTTTCCTAAAATTGGAAAGAGTTTATACATATAAAAGTTACGTTTTTGTCTCCAAGCGACACATCTTAAATCTTTTGAGTCTTATCGCCAATTGGTTATTTTGTTTTGAGGACCAATTTGCATTAAGAATACTTTATATATTATAGCATGCAGCATACCTTTCGTTCTTTTATTGTTTTGATCTGTTCTTTTTGAGAAACTGGACTGTAAACATTTGGGAGGAAGCCATTTGTTAACTTTCCTTTGAATTTCCGGGGCAGATTTATATGTGACGTCACGATGGCCAGACACCTCGGTTTTTCATTCGCCAATACCGGCGCTTGTGCCCAGGCCCAAGTTCATCACTCCCTCCTGTACATTACCAAATTTCCTTAGCAATGGAGTTCCGCTGGCGGGCTTTGCCCGCAGGCTCCGCTAAAAACCTTGTAATGAAAAAGAATGAAGAATGAGAAAGACGTGAGTTGTTACTTTGTGCTCAATTCGGTACATGCTTTGGCACACGCTTTCTGTACCTTTCCTCTTCGAAATTCCTCTTAGATCTCTCCCTCTAGAAAAAAATATTCTTTTCATGAAGTAGTTTACAGAGTGTAAACCCATAACAATAAACAAAAAGTCTTCACGACAGAATGGAGAGGAAAAAGCAAAAACAGTGCAATGACAATCACTTTCTTGATCTCTCTTAGTCATCTTGATCCAGAGATACCACTTGACCATTTTTAGTCGGAATTTGAAATGAGCCTACTTTCAATGAGTAGATATGGGTTTCTTTAATAGAATTCGAGCCGATCCAGGTTTTGTGAGTCCGGTCCGATCCGATCCAGGTTTTGTGAGTCCGGTCCGATCCGATCCAGGTTTTGTCAGTCCGATCCGATCCGATCCGGTCCGATCCGGTCCGATCCTGGTTTTGTCAACGGCCCTAAAAAACGTCCAAAACGTTTTGGTCCTGAAGTTTTATTTACGACAGATAAAAGAGAAAAAAACTGCAAAGTTAGGGTAATGGGCTCCTGTTAGAGTATACTATGCTTTTCTTTATTGTGCGGGTTATCTTGAGGGAACTTTTTTGCGTGTCAAACGCAACTTTAACTTGACCACATCATTTTGTGGCCGCTATCTACTGGCATCGAGCGAGGGTGGTGTAGCAGCTGTAGTAAGGTCTTCCACGATTGGTCTGCTAAACAATAGAACAAACAAAAGAAACAAAGAACGAGGCGTAAAAACAATAGAGCTGCTACATATAGCGGTCCAATGAAAATACAAGCTTTTGAGAGGTGCTACACTACTGTCGAGCGATGTAGGAGTGCCGCTGAGGTAACGTGTCTCGCAAGAGCGAGTTACTGATGACCTTTACAATTTAAGGATGCTCACCTTCTATCTCGCTTGGTTGAAATACGCTTACTGTTACTTCTTACCCTGACTTGAAAGGTTAGCCCATCTCCCCCCGCAATGCCCCCAAGGGACGATTCGTTCCCCGTGAACCTATTTTTTACCTGTGGTAAAACGTACCGATCCATCAGAAACCACACCAGCTTACAATCAGACCCAATTTGGCCCTCTGGTGCCCACCCATCCCCTGACCAATCTATCACCTAATTTGGGCGACGATTTTAAATGTTCAAAATACTTGCTTTTGCAAAGATTGACTGTAACAAGCAAACTGCTCAAAGCTATTGACGCCAACAATTCGATCGTGTTACGGAGGGTTCTCAGATCTATTGATACTAGTTTCCACTCGTTCACAAAGCGTGACTTCATTCATGCGCAGAACGAGATGCTCGTGGGTCAAAAAAATATATATTCGCCCGTCACGGACAAAAGATGCTTGATAAAAATATCAACAAACTAACCGTGTGATCCTGCTTTTAAGCCCACCTGGATATTGTTAAAAAACTCTCTAATTTCGTCTCGTAGCGTACCTCTCGTCATACTATCACGTTGTCTGTGCATAACAGAGGACTGTAAATTGAAGGCATGGTTATCTGAAATTACGAACCAGCCAAGATATATTAAAAACAAAAAAAGAAGGCTTCATAAAGCATTTGTCTGTTCGTTAAATTTTGAAACTGGATTAAACTGGGTTAAACTGGGTTAAGCGTTTCTGTACAGAAACTAATGTTCAACTTCTTGGAAATAAATCCCAACCTATTTCCTTGTTATAAATGTTGGAGGTACATAGCTGTTCAAAATGTAACTATGACCTAAAACTCTGATTCCAACAGGCAAATTCCGACGTTTTAAAAGCAAGCATTCGATATTGCCAACAAGTACAATTAACATTCCTATGAAAACAAAAAAAGAAGTGCTCGAGCAAATAATCTTGATCAACAGCCCCGGAGGGAGGGATTACCTGCTTATGTGCCTGCTTGACAGGGTATGGTTTTTTAGCCTCTCTGCCTTAAGCGGGGTTTACAATTTTATGCGAGTCGGTCCTAAACAGGGTATGGTTGCACGATTGCCATCTTTAAATATGCGGTTTATACAATACTTATAGCAATCCTAGTTCCCAAACATGGGTCAACATACGACCTATTCGGGTGGTTCAGTTGGAATCTGCGTTGGCAGCCAGTTTGGTTTGTGCATCATCAAAAAATACCCTTGGCAAACAAAAAAACGATACATTGAAAAAGACTTTCACATGTAGTAATTGTAGCAAATAGGAGACGAAATGTTTAAAACTGAAGGACACTCTTTTTCAAAAAACGGCAAATTTACAGACTTCGGCAGGGCTATGTGGCAAAAGTTGCTTCCCACCCATACAAACTTTTCAATGCATCGTTTGAAGCAATTGTTTATCCTTTTTCATTAATTAAAACTTCGCATGTTAACCAAATTTAACATGCTTCTTCTAGTTATAACGTCTTTCAAGATGGAAATAAGGTACCGACTAACACGGAAAAGAGTTTATGAAATATGCCTCTTTAACCATTAACCGTTCTTAGTTATCCCAAAAGAGACTGGATGCAACCTTGTTGATCATATTGGCTATAAGGTAGGCTCCACGTGCACAATAACGTGTCCCTTTATACTTACAAGCTTTCTCTTTTATTAACTTCTCCCAGTCCACTCGAACAATTGAACGTTTCCTAAAGCGATCGCGAAAGCAAGTCGGATGATCTCCACTGTACGGCCGTGAAACTTAAAAGGATGCAGCTTGAAGACCTAAGACATGTAAGAAATCTTTGAAACGGGAGTCTTAACGGGGAAGAAAACACTTTAAGGGAGAAAATTAAAGTGTATATGACACATTTTTTCTATTTGCCTAACCGAATTTAAATGGCATCCTGATACTAATATAAAAAAACTTTTTTCGATATCGATTTTCCTTCCCCGCGCTTTTGCCGTTCCAAGACAAGAAATTTTACGTCCGGTCACATTAAAAACCGCGCAAAGGGAGATCTGGAGATAGCCAGACATTTTGGGAACCAAGCCGATGCCAAAGCATAAACTACGTGGACCGCATTGCGGAGAACTAATACATTTTGTTCTTCTTTACTCCGCAACCACCAAATTAAGCACGAAATTATACAAATTAGTGCTGAAACTGCTGATGTTAGAAGCAATTTGGGCAGTGATTCGGAGATTTCAGAGTCCATCCAATGCAAATTGCAAACTTCTGAATTTGAAAGCGTTTTAAAGATTCCCCGTTCGTCCGTTTCCCGTTCCCCGTCCCCTGTTCCAGATTCTTCGTTCCCCGTTCCCCGTTCCCCGTTCCTCGTTCCTCGTTCCCCGTTCCCCGTTCCTCGTTCCTCGTTCCTCGTTCCTCGTTCCCCGTTCCCACTTCCTCTTTCTAACCGTAGCGGTTCACTCCGGTTCATACCGGTTCATCCCAAACGGGTCACGCAAATAGATATTGACACTCGTGTATGACTCTGCAATAATTTTCGGTCGCTGATATTTTGCATGCCTCATCAGTAGACTTCCTTTGCAATAATGTCAGGTTTCAAGCTTTATTACTTCAATGTTCGTGGAAGAGCTGAAGTTTGCCGACTTGCTTTTGCGGCAGCGAATGTTGAATACGAAGACATTCGCTTAGACGGCGATCAGTGGGCAAAGGAGAAAGCATGTGAGTTGTAAAATTGTTATTCTACATTTCGTGACCCGCTCAGCGTGAATCTTTTAGTAAACATTCTCTGTCATAAAGATTGCTTGGTTACTCATCTTTACATCTTTACAAAGTGAATCGAAGTTTGAGATTTGTACTCAAAGATCCAGATTCCCTTAGTGACGGGTGCCAGTCGTTTAAGGGTCCCAAATCGTCAGAGTCGGCAGAAAAACCCTGGCAAACCCTGAATAGTGACGAATAGTGACCCTGAATAGTGACGCGCAACATACGATTTCACCCTTGATGGCCCCAGTTTCAGTAGACTGAAACACTGTTAACCACACCCGGCCTGCCCAATCGATGAAATCCGATAATCGATAAAATCGATCGTAATCGATATTAATCAATAGTAATTAATCGATTGCTATCGGAAATCGATGAAAATCGAAGATCATAAACGTTGTGAGTATCGATTTTCATCGATTTCCATCAATTTTCATCGATTATATCGATTGTCATCGGTCGTCGTCTTAATAATGATTTCAGAAACTTTTGCGCTCAAGTACTTGTACCTTAATTCTTCCCTTTGTAAAAAGAGATCCATAGTTTAATTCCCGCTTTTCCTCTAAATTTTTTTAAAAATAAGAGGAACTTGATTGAAAGCGTGTCATGAAAACCGTTTCTTGTCGAAAAGTCTCGTTAGTTGAAAGCCGTGATACGGCACCATGTTCTCTCGATAACCCTCTCTAATCTTTATGAACAGACGCGGTTTCGTTGAACGACGTTTCTTTAAAGTACCAATTACTACATAAAGTAACAAGAGATCCTCCGTGCACAGACTAAATTATAGCGCAGAGAAAAATTCGCCTCTTCGCAGGTTTTACATCAAATGGTATCCGTCGACAAAACAGATTAATATTTATCAGAGTGTTTGCCATATAACGCAACGGAAACAGTTTTCGAGTCCTCTTCTCATTATAATGCAGCTACAGCAGCCCTTCCAGAATTTGACGAAATGTATTGGCTGAAACATTTACTTGAGCCGCTGCAAAGCAAACCAGTAGCAAAAGAATTTCAAGGAAGGCAGCATATGCTGCAAGAATGGCATGTACTAGCGCGTCAACAAGGAAAAACTGGCACGTGCATAGCAATAACAGGTTAAAAACATAGAGTTTAGAATCGAAATATCCAAGAAAGCCGAAAACAAGTCAAGGAGAAATAAAATGTGCATTATAATAATAAGCTTCTTCTCTTGTCCGTCGTCGTAGTACTAGACGAAGGAAGGCACTGTTTTAAAATCTTGTTCCGTAATTAATTCCTGTTCTAAATTCGTTAACTCGGACATGTCTCGCAATGTAAATGGGCACTCGTGGTAGCCCTTCACTACACCTTCTATTAATATAACATTCATTCCGGGATTCATTTTACTCGTGTTTACTGCTATGTCCACGCGTTCCATGAGAATAGCGGATGCGTTGAGGGGTTGAATTTCAACGCATCCGCGTACAAGACGTTGCAAGAAATCATAAATTACCTATTTATTAAAACCGATAATAATCAATAAAATCGATAAAAATCGATACAATCAGGAGGAGGAGAATTGTGAGTATCGATTTTCATCAATTAATGGAACCAATCAATATTAATCGATTAATTTTTATCGATTATATTGATTATATTGATTGCTTTCCGATGATCGATTTTCATCGATTGGGCAGGCCGGGAACCACATAAAAACCGATAACCAGTGTCAAGAGTCATAAAGGACGGAGAGGGAGACTAGGGGATCTTAATTGCAAAAAAGTTATTTTTAGAAATATCAGAACAACTTCCGGTAGACTCGCTTCCATGAAAGAGTACGTCCAAGCGAGGCTGAATGAAAAACTAAAAAATGGCGCCCTTTCCGGCGGTCAAAAAAGTCCTCGCTTGAGAGTATCTGGTACAGTGCAATGCTTTAATTTAGATAAGGAACGAAACGCAAGGACTAGATAAGTTTCATGCACAGACTAGACAAGTCCTTCATGCTTCAAAAGCTTATTGGCAAACGCAACGGTAACGGCTGACGAGAACGTCACAGGCTTACCATCCTCTGTTTGTGTGGTGGGCTGTGTATTTGTAATGGTTGTGTCGGTTTATCAAATTAGCAAAACTAAAGCTGAAATTTAGGAGTTTAAAACTGAGGAAAATGAAGTAAAAACTCATAAAATTGCTGCCGTGGTGTTTTGATTTGTGTTTTTGTGTTTATTTTGGCGATTTAAGGCTCGCGAAAGCGATGCTTGGGGAGTCCGACCGTTATTTTGAAAACATCGCTTTCGCGAGCCTTAAAGACCCATTGGCACTTACCGTGATACACTGCGCATTGTTTATTTTGATTCGACCGGACATGGGCCGCGATCTCTCGAGAGGAAAAATTACAGCCTCTCATCTCGAGGAAGAAATGAACACTGAGTTTGAAATGTCTGTCGTAAGTAATTTTTTAGTCTCAACAAGCAGCCCTGTCAGATATAGCCCGTCAAACACTTTTGCGGACTTTGTTTTGGGCCGCTCAACCCGCCTTCGTGTAGCAGTCGCCGAGGACATTTTCTTCGCCTCCAAAAATCCCATTTAAAAGAAAAATAATAACGCCGAAGACGCAGGAAAATTGTTCCTACTTTCACCGAAAGTTTGAGATCAATGTAGCCTCCCACGCAGTCGATCAATGCGAACGAAATTGAAACCTCCAGCGAGCCGTGAAGTTTTCCGTATAAAAACATACTTCCAGTCGGCTCTTTTCTGTCCGTTGCATCTAATTTGCATCGGGCATAATTTCAAATGAGCACCGCCGGCGGACGCTGTTTTTAGCCACTTTCGAAACTCACATCGAAAAAATTTCGACGGCCAGAGACGCAGAAAACCTCCTTCAACTTTCCCCGAAGTTTTATTTCAATGCAGAACAAAACGAAGCCGCCAGCGAGCCGAGAAGTTTTGTACTTCATCTATATTTTGCCGTGCAGACAGTACTTTGTTCTGGTCTACTGGTCACATATCGATGTTGAAAAACTCACCTCACAGTAAACGAGTACACTAAAAAGAGATAACAAAATTCAATTAAGACCGCGTTGCATTATGGAAAGTGTCAATGGGCCTTTAAATCGCCAAAATAAACACAGAACACAAATCAAAACACTACGGCAGCAATTTTATGAGTTTTTACTTCATTTTCCTCAGTTTAAAACTCCTAAGTTTCAGCTTTAGTTTTGCTACTTTGATAAACCGACACAGCCATTAATGATAAATGCACAGCCCACCACACAAACAGAGGATGGTAAACCTGTGCTTTAATTAACAAAACAATGACTCTTCACGTGCGTTGTACTTTCTGGTAATTTCTTTGCCGTCCTGTGCTCAACTACAACGTGAAATGACCAGGTTCAAAGTTTTGTGTAGAACGTGAACGCACGACGGTGAATTGTCCTTTCCCCCCTGAACTGTAACGTCGTCTTAGCTCCAAATATCCAGCTCCTGGATATTTCGGTTACATTAGACAGATTAAAAGAGTCGGAATCATAATCGCGAAGAAGTTTAAAAAATTGTGAAGTCATTTTAAAGCGACGTTTTCCTTGGCGTTGCCTTCGTGGTTGCTTGAGCTCCCTAATGGAACGTATGAAACTAGTCCCTAGAGATTTAAAGGGCAACGAGAAATCTTTTGTTAAAGGTACACCAACATGGCGGCGATGACGTAACGTCCATACGCCCTTTTTCGAGAATCGTCTTTGCCTTCTTTTTTTAGTTGTCGGTAACATTTAGTTGTCGACAACTGAATGTCTACTTTTTTTTTCTTTTTTCAGCTGGTAGGCCTCCTCTTGGTCAAATGCCATTTATTGTGACTCCTGAAGGAAAAGTTCTTGGACAGTCTGCGACAATTATGAAGTACATCTGCAAGAAAGGAGGTAGAGTCTAGCTGTATCTTTTCCACAAAATTAATTGTTATGTAATACCACCGTGGCGTCTTATCACAGTTTGAAATCCTTGCAGTCCGGTGGTGCACCTATGTAATTAAGATGATTCCCTTCAATTGCATTGCGCAACCTTTTTGCGCATCATTTTTTGCGTGATTAGCGCGCGCACGAGCGCGCGCACCTTCGGAACATAATAGGTTTTCCATGAAAGTTGAGCAGTTCAGAAAAAGAGAGGTCGTTTTCTCCTAAACGAGCTCGGTGACCCCCATTTTTAAATACATAATTCAAATGGCACACGGTCGAGTACAAAATATCGCGATTTCAAGAAAAGTTAAAAATTCTGCTTTGAGGTATTTTTATTTAAATGCCGAGAAGAACACGTCTTTAGGTACAGAAGGGTATGTAAGCACGGGGCAAATTCTTTAATTTTCTGCATATCCTTAATTCCTGTTCAACTAAAATAGAGTACAATGCAAGATAAATGTCTATTTTGTTGAACTGCTCCAATTTTTTAATACAAGCAATCACTTTGGAAAGCAATTATAGTTCTCATTTATGATTACTAGGGTTTCTCAGGAAAACCTTGTGGGTCGTATAGTTGCTGCCCATGTTGTGCTAAAACAAGCCGGGTGAACCCCATTTTTTATTGCATTGTCTAAATGTTCCAAACATAATTACTAATTGTACCAAGTCTTAGAAAATTTTAAATACTCCTTCTATTTCGATGGAATCACCTTAAGACAAGCGAAATATTATCGTATTTCCGGTGATGAACCATCTTTTGGCAACCCGGTTGGGAAAAGAAAGTTTTTCATCAAATGCGAGTTCGCTGAACTCGCACATGACGTATGTCTGAGGAATATTGCTCACTTTTCACTTTTGACGAAATCACTGTATCGATATGGAAGGATCAGCCATGCCATCGAACTGGCATTAGCAACAACTTGAAGATTGTGGAGATTTCGGATGCGAATTAACTTTTAAGTGTAGAGGCACCTTAATGGACTTTGCTGTACTTGTCACACTTTGGTATTACATCTGCTATATAGTATGTCCATGAAATCTCCTTGGCTGTAGAAAGTCATTTGTTTTTTGCTCACCGTGAAGCTACTGCAAGCCGTTAAAACTGAATATATTTATCCTGTAGTCTGACTTCTCACAGTTTGATTACCGATAGGTTTATAAAATGTAGGTGTTCGTTTGGGATATACCACCGAAAACTGACAACAAATATTGTGTTATAATTTCGCTGTCCTTAGGTCTGAGTCCAACCGACAGTTTTGACGAGGCCATAGCCGACATGATTACTGATGGAGTGGAAGATGTGATTCAGGCTCTTCTTAAGCTTTTCTATGAAAAAGATGAAGTTAAAAAGGTTCATCATTTTTGTCATGTTTTTGACTTGTTGCGATAAATCGATCAATCAACCAATCGGTCCATAGAGTACTTGACTGATTAATTGACTGATTGACTGACTGACTGACTGACTGACTAACTAACTGACTGACTGACTGACTAATAGCCTGAGAAAACAGCCGACGTTTCGCGAGGTCGCCACGTGAGCCCTCGCAACGAGCGCAGAAATTCCATACTGATGACGTGCACTGCCCAGATCTTGGCAGTGCTTCTGATTGGTTGGAACGCAAGGGAGTTTTCTTTCCAATCAATCAGAAGCTCTACCAAGATCTGGGGAGTGCACGTCATCAGTATGGAAATTCTGCGCCCGTTACTCAGACGTCGTTTTGCGAGCGCTCATGTGGCGACCACGCGAAACGTCGGCTGTTTTCTCAGGCTAACTGACTGACTGACTGACTGACTGACTGACTGATAGCCTGAGAAAACAGCCCACGTTTCGCGAGGTCGCCACGTGAGCCCTCGCAACGAGCGCAGAAATTCCATACTGATGACGTGCACTGCCCAGATCTTGATAGTGCTTCTGATTGGTTGAAACGCAAGGGAATTTTCTTTCCAACCAATCAGAAGTTCTACCAAGATCTGGGGAGTGCACGTCATCAGTATGGAAATTCTGCGCTCGTTACTCAGACGTCGTTTTGCGAGCGCTCATGTGGCCACCACGCGAAACGTCGGCTGTTTTCTCAGGCTAACTGAGTGACTGACTGACTGACTGACTGACTGACTGACTGACTGAATGAATGAATGAATGATTGATTGATTGATTGATTGATTGATTGATTGATTTATTGGTTGATTGATTGATTGATTGATTGATTGATTCCTCCGTGATGTTAGGATTCCTTCAGTTTTATTAACGCCGAATTTTATTGTAGGAGGAACTAAGAAAAGAGTTTTTTGAAAACACTTTCCCGGCAAAACTGCAGAAATTCCAGGCTATTTTAAAGGACAAAAGTGGAGGCAAGGGCTTCCTTGCGGGTGACAAGGTATGGTATAAAATCAAGACAATTTTAAAAATAAATTTGGTAGCCAAAACTCTGGAGGACGACGTTTAAGTCCTTTGCGTTATCAATAGGTATTGATTACCTTAAGCAACTACGGCGTCGCCAGGAAAATGTCGATTAAAAGATAAATTCATGTACTTTTCCATAACTTGTGGTTTTATATTCCCACTTGCTCAATTCTGTTCTAATGTGGCCGAACTATAATCCCTGGCTGAACTGAATTCGTAGGAGTACAGGCCGATCCTGCTCTTCTGCAGTTTAGAATGAGATAGCTCGGTACACTGGCTCTTAGATAATGGGAGTAGGGAAATAACAGACATGAGATGGAAATATGGAATGCGTAGGGACTGTGTGACAAAATAGTGGAGGCAGAATTACTTTCTCACTTTCTTAGAGATTGAACATGGAAAGAAATAGCCAACGGAAAGTTCACCTTCGTGTGTTCACGTCCTCCATAAAACTTTCAATTTTGTTATTTCGCGTTGCAGAGAAGGCCAAAAAAAAAAACTATATTGTTTTGTGACGTTCTCGTCACCGTCGCCATCGTGGCCACCATGCAGTGTTAACTATGACGATGAAGTCTGTATTCCCTGAGAGCAGAGTTAAGGAGCTTGTTCCCAGGCTGCTAGAAATCAGATTCCTTTGAAAAGGTTATTATAAATAAAAATACTTAAGTTTCCGATCATTAAGACAGTCACTTAAATTAACGTTTCTTATTTCTTATGAATTTGATCTGATTAATATTGTTTCTTTATGTTTCAACCCCAGCTAAGCTATGCTGACATCACATTCTTCAATGTGTGCAATATATTTGCCAAAGGTGAACCGAAAATTCCGGAGCAACTCAGCGAATTCCCGCTATTGGTGGATCATTACAACCGTATGCTCAACGTGCCTGGAATAAAGGCCTGGGTCGAGAAGCGCCCGAAAACTGATCACTAAACGTTCTGTCCTCTTCTCTTCGTACTGTAATGGTTTCATGTCAGAGTCATAGCTGGCGTAAAAGTGGAATAAAAATGATGCAAATTTAAAATGTGTTTATATGTCTGTTACTTGAATTTCATTTCCGTCAGGGTAGCTGCTCTCAAAATTAGTTAATGCAGCCGCATGAACGACTGTTTACTAAGAATCTGCTCAGTTCCTATAATTTTGTATGTTTTAGTGTTTAGAACTGGCAACGACCGAACTGGACTTACTCTTGCTAATTAACTCGTTATTGTGGCGAAACCCAGTGAATAGGGCGCAAGTAAACTTGGCGAGCGGAACGAACTGAGTGCAGGCTGGGAAGGGGAACGTAGACATCGCCCCCTCGCCAGCTCTCTCTACTCGCCTATTTTCTCGCGCCCTAATTCCCATTAAGAAAGGCTTGCTCACAGTTCCTAGATCGGCCACCTCAACATACGGCAATTGGGCCTTTTCGATTGCCGCACCGAGACTTTGGAACACACTACCTCTAATGATAAGGAATGCGCAGTCAGTCTCTGCTTTTAAAAGGCTTGTAAGGACGTATCTTTTTCAATTAATTTATTTTTAGCTACTTCACAGGTTTCCCTTATCTTGTAGACCAATTTTTTATATTTTATCTATTGTTTTAGTAGTTAAGCACCTTTTAATCTATTTTTTTGAAGGTAAGATGAACGTTTATTCGTTTGTCTCACGATGGAATCGCTTAGAGTTGTTGATCGCGACGTTTCGACTGCGATACTGCTAGTCTTCATCAGGCGATGAGGTCGATTGTTTACGTGTCGCTATTTGTAGCATGATGGTTCGCTGCTATTGGTGCATTTCGATCCTCATTATTATTCGGACTATTAGATGTTGTTCCCTCACAGGTCCGCTTTGTGGTTGGTCGGCTGTTGTGCTTTCTGATCGTAGGTATCCAATTCCACTATCTCTATTGATGTTATTAGGATGAAGTCTTATATGGATAGCCTCTTTGACCCTACGTGTGTACCAGTGAGGGTCATGATCAATAAGCTTAACTTCTTTCCAAATAGGAAGATGCCCCGTTTCGTTAGCGTGCACCGAAACTGCGGAGGTTTGCGTACGAGCAAGCCGTATATCTCTGTCGTGTTCTTTTATCCTGTCTTGCATCGCTCTCCCTGTTTCCCCGATGTATACTTTGCCGCACTCACGGCAAAAAGAGAAAAGAGAAACTGAATCCACTGCCAGGGACATAACAGCCGCCCTCACGGCAGACGAGGTCAGTGATATACTTGAAAAGATCAAAGTTAATACCCAAAGAGTATTTACTGCCACTAAAGATCGGCAACAACGCAAGTTTCTGAAACTTGTAGAAGAGAAACAGGCTTCTGTTTCTAAAACACCTCATGTTGACCAAACACCTCGAGTCGACAAAAATAAATGGGTTATTAACTTATCATCACGGCTCCTCAGCGATGCTGAGGTATCATTACTAGAGAAAGGGTTGAATTTCGCAGTAACACCAACCAACATTCCGGCCACTGAAATAGTCGCCAAAGTTGAATCGGCCATAAGAACGCTTGACTCAGAGCAAGCAGACACAGTAAGGAGATCTGTTAACAACATCCTTCAACAGGCTGAACCGCCCAAGCCTAACATCACGGAGGAAATGCAAGAAACCCTTAAGAACTTGAAACAAGACGACTCTATTACCGGATTCTACCAGCGGACAAATGAGGTCGCGCCAGTGTTGTCTTGAACACCGACACATACCATGATAAAATGAAAACACTCATTGAAACAGGTCCATATCAACTCCTTAATAAAGATCGAACGGACCGACTTAGCCAAAACTTACTGAATAGCTTCTTAGCTTAAAACGAAGTGGACATCTTTCAGAGACTATCTACAACAAAATCAAACCTAGGCACAAACAGCCACCTAGGATATATCGTCAACCTAAGATACACAAGCCTGAGATACCATTAAGACCTACAGTATCGTGTGTAAACACCTTCGCTTACGATTTGTTGGCTCACTTAGCTGACATCCTGTCCCCGTTGACAGGCAAATCAGAATACACAGTTACCAACTGTTCTCATTTTGCGTCTACCATCAGCCATGAGCGAATACAAGAAAATGAAGTCATGGTATCTTTTGACGTAGAATCGTTATTTACAAATGTGCCGATCGAGGGTGCCGTAAAGGCTGCATTATGCAAACTAGAGAACAATCCCGGTCTTGCCGACCGCACAAACCTTATATTACACCTACACAGATTGCCGACCTTTTAAACTTTGTCTTAAGATCCACGTATTTCCAATACAACGGGTCGTTTTACGAACAGAAAGACGGAGCAGCCATGGGGAGCCCTGTCTCCGCGGTTATTGCTAACCTTTAATTACATGGAAGAGTTTGAGGAACAGGCGATAGCAACAGCGACCTATAAACCTAAGATCTGGAAGCGATATGTAGATGACAGTTTTACAGTCTTAGGTAAAGACTATGTAGACGGCTTTTTACAACATCTTAACAGTCAACAGCCTACTATTCGTTTCACCATGGAAATAGAGAAAGGTAACACTATCCCCTTTCTCGACACGTCAGTTTCAAGGGATTCAAACGGTCTTCTCGACACCACTGTTTACAGAAAGCCCACCCACACTGACCAATACCTAGCCTATGATTCACACCATCCTCAGTCAGTGAAACGTGGTATTGTTAAGTGTCTATACGACCGAGCCAAACACCTCACATCAAAACCATCAGCTATCTCTGAAGAAAAGAAACATTTATCATCGGTACTTGTTTCGAACGGATATCCTTCTTCATTTGTACGAAAGCTCACAAAAACAACAAGACCAACAGCCAACAAAGAACCTACGCAGGAATTTAAATCTACTGCGGTTCTACCCTACATAAAAGGTGTATCAGAGGTTCTTCGCCGCTGCCTATGACAACAAGGCGTACGCACCGTCTTCAAGTCAGACACAACTCTTAGGTCTCACTTAGTGCGACCGAAAGACACTCTTGAACCAACTAAACAAGACGGTATCGTCTATAAAATTCCATGAGAGTGCGGCAAAGTATACATCGGGGAAACAGGGAGGGCGATGTAAGACAGGATAAAAGAACACGACAGAGATATACGGCTTGCTCGTACGCAAACCTCCGCAGTTTCGGAGCACGCTAACGAAACGGGGCATCTTCCTATTTGGAAAGAAGTTAAGCTTATTGATCGTGACCCTCAATGGTACACAAGTAGGGTCAAGGAGGCTATCCATGTAAGACTTCATCCTAATAACATCAATAGAGATAGTGGAATCGAAATTCCTGAAGCTTGGATTCCTACGATCAGAAAGCACAACAGCCGACCAACCACAAAGCAGACCTGTGAGGGAACAACATCTAATAGTCCGAATAATAATGAGGATCGAAATGCACCAATAGCAGCGAACCATTATGCTACAAATAGCGACACGTAAACAATCGACCTCATCGCCTGATGAAGACTAGCAGTATTGTAGTCGAAACGTCGCGATCAACAACTCTAAGCGATTCCATCGTGAGACAAACGAATAAACGTTCATCTTACCTATCTTACACCACGATGAACAATAAACACATCTTTGAATATGAATATATGAAATAATCATATAATTGAACTGCGGATAAAGATAGAATTATATGAAGATCATCGCAGTGAAGCTGTTTCAACTTAAGCAGTTGAAAAGAAGAAACCTGAAAAAATTCAGGCTTGAACGGGAATCGAACCCATGACCTCTGCGATACCGGTGCAGCGCTCTAACTAACTGAGCTGTCAAGCCAACTGGGAGCTGGTCAGTTGTGAGTTCGTATTTATCCCGTAGAATATGGAGAAATGAATATGATATGGTATCGCAGAGGTCATGGGTTCGATTCCCCTTCAAGCCTGGATTTTTTCAGGTTTCTTCTTTTCAACTGCTTAAGTAGTAGTAAGTAGTAGTAGTAAAACTTTATTTAAACACGGAAAATCATCAGTGTTAATTAAGTAAATAACTAAAACTAATTACAACTGCTTTACATGATTGCCGTGTGGGAATCCGATATATCAGCTATCTTCTTAATAATTTGCTTAAAATTATTAACAGATACAGCATTTTTTAGGCATTTGGGTAAGTTATTCCATAACATAGCCCAGCTGTAAGAGAAGCTCCGTTTCAAATAGTTGGTGTTTGGTTTGGGTAGCGTCAGCTTTCCCTCAGAGTCTCTCAAGTTATAAACAGAGTGACGCTGAGAGAAAAGACTTTGAAGATAATCTGGGGCAAGTCCATTCATAGTTTTAAACATCATCAAGGCTTTCTGTTTCTTTCGTCGAAGAAATAGCCTCTCCCAGTCGAGGGTGGAAAGTTAAAACAGCTTCACTGCGATGATCTTCATATAATTCTATCTTTATCCGCAGTTCAAATATATGATTATTTCATATATTCATATTCATTTCTCCATCTACGGGATAAATACGAACTCACAATTGACCAGCTCCCAGTTGGCTTGACAGCTCAGTTGGTTAGAGTGCTGCTCCGGTATCGCAGAGGTCATGGGTTCGATTCCCGTTCAAGCCTGAATTTTTTCAGGTTTCTTTTTTCAACTGCTTAAGTTGAAACAGCTTCACTGCGAGATGATCTTCATATAATTCTAAACACATCTTTAATGGCATATTTTTTTGAAGGTTGTAAATTAGGTTCAATATTTTATATTATGGTTTTAAAAATTGTAAACGCATTGAGGTTTTGCAAAATGCGTTTCCAGATACTGTTATTGTTATTATTATTATTATTATTATTATTATTATTATTATTATTATCATTATTATTATTGGAAATGGAAATAACGCTTCCCCTCCCTCTCAAAACAAAAAGAAATGAAAAGCCTGTTTATGTGGTGGACTGTTTACATCTAATTTGACTGCTGTGTGTAGACCCGGGTTTTCAAGTAGGAGTTAGACATTGAACGTGGGGAGTAGGGATGGCGGAGGGTGGCGCAGTGGTGAGAGCGCTCGCCTCCCACCAATGTGGCGCGGGTTCGATTCTCGGACCTGGCGTGATATGTGGGCTTAGTTTTGGTTCTCGACCCTGCTCCGAGGGTTTTTCTGCTGGTACTTTGGTTTTCCTCCCTCAGAAAAACCGACAAGCAGCTTATCTGAGCTGGCTGTTGGCTGTGCTCCAAGGTCATGCATGGACCGTACAGTGGCTACCAGTGGCGCCTATATATGCTTTCGGTCCGACCTTTTCGAGCTGCGTCCTTGCTGTACTTGCGAGGACGATTAGCGAGAATCATTTGGTATTTTGTTTACGATATTTTCCCCAACTTTTTCACGTGGTTTTGAGTTACTAAGCCGAAGTTACACAAAGAAACTAGAGAAATGCTACGCCAAAGGTTCGCAACATGGGAAAATTAACGCCTTAGTTTTTGTAATTAGCGTGCGAAATTAACCCTATTTAGCGTGTGGGGTGGGGGGGGAGGGAGGCACATTGTGCCCGCCCTGACTTTAACGAATTATAACTTTTAAACGGCTAGACGAATAATCACCAAAGCTCGTGACTTTTCCTAAAATTCCTAAAATTTACCAGAGAAAATTTTCCTGTGTCAATGACGTGTCTACGATGATTGACGTTTCCATAGCAACCGTCTACTCAAAAGTGTATTTTAACTATTTTCTGTCTTTTTTCAGTTTTTTCCCCTTCATTTGTAAGAAGAAGATCTTTTTTTTATTTTTGTGTGCTCGTTTTGACTAAGTATGTTTCTTAGAACAAAATCATATATTTTTTGGTGACGTCATTGTCAGCTGTATGACTGCAAGATTTCTCTTGCATGATGTCTGGTTTCAAACTTTATTACTGGAATGCTCGTGGAGGAGCTGAAATTCGGCCGACTTTTTTTGCGGCAGCAAATATTGAATATGAAGACATCGTTTAGATGGTGAGGAGTGGGCCAAGGAGAAAGCATGTGAGTTCTAAAATTGTTTCGTGACCCGCTTAGCATGCGTTTCTTTAAACGGTCACTATACTATCAAGGAGGTCACTTGGTCACTCATCTTACTCACTTATAAAACGAATCGAATTGGTTGTACTTTTTGCGCTGATAGCGTCTTATGCCCGGTGTGTTTATCGCGTATCTTCTCATACCTTCAAGATGTACATCGAATGAAAATCGGGTTGGAAATAATCCGTCTAGAAACTATCGAATGATTGTAGCTATTGTTAACCTTTTAGCGACTCATCAACATTTGCTGTTTTACGTCTGTGTTTATTTTTATAGTTTTTCTGTGGGAAAAGTTGGGGGAGGTGGACGCAGGAGGGCGGGGATGGTTTGGAACATGCAAAACACCACAAGGTAAGCTTCCCACTAAAGGCGATGTTTAGGGCTTTAATCTGATTAGAATGAAATATAAATGCCCTAAGACATTCATAATAACAACGGAACCCACGCGTTTGATGTTGTTTAATCATGCAATAGAAAAAAATCCACCGGCGCTTGTGTTATCTTTAGAGCATTTTTGTGGGAATGGTTTGCAACAACGTGACGGCCGTGACACCCGTTTCTTTTCTGGGAAGCACCAAGCCAGCCCCCAACTTGGGGGCAGAGTTTTTCTGTTGCGGATTTTTATTAGGCGGCCGACGTGCATATATGCACGTCGTGCCGACTCATAAAATGGAAGTTGCATTCATTTTGCATTCATTTCAGGGGCACCCAACGAGAATATAGTTCAAAACCACTTAACTTAGCATTATTGAACGTATTTTAGTATTTAAATGGTAGATATAGGCGTATTTTTATCCCCTAAGAACTTTTCATCTGTTCGGATTTCTTAGCTGAAAGTCTAGTGATCCGAAAGTTATAGGGATCAGAACTTACCTTTTCGAAAATTTTAGCCAGAAAAAGGCTCCCGAAAATTCTAGGTGACCTTTTAAGGGTAGAAATCCGTTAAAAAATTAGCAATAATACCATATTTTAGATGTTCGAAAATCCTAGAAGAGGCAGGCAAGCAAGAAATTTTACAACAAATGTTCCGAAAATTCTAGATCTCAAATCGTCTTCCGAACAGATATTTTCCCGAAAATTGTCGTTGGGTGCCCCTGTCATTTCGTCGTTCGTCGTTGTCGTCGTCCGTCCCTGGAACTCAGTCCTCTTGGTGTCGCGCAGCCAACAGAGACAACTGCACATAACGCTTACTGAACGAGAATTGAATGGTATTGCGATAAATTTTCCATCTACGATCGCAGAAAATTTCAGGGAATTTATTCACAAACTACATTACAATTAATGCTGACGTGTTAATCATGTTTTTAAAGGGAATACGGTGACAGATCGTGACAGTACACGAAGGGCTAATTATGCCAAGCTAGCAGGTCACCGAAGGCCAATGTTAAAAGTCTGTTTTACTTCTGTTTCTCAAGTAGTGGTGGTTACCAAAAACTTAATGCTAGAGAGGAGTCTAATTCCGTTGTTTTGAGTATTGCTGCGTATGGAAGTTAAGTAAAGGTAAGCGTTTAAATGTTTATGTCGCTGTTTTTGAGAACATTTGGTTTGGTAAGGGTCAGCGTTTACACAGGTTAGTAATTACTTAATTCCTTACATGGCGGAAGTGCAAATTGTCCATAACAGGTCACCGGAAAAAGAGGAGGCGGAGGGAGGGGGGGGGGGGGGTAGAGACTATTTGCCGCCTGTAAATTCTTCAGAATTTCTTGTTTCCTTAGTGACGGCTGCCAGTCGCTTAAAGGAGACAAGAAGGGGAGAGGGTGGGGTAATGGTATTATAATATACCTTACACTGAAACTAGAGAAGAATACAGTTTGCGGGCGTCAGTAAAACGCCGACTCGGGGTCGGGGTAAGTTTTTTTTTGCGATTTATTTGGAAATAGATTCGTTTTGGTCAAAAAGGTATCTGTCGGTTTACAACGAAAAATCTTTTCAGAAAAATTATGAAACAAATGGAACTGCGCGTGTGACAAGCTTCCTTCCGGCTGGCTCATTTGCCCGCGAAAACGGTCACGTAATCAATCATTCCTGCGTTTTCCTTTTATGAAGGTGGCCGAATTGGAAGGATGCTATTCTGGTAAGCAAGGAATGCGCGCGGCTATGATCTAGCGCATGATTAAACCCCAATCCAATATTCAGTGGCTGGAAAACAAGGCCAATCCTAGCTTTTTTTGTCAAAAGTTGGAAATACTTCGCCCCTACTTGGAAGTAATGAGTAGTTAGCGTGTTTTGGTTACATTTTTGTAAGTTTCGTGGTGCGTATTAAAGGGCTTCCCTTAACTGGCAATGTTCAGGATGGGCTAGTGGAATCGGAAAAGTATGTAACTCTCGCTCGTGCGACAACTACCGATTATTTTGCCATTCATGCGCTGCAAAGTGTAGTACACTTTTTTCCTCAATACGACTTTTCATCAGCGTGCTTCAGCTGCGTTTGTCATGTTCATCGCCGCAAACGAGCGCCGACGGTTTGCCGGTAGGCACTTCACGAAAGGTACTTAGAAAGAACTTAACGTCTCTAGAAATTTACATCACTAGTAAGTTTTTCTTTTGCGTGAAGAAAAAAAAACTGTACTGCTGAAATTGGGATTTGAAACCGGCACACTATGCGATTTCCTTACTTACTAGAGTTTTAAACATCCCTCTGCCATGTTTGTCAAAAGGAAAACGCAGAAAAGACGTCATGATTGACCACGTGACCATTTTCGCGGGAAATGATCCAACCGAAGGAAGCTAAGCTTGTCACATGCGCAGTTTCACAATTTTTCTGCAACGAATTTCCCTTGGAAACCAACAAATACTTTTTCGACCAAAAGAAATCTATTTCCAAATAAATCGCAAAAAAAAGACACCCCGACCCTGAGTCGGCGTTTTACTGACACCCACAGTTTGCTGTATATCAGAATTATAGATTTGTTTGGTTAAAACAAATGATATACCAAATACACATAGTTTGGTGTACAAATACTGTTATCCCAATTTACGACCCCTGTATATCGTACGCCCAAAACCGTGGCAAACCCTGAACAGTTGCGCTTTGCCACTTCACTTTATATTTGAGGATGCGTCTGCAGGTACAGGATCACAGTCTACGCCACAAGACTCCATAAGGGGCGGAAGTCCCTTTTCTGCGTGAGGCAAAGGAAATAGGAGACGCCCGCAGGCAGGCAGGTAGTGTGGCAGTATGGAAGTCTGAAAGTACTAGTTTGGTAATCTGGAGGAGTGGAATTCTGGAAGTGTGGTAGTTTCAGACTGATCGCATAATTAATTCTTTCCAATTGCACTGATTATTATGCAATTGAATTAATTTAGCGATAGTCTCATGTTGTAGACTGTAATCCTGTACATACAGATTGAAGCAACCATTTTTTAGGGCGCGCAACATATGACTTCACTCTTGGTGCCTGTTTCAGTAGACAGAAACACTGTTAACGTTTAACCAGTTACACAGAAACCGATTACCAATGCTAATAGCCCTTCTATATAAAAACTGTATTAAAAAATGAACTTTCACTATTCAAACATTGGCATCATTTTTGGGTGATGAATTTTTTATTCGTTAGCGATTTGGTATGCCCTTTCTTAAACTGTAGAAGTACAATTATTGCTAAGACAACTTTAATTCTTTAGTTTTCTTTTTCTGTTTCAGCTGGTGGGCCTCCTTTTGGTCAAATGCCATTTATTGTGACTCCTGAAGGAAACGTTCTTGGACAGTCTGGGGTAATTATGAAGTTCATCTGCAAAAAAGGAGGTAGATTGTAGTAGTAATTTTTCCACGTGCGAGCAATGTTGCTCACTTTTGACACCAAATCACTGTATCGATATGGAAAGATCAACCATCGAACTGGCATTGGCAAAACTTAAGATTGTGGAGATTTCGTGTGCGGCGAAGTAACTTAAGTTTAGCTATACTTATGTTTGCCGTGTATTTAAGGCACTTTAATGGACCTTGTTGTACTTGTAGCGGTTTTGTGAACTGGCAAAACCCGGTATTTAATCTTTTCTGCTGTAGTACATCCATGGCATCTCCTTAGCTACAGAAAGTCATGTTTTCAGTTCTACCGTGAAGCTACTGCAAGCCGTTAAAACCCTCAAACATTTATCCTGTGGTCTGACTTCTCACACTTGATTACCTGTAGGTTTATAAAATTTAGGTGTTCTTTAGGGAGATTCCACTGAATGCTGACAATGAATATTGTGTTATAATTTTGTCGTCCTTAGGTCTGAGTCCAACCGACAGTTTTGACGAAGCCATAGTCGACATGATTACTGATGCAGTGAAAGATGTGTTTCAGGATCATGTTGTTAACTTTTTCAGCGAAAAAGATGAAATTAAAAAGGTTCTTCATTATTGCCATGTCACTGTCTTGTTCAGACTGGTTGAATGAACCATTAATCGATAAAGCAAACAATCAATCAATAAAAGACTCGATTGATTGATTGATTGATTGATTGATTGAGTGATTGATTGTTTGATTGATTGATTGATTGATTAAACAGTCCTTGTCTTTTCTTCCTCAATTTTTTTGCTTTCTTCAGTTTTTGTTAACGTTTTATTATAGGAGGAACTAAAGAGAGAATTTTTGAAAACACGGGCAAAATGCAGAAATTCCAGGCCATTTTAAAGGACAGAAATGAAGGCAAGGGCTTCTTTACGGGTGACAAGGTATGAGGCAAAAATAAGACAATTAAATAGATTTTCTAGAAAAAACTGTGTGTCGATATGTGGAGGACTGGGTACCTTAAGCAACCACCGCGAGGCCAGGAAAGCGACACTTAAGAGATAAATTCACGTTCTCGGCTTACATAACTTGTAGATCAGTTCAGATTCCCACTTGTTCAATTCTGGACTAATGTGGCTGAACTATCCCTAGCTGAACTGAATTCGTAGTTGAGAATGAGGTAGTTTGGTACAGGCTGTCGGATAATTGGAGTAGGGAAATAGTAAACATCAAATGTAAATATGGAATGCGTAGGGACTGAGTGACAAATAAGTGGAGGAAGATTTACTTTCTCGTTGTCTTAGAGATTGAACAGGTAAAGAAACAGCCAAAGGAAAGTTCAGCTGCGTGTTCACGTCTTCCATAAAACTATCACTTCGATCGATCATTTCGCGTTGCGGAGAAAGCAAACCCATATTGTTTTGTGACGTTCTCGTTCCAGTCGCCATCATGGCCACCAGTGTTGTGACGATGAAGCCTATCGATTCCCTGAGAGCAGTCAGTTAAAGAGCCTGATCCCAGGCTACTAGAAATAAGATACTTTAACAGACACATTCGCCGATAAAATTGTTAAAAATTCATGTGAAGAACTTATTAAAAATAAAAATACTAAACGTTGTTTAACATTGACACCACTTTAATCATCGTTTCTGATTTCTTATATCTCTGATCCGACCAATACTGTTCCTTATATTGTTTCATCCCCAGCTAAGCTATGCTGACATCGCATTCTTCAATCTGTGCAATGTGTTTGTCAATGGTGAACCGAAAGTTCCTGAGCAACTCAACAAATACCCGCTATTGGTGGATCATTATAACCGTGTGCTCAACGTGCCTGAAATAAAGGCCTGGGTCGAGAGGCGCCCGAAAACTGAACGCTAAACGTTCTGTTCTCTTCTCCTTGAACTGTAATGGTTTCCTGTCAGTTATAGCTGGCATAAAAGTGGAATAAAATGATGCAATTTTAAAATGTATCTTGTACTCGAATTTTAATTCCATCAGGCTACTGAGCTGCACACAAATCCTGTTAATGTAGCGGAACGACTGTTTGCTAAAGGCCCGTTTACACATGTGACTTTTGTCGCACTTTTCAATGAAATTTTTGCTGCGCTCAAGTTGCATCATTACATCGCATGTGTAAACTAGCGGCGATTTCAGTACGATTTCTGTGTGATTTGTCGCTGCGATATCGCATATGTTTCGAACATGTTGGAAACTTGATTCAACTTGGCAGTGATATGTGGGAAATTGCAGCAAACATCGCACCCTAAATCGCAGTGAAATCGCCGCTAGTTTACGCTTGCGACAAAAGTTGCAGTCGAGAGCGGCCTTAAGACTGATCAGTTCGTATAATCTTCTATGTTTTAGTATTTAGAACTGGCAACGATCGAACTGGACTTACTCTCGGTAATAAACTTAGTAGTACCGTACAGCTCGTTATTGTCATGAAATCCTAGTCTGGGAATAGGGCGCAAGAAAACTTGGCGTGCGGAACGATCCGAGTGCAGGCTGGAAAGGGGAAAGTGGGTGTCGCCCCCTCACTACGTCTCTATTCTCGCTTATTTTCTAGCACCCTATTTCCCATTAACCGTATTCAGACCGGGATTTTGTTGGTCTTCTGGGACCAAGGCAAGGGGCGGGATCCTCCCCTTCTTAACTCAGAGAATGTTAAAAACTATGACAACGACACTTAGATGTATCTGGCTGGAGCTTGTCCAAATTTGGTGAAGAAAGTGCTGCGTGTTGTTCTTATCTTCTTGAAGGTATGTTCAGTAGAGTTTGCCATCAAAGGGACGACGGGTTATTCGGTAAGTGATTTAGGGACGTTAACGGTTTTGTAGGGGAAGGGAAACGTCGGGATTTAGGTTTATGTTGTACGGAAAGGATGAGTTTTCATGGAATGCCTGGCTTTCGATCGTGAAAACTTGTTCTTGCAGTGTAGCTAGGGTGAGAAATGGAAAGTAGTATTTTAATGTGGAAACTCTTGTTTGTGCATGCCTCCTGGAAGGAGCGATAATAACGCAAATGGAAGCGGTGGGTGCTTTACGTTGAGGGAAAGGTCAAGTGATTTAAGCACTTTTTAATCTTCAAAATGCGCGGGGGATGGGCGAAGGTGAACGATGAAGGCGGGTGGTGCTAAACGGAGAATGGGCGTGGGAAACGTTAGGAGAGTAGTAAAAAGTGGGTGCTCTGGGTGCGGGCCACTCCAAGCAGAAAGACTTCGTTTCCAGTGTTCTCACATTTTTCGTCAGGTACTGGTCTCAGTGAAAATACCTTGGTGGGAGATGTACTTTCATACACACAGTACGTACGTATAGACGGCATTGGCTCAAATACGGTCACGACTTTGACCATTTGTATGAACGAATACTAACCCTTGTACTGCTCGCCCCATAAACTCAGCCTAAACGTCAACTCCACACAACAGCGAAACTATAGTAGAAACATTTAGTTCCCAGTTCCTTCCAGACAAACAAAACACTTTCCTGTAACGGCCAAACGGCCCACAACAACGACCAAAGGGATGTCGTTCTAGCCTCATACGAATGACCTCATCGAAGGAAAAAACCGAAACGCAGTTCTCGATAAACACCATGGTGTTCGGTCAGCAATCCCACAAGTAGTTTCCCGACTGCATGCTGATGGCGGCTCGGACGATATTTTTGAGAACAAGTTATTCCAATGTATTTTTAGTGATCTGTGATTGCTGACAAAACCTCGCGAAACGTCAGCTGTTTTCTCAGGCTAGCCACCGTAAAGAAATTGAAAAACTGAAGTTTTGAGCGTTAGCCCTTTGTAAGAGCGAATCCTTTGTCAAAGCGAATTTCGTTACGGTGGCCAATTTACCATGTCAGAGACCTAGAATCATTAAATAGTTTCAAAGTGTTTTTGAGGAGGGACCACCCTGATAGTTAGATTAGATTATATTTTTCTAATAATTAGTATAATTAAGTATCCAAATATTGGTATTAGTACTAAAATGTGTCATTGTAATATAGTTATTACTTAAGAGCATTTATAGTTTTTTAATACTAGATTAATTAGGAACGCAGCTCATTTGAAAACCAATTTATTGAAATTATTACCGAGTATAAATAAAGTTCGTTCGTTCGTTCGTTCGTTCGTTCGTTCGTTCATTCATTCATACATTCGTTCATTCATTCACCTTACCGACTCAGTTGATAAATCCAAAGTTTGGGGGTGTTTCACTTCCCCACCTACGCAGCACCACAGTATCTTTAGAAACTAACCCTGTTGTTTGTTCGAAATAACGAGAGTTGACTGTATACTGGAATGAACCTATTGTTTACCGGGTTGCATCAAATGGCCCCGAATAACACCGGAATGAACTGCAATGAAAAGGGATGACACCAGAATGACCCGGATTGTATCCAATTATTCCGTTGACATATTCCAATGTCATTCCCGTTCCCCAGTTCATCCACTTTATTCCTGTACTTTCTGTATAACGTCCAGGAGCAGGGGCCGTTTCTCGATAGTCCCAATAACGTACCAGGACTTCCGAGAAACGTGCCCCAGAGGTCACACACTAAGATTTGTCTTGTGGACTGTCGTGGTTTGGTGGGGAGGTGGAGGGGGGGGGGGGCGAAGGAACTGGGTCAAGGGTACCCAATTAATTGTTTCGGTGGAATATCTGGTTGGAAGGACTTAATTCCTTCATAAATTAGGGTTTGATTATGTAAATTACAATCAAACATCAAACACACACATCAAACGTTCGCAAAATGGGAAAAATAATTCCTTGGTTTTGGCCATTTTCGTATGAAATTAAGGTCAGCTAGCATGTAGAAAGCTAACAGCAGCTCGAAAATTCGGCGCACTCATACGTGGCATAAATTCTCAATTAAGTAAAATCTTTTGTTATGAGCTATCTAAAGTTCATTCGGCATGGTCGGCTACCAATTCACGACTTCCTCCCTGTACAAAATATCTCCCTTGTGTTTCCATTTCGCGCCTGAAAAAAAGGCGCGCGTTTTTTTATGAGTGCCCCCTGCTACGGATGTTTTTCATGGCATATATTGATTCCATCACTTTGTCTTTTCCGGATTTTTCCCCTTATTTCTGTAAGAGTTCCCAGTATTAAAAATTTGAAATGCCGTATTCCTATAGTTCCACGGGTGTTCCAGGAGTTCAGTTCCCTTCTAGTTTTTAGCGGAACTCCTTTGCGGCCGAAGGCCGCAAAAGTGGAGCCCCATACCCATACTAAGAGGTATGCTGGTCATTTTTTATGGTCATGGCAAGCGGAATGGCTCGCGGGCGCGTGCGCCATACATACGTCCGTACATCGCATTTCATGACATTCTTACATGAGGCAATTTTCCCTGGAAGAGCAGAGACGAAGGAAAAGAGAAGGAGATAGAGATCAACAACGGGAAAGGATGAGAAACGCCACTGAAGAACAGCGTCAAGCACCCGGTCAAGCAGAGCGGAAACGAAAACGAGAAAGACGAAGGAACAGTACAGCAGAGAGATAAAGGCAACTAGAAATAAGACGGAACGGTACTGAAGAACAACGCCAGAGGAAAACTGAGAGACGCCGACAGAGAACTGTAAACATGTCGGGTACAGTTTTTTTGATTTTTATCTATTTGTGATTGGAAATAATTTTGTACCACCGAATAATTTACGTCTACGTTTTTGTTTTTTATTCTACAGATCATCAAGGGGAAAGAAGTCGTAATAGAGAGAGAACGGAGAAGAAATTTACGCCAAGGACAGCATGAAGTTACAAGGTGTTCAAAAAGGTAAAATCAATTTCCGTGCTTTAGCAAAGTTTGTTTAACAAATAAAACGTACTGTTACAAAAGGGAACTTTTCGTCAAAACTTAAACCGCACCTTTTACGGTATGTCATTTAATACTACTCGTAGAAAGTGAAAAAAAGAGGAAAAGAAACAAAACAAAACAAAACGAAAAAAGGGAACACAATTTGAGGGGGTAGTGCAAAGGTGATGGTATCATATTACAAGATTTCACAATATGGCCGCGCGCGTGACTGAGTGAGAACGAGAACACAATACCTTTTCAGCGTTAGAAATGAAAAGATAGGCTAAAGAAACTCGACTGCCGGTCCCGAATGCCTGTTAAGTGGAATATGAATGTCTTTATTGAGGAGAAATATGGATTGCTTTGGCCCGATGCCTTAATTGAACCAGCGTGAAGATCTGATTGCTGAGTTTCCCGGGTAAGTTTCTCGGAATTTTTCAATCATTTCACAGAATATTATGGTATGGGAAATTCGCTTTTATTTAGAAGGATCCCACTATCTCAACTCGCTTATTTCCAATTCCCCGTTATCTCGAACAAAGAGAAATTTGTCTTGGCTTTGGTGATAAATATAATATTTCCAGTTATTTACTTTTACGACGATACTACCATTTTCGTTCAACCCTGAAGCGTGACGATTTTTTCGCGTATGTTTACGTTTTAAACGTAACGGTTTTGTCTGGTTACGTGTCACTTTAGGCAATGAAACCTTGCCGGTTATGTCGCGAAACTGACAAGGTTCTTGGCGCCATTCGAACATGTTTTGTTCACGTGCTCTGAAACTTTTCAGGTTTTCCGTGCACTTGAGCATGTTTTGTTCACGTGCTTTGAAACTTTATGGTCCGCGAAACGGCCAACATTGAAATTTGTTGTGCTCCAAACTGCACTAACTCCTCGGTGATTTGGGAAAGGGAGATAGATCAGTAGTGGACTTTCAATACTTCGATGAGTTCAAGGTCATCTTCCCGTAATTTTTCAGATGTCAGGCCTCTTTAGGCTTTGCTAATTTTTGCATTTCGTCGCAGTATCTGTGCCATACAGATTTTGCGGTGTTTACGGTCACGCAACTCGTTCGCAAATTGTCTAAGACTCCGCGGAATTTTACCCGTAACTTGTTCACCCCCATCACTCAGTCCCTCACTGATATTAAAAAAACATTCTGTCAATGATGGAGCATTTTAAATCTTGATCTAAAGCGACTTCTGGACGGTAACTCCTTCCAAACTTGTTAACTTTTCTCATCTCCTTCACTGCAAAAAATTAAAGACTTTCATGCGGCAAAACCTGAAAAGTCTCAGAGCACGTGAAAAAAACATGTTCGAATGGCGCCAAGAACCTTGTCAGTTTCGCGACATAACCGACAAGGTTTCATTGCCTAAAGTGACACGTAACCAGACAAAACCGTTACGTTTAAAACGTAAACATACGCGAAAAAATCGTCACGCTTCAGGGTTGAACGAAAATGGTAGTAACCCGCTTTTCTCAACTTTGAAGAATACCAGTGTGTTTTGTTTTCACGGAGCAAAGTGTAGCCAGGCAAAGGAGGAAACAGCTTATGAAAGCATGCAATGAAGTAAAAGGCGAAAACAAGTACCAACGCGAATCGTCAAGATGTTAACTAATTGACTAACAAAAGAATAACAAAACAGGACATAACTGATATATGCCTCGTTCTTTTAAACTCTGAATCCAGTCATTGTTTACAATATCCTCGGCAAAACCCCTACCAAAATCCATGCAAGTAACGAATCGACGAAAAAGCACATCCTCATTTATGTATCTACTGAAGTAGGTCTTAAATATTTTTTAACCCTTATTCTGATTTCTGAATTGTTTGCTTGAATTTCAATAATTTTATTTGGCTTCACTTAAGCTCAAGACTTAAGCTTATGTGTGAATTAATTTTGTTTATCACTTATGAATTGTTTTCTTGAATTTCAATAATTTTATTTGGCTTCACTTAAGCTCAAGACTTAAGCTTATGTGTGAATTAATTTTGTTTATCACTTATGAATTGTTCGCTTGAATTTCAATAATTTTATTGGGCTTCACTTGAGCTCAAGACTTAAGCTTATGTGTGAATTAATTTTGTTTATCACTTATGAATTGTTTGCTTGAATTTCAATAATTTTATTTGGCTTCACTTAAGCTCAAGTTAAGCTTACATGTGTATGTGTGAATTTTTTTTGTTTATCACTCAATATTATGCATGGTTCAATTCTACCTGTTACCATCCTCCCCCTCCCCGAGCCTACCCCCCGGGATTTGCAATTTTTTTCTCACTTGGCAGTCTATTCCCCACCCCCGGGCACACAGAAAGAGACGATTCCCCACCCCCGGGACTCCTCATCGACCACAATTACGTTGTTTTGTGTACAAAACCTAAATGACCATATTGATTTCCGTACAAATAGCAAAATCAGACGTTTTGACAAGAACTTAAATGCTTTTCTAGAGTTTATTGAAAGAAGGACACTACATGCATAATATAATAAAAACATGAACAGAAAACTGAAGAAAAAACTCTACCTGCACTGGCGTACGGCTGGCAAGTAAAGAAATTTTCTTCGCCACATGTTTTATTCTAAATATAGCGCATACGCACAAGAGGCCCATGAACAAATTGATGGCAGCATTTAAAGGAGTTTTTGTTACCGTGTTTCATAAGAACACTGGACTGAAATCTCTGTTTAACATAAAACTGTGCATCCATTTTGATATAGAGTCTATTTAAGTGGTCTTATTATAAATATAAACACACTGAAGAAATATTTCTTTGTTTGTGACGACCACCATTCATTCGAGTATGCATCAAACGCACATTCTTTCAACAATTTATAATAAATGTACCGTCGAACACATTTTAATTTTGAGAGATTACTCTTCTCTAAACAGTCTGCTACAAATACTAGAGATTTTCACTGGAAATAGGCTCCACGCGGTCCGGGGCCATCATATCAACTGAGAAGTGACGTACTTTACAAGAACAACAAGAAGTTATTTTCGATTTGCCCCCCTCCCCGACTCCCCGGGACAAGACCACTTCAAACAATTCCCCACCCCCGGGCTCGAAGGGCTGGACTTGTCCCCGGGGTTGCCTGGTGGGGGGATGGTAACAGGTAAAAATTGGACCATGCATTAGTTCAGAAGGCGACTGCAATTTGCCATTTTTTTTTCGATCTCAGTTAACCTACATGTATGAAATAAAAGCACTGCATTGTGGAAAGTGCTTCTTACTATTTGTCACTCATAATGGAATGTTCATGTTTTAGAAAGTTTAAATAATTACTGCATGCATTTTTTGGTTTTCTCAAAAATCATTGTATTCCCAAGGGGGGGGAATCCAGATGTAAGCAAAGGATTTTTTTTTTGCAATTGACATATTTGTACTGATGTGTTTTTGCTTCCTAAAGGCAATCTGGCTTGTTTAACCGACAATTGTCTGCTGGGATTAGTTAGAACATGTTTGATTAATTGCAATTGGCTCTTTACTGAGTTAAGCAAAGGAGACTGGAGATGATTGAACATCCAGTAAACTTAAATGAGGTCCTGCCATTTTGTTGCTCATTCGATCGATTGATATTCAAGTGCTTTACCTTACCTGTAATTTACCCAATGAACCGTGCAAAGGGCGGAAGACAATTACATGTAACCACTTTTTAGACAAATGGCTAAAAGAGTTTGGATAGCTGCAAATGAGGGGTTCAGGCGATGATTTATTAATTATTTGTTAGGATTCCACAAAAGCTGGAAAGAAGAACACTTTCACGGGTGGATGCAAAAATTTCCAACAATGGGTCTTGTACGTCTCATGAATCAGGTGGATCACAAAAGTAAAGCAAAGTATAGCTTCGGCAACAACATTTCAAAGCGGGAAGTGACAATGCTAGCAAAGTGAATGACGACTCCCTTAATAATTGACATTGAGTATAATTACTATTCTGTTCACCCATTCTTTCTGTTCATTAATGTCACATTGGTCAAAAATTGCATTGTGAATGCTTTAATAATGTATGTTACATACAATATTAGTTATTTGATGTTGTCAAAAGAAAAACAATGAAGTTAATATTATTTTATGGATGAAAGTAATTTGACAGGCGCTCGTTCTCATGAATTTTGCAATCCAAGAACTGAAAATCTTCTTCAATTGATGAACTTAGAGTTGAGGAGGGGAAAGAAAACAAAGATGCTCCAATGAAAGTCTAATTTATTTGAATTGTAACTACAGTGTACCTTTTATTTGCAGTCCTCTATCAGGCATTTAAGCCTCGACTTTTAGTGGCCCTGGTCAGTTTTAAATCGCCACTGGCGACTGGGCGACTGCCATTTTTTAGCCCTAAATGTTTTTTTTTTCACTGATCCTTTTTTTCTGTTCTAGGCATATATGCCAGCAGTGATCAGTGATGCAGCATTTTCTTACAGTGAAGTTAAGGTACGTGGAAGATATCAGTTCATATATAATTAGCCCAGCTTACGTATCTAACTGTTCAGTAAATTGAACTGGATTGAATGCAGTGATTGGGTTAATTTGGGTTCGGTAGTTGAACACAATTGATGACCAAAAATATGCCTATATATACAGCTGTGTTTGATTCCATTCAATTTCTGAACCCAGTCAAACATAATTAAACAGTTTTAAAATCATTCAAGTATATAGATTTAGCCAAGCCTAAAAGTGGAGCTCCAATTTTTATTTGGCAATCCTATTATTCACAATGGAAAATAAAAATTGAACCAAGGATAAAATTGAACCACAACATTTACATGAGTGTGCCATCAAGACTTCCATTTGGGTGGCAATGAGAGCCTTTACATCTGGACTTAAGGGAGGAGACTCTTAATCACCATATTGTTGCTGTGGGAAGTTCCTCAGAATCATCATATCTTGGAAACCCTATTACTTCCACAGATAAGCTGCTTGGCCAAGTTTGTTTTATGGGAAAGGTTTTCAAGATTTTCAAGTCACAACCATATTCAGCATGTCATTTGACCTGAACAGAAAAAATGCTAAAACTCAAACAGCATACAGTTCTCGCTATTGTAAACATTGCGAACATTTAAAGATTATCAGGATGCAAAATTTTAAGCAACAGTTTCTAGAAATTTGCTTTATTATGAATATAAAAGTTGTGATGGCACAAGAACATATCTTTATACATTTTTGTGCTGTAGTTCTTCTATTCTTTGTAAAAACAGTAATTGCATGCTTCAGATTGTAAAGAAGGGTGGGGCGATTCGCAAAAAAGTCAGAACTTTACTAGTTTCCTCTTAGTTTTACTGATTTTCTTTTTAATGTGCAGTTGGGACTGGCAGTAGCTATGTGTGCACAATGTTCAGTTGTGGAATTCAGATGTTCTTCTTCATTACTTCACCAATATAGTGGCAGGAAACGCTGAAAACAGCGTATGACAGAATACCATCCACAAAAATCCCTTAGCAACAATGCGAGATTTGTAGTACTGTTAAGAATCTTCCTTCCTCAAGTTACAAAATCCTTTTTTCACGGTGATGTGAGATTTATCTGGATGGCAATATGGTTAAATACAGGGGGGTAACTTAATGCAGAATGAATCAAATAGTTACACCATGTTTACGTGATACCGGTATGAACTCACCCAGGTATGGCTTGCACTGTTACGAGATTTTGTGTTGTAATCATATAACAAATACAGAGAAGCAAGAGGGAACTGGGGTGAACTTGTAGCAGAATGAAAAGCATACAATGAACTGGTGTCATGCAAACACCCCCTCAGACTAAAGTTGAGCAGCTCTCGAGGATGTTGTTATACCCAGGGGCAGTAAAACCCTGATTTCATTAAAACAGTGTAAACTCAGACTGGTGCAATTTTGTCTACATGAGACCAGTCTGAAATTCAGACTGGCATAAGTATTTACATGAGACCAACCATCTTCAGTTGAAAAATACAGTTTACCTTACATCCCCTTGGATTGCTTCAATGCCACTTATTTAAATGCAGATGCTCAAAACTGAAAACATATACCGTAAACTGCCGCTTATAAGCCCACCTGCTTACAAGCCCCCCCCCCTCCCGGCTATAGGCCCATCCACCTGTAAACAAAAAATACATCCGGGTAATATGCCACCCCCCCCCCCCCCCCCAGATATAAGCCCTCCTCTAGTTTTCCCTGTTTCCTTAATATTAAGCACTCTCACAGAAAACTGCAAAGATTAACTCTGAGCTTCTGTTTTGTTATGTTCCGGTTACGTTCGCGTTGTTGCAGTTTTGATTTTGTTGTTAAAATTGAAGTGAATTCGATTTATTGTGACATTTCAAGGGTTAATTACAAACTGGTACATTAAAAACGTATTTCGATCAACACTGCTGTGGCTCATTTTGTAACGTTTTTCTTATCCCGCTTATAAGCCCCCCCCCGGATATAAGCCCCTCCATTTATAAGCCCACCCAAAACCCCTTACAAAGTTGTATCAGCCTAGGGCTTATAAGCGGCAGTTTACAGTGTCTTAAAACATTTGGGGTAGTTTTTCATGCGAGCGTGCATGCTCAGTGCATGACATGGCATGACATAATGCCAATTTTGTGAATTGTGTGCGCAGTATGGATGCGCAGAAAAAAATTGCGCAAATATCCTTAGAACCTCCCTAAAGCCACGGGCTTACTTTTGGCAACTGAGATAATTAAACTCTGCTTTGTTTCCCATACAGGTTTTTATTCCATCAACCTGATGTCAGAAAAAATATGGCAGTTTATTGTAAGGCTTTGGTTAATAAATTTGTACTCTTAGCTACATGTATGTTCCAAGGCAGACATTATCAATTGAAATAAAAAATTTTAAGAGCAGTTTTGAAATAAGGTTTTATATTTGTTTTTTTTTTGGTAAATTTTGACGTTGGTGATTAGTTTGACTGTATCCACATACACTTCATGTTCCCTCAGTAACGCATCCATACACCAGTAGCATTTCAGTTATTTGGGAGTAACCCTACTCCCCTCCCCCCCCCCCCCACACACACACAAGCACACACACAACTAACTTCCCAGGAATAATGATTCAGACTTATTTACTTGAATTCACTTGACAGGGAAAACTATTTCAAATGATGGATTCACCACAGTCTGATCCCCTCTTGTCAGTTCATTACATGACAGGTTTCTGACTATCCTGAAATGATTTATGAAGAGGCTTTTCTTTTTGTTTCTCTTTGCTACCAGATTATGACAATCAGTAACATTGCTCATTGGTGACATTAGATGCAGTGTAAAGGCTAATGATCAAACCAAAAACAAATTCAGCCACAAGATTTACTACCATCACAGTCAGGGGTATAGTAACATAGTGAGTCATAATCTGTGCATCAAATAAAGTCACTAGTGGTTACTGGACCATTTGTTATTCGCGTTGGCAACACTGTTAGTCACAAATTTTTAATTGACTGATTGACCGATTTATCAACTAAGTGGTTGAGTGGTTGATTCATGACTGATGGGTACTTAAAGAGATTGATTTTAATATAATAGTCCCTGGGCATCAATAAGAGTAAACAAGGTACATTGTTATTCCACTATAGCATCAGTTTATCATATAAGGGGGAAACACATACATGAGGGTATGAGTGTATTATACTGTAGTGTCCCGGTTTCAAATCACTCATTGAATAAATCATTTAAAATGATAGGCAAATATTGTAGTGGAATAATAAATATCATTCAGTGGTTTTACAGATAATGGTCAAGGACATTTTACCGGTACTCATTGCTCGCATTTTTCCTCGCTCTATACCACACAACTTATCTGTCAAACCACTGAATAAGGTGGAGGTATTTTTCAATTAGTACCTTGTCTATGCAATTTGACAACTCTGCAAAAATGTAAATAAATTAAACCGTAGACTTGTGGCAGAGAAAAGGCCGAGGTAAGGTGAACAAAAATAATTATTGTGCCCAATATTTAAGTTTACAACCTAAAACTGGGGCTTATTTAGAATTTTGTAAAACAGGTTCATACCTGCCATCCGTCCCCATTCAATGGGAATTGTCCCAATTTTGGAGTTTCAAAACCTAAAAAAATCGGGACATTCCGATTTTCCAGGAAAAAAAGACAATTTGGAACTGGATTATTAAAGATTGGTCTTCAATTGGTCTTTTTTTGACTTTTCGTTTGTTTTGTGCAATACATGTGGTGCTTGAGACCATTAAACAACACCTGAGAATTCTAATGCTAAGACAGTACAGTACAGGCAATATTTTTAAAAATTAATGCAAAAACCCTAGAGCATCCTAGACCCTGCTCAGTGTTGGGGGGCAGTGGGGGGGGGGGGGGGGGGCAGGACACTACCCCAGGACTGGGGTGAGCATGGGGGGGGGGTGGTCCCTATTTCTGATTTTATAAGGTTGCCAGGTATGCAGATTCTAATTTGATGAGAGGTGTATTTACTAATAATTACCTAAACTATAATATTGCTGTCAGGTACCACTTGAGATAATAATAATAATAATAATAATAATAATAATAATAATAATAATAATAATAATAAATAAAATAATAATAAATAAAATAAATAATAATAAATAAATAAATAAAAATTGGAGTTCCGCTTTTAGGCTTGGCTAAATCTATATATTACGTAATATATCAAACACGAGAAAGAGTGTTTCATCAGGATATCCAAACCCCGAGAAGTGGGTTGAAAAAACGAGGCGCAGCCGAGTTTTTTTGACCGACTTCGAGGTGTTTGGATACCTGATGAAACACTCTTTCGAGTTTTTGATATGGCTTCTCAAACCATTCATAAATCTTGGAGAAATTCAAAGCAGAAGTTCGCCAAATTTTATGCTAATTAAGATCCGGTATCCAAACCACCGTCACGGTAGTGATTTCCTTTGTTTTCTCTTTATGAATTATTAATGAGTTTGAGAAGGGAGATTGACACTCATGTCAGAATGACTCCGCAATAATTTTCGTCACTGATATTTGCATACCTCATCCACTAGCACTGTAGATTTCTCTTGCATGATGTCGGGTTTCAAGCTTTATTACTTCAATGCTCGTGGAGGAGCTGAAACTTGCCGACTTGCTTTTGCGGCAGCGAATATTGAGTACGAAGACATTCGTTTAGATGGCGACGAGTGGGCCGAGGAGAAAGCATGTGAGTTCTAAAATTGTTTCGTGACCCGCTTAGCATGCGTCTTTTATAGTCAAAATACCCAGCACGTTCCGCTTATTATTTGGGAATGACTTTGATTAATCGGGAACGGATTGCGTTATTGGAATCAAAATTCCACTTTCAAATTGAATATTGTAATGTTACAACGGTAGCCTTGTTCCAAATATTAGGAATGCTGATTGGTTTATTATTGACATGAGGCGACTGTTCACGTGCAAGTCGCAGACTGTTGGCGGCTTGACCTATCTGACTTGATTTGTGTTCGCTCACTAAAATATTATTCGCTAATACTTTTGAAAGTGAAGAAGCAGTCTATTGCTATAAAACCGTGAAGAATAATTTCTTAAAAACAAGTTTGCTGTAAATGCACAAGAAATGTTCCTGAAAATTGAGAAAAATTCCCTGTAATGTCAAACCGATTGAAACCAACAGCCGCCAACGGTTTCGTATTTCGCGTGTGAACTTTCGGTTTATGTAAGTAACAAACCAATCAACATTCGTTATTTCGAATGAGTCTAACGGTTGGAAGATTTCAATGTTCCATTTGAAAATGGAGTTTTGATTCCAATAATGCAATCGGTTCCCGAGTTATGCAAATCATTCCTAAATAATGAGCGGAACGCGCTGAGTATTTTGGCTATAAAACAGTCACCATCAAGAAGTTCGCTTGGTCACTCACTTACGAAACGAATCGAAGTTTGAGATTTCGTGTACTTTTATCCAGCGTCTCTTATCCCTGGTGTTTTCTTGTTTGTTTCAGCTGGCAGGCCTCCTTTTGGTCAAATGCCATTTATTGTGACTCCTGAAGGAAACCTTCTTGCACAGTCTGCTGCAATTATGAAGTACATCTGCAAAAAAGGAGGTGGAGTCTAGTATTATCTTTTCCACAAAATTAATTTTATATACTACTTACGATCTGGACCCTGCTAAGCGAATCATGTTAGCATCGTGACGCAAAAATCGATGTTTTACAGTATGTAAAAAATATATAATCCATGCGGTCCGCTGTACCTATATATGTATAAGCTTAAATTATGACAAGCGAAAAGTTATCGTATTTGCGGTGAGGTAAACAGATGCAAACTCGTGTTGGCAATTTCAATTTCGTTTCGAATAACTGCTGTCAAACTGAACCATCTTGTGGCAACCCGGTTAGGAAAAGTAACTTGTTTCAACAGATGCGAGTTTGCAACGAACTGGCCGTGACGTGTGAACGATATCTCTCAGTTTTGACGCCAAATCACTGTCCCTCCCGGGGGGGGGGGGGGATAACCATATAAAAAGTATGGGGGAAGGGCGATTGTGGTAAATTTTGAAAAGAACCCCCTTAAAGGTACCAGAATTCTGTTTTTTGAGTGTGACTCTCATAAATTTTTACCCCTAAGACGGCTAAGAAGTACCAAAATCAGTTAACTGACTTATTTTTTCGGCTAGATACACTAAAAGGTACCGCCATAACTCCGGCGGTAGTAATTTTAGATTTTAGCATGCTAAGGGGTGCTAAACCACGAATTTTAACCCCTAAAAGGTACGACGATCACCCCCTCACTTTTATATGCCCCCTCCTCCCCCCCAAGGGTCACTGTTTCCGTGTGGAAGGATTAGCCTTAACTGACATTGAACTGACATTAACATTTATTAAGTGTAAACGCACCTTAATGCACTATAGTACACTGGCAAAACCCTATATTAAATGTCTTCTGCTATAGTACGTCCATGGAATCTCCTTGGAGATAATTTTTTTCTGTAGGATGTCATATTTTGTTTGCGTGTTTGTGTGTTTGTTTGTTTTTTTTTGTTATTGTTGTTGTTTACCGTGAAACTACTGCAAAGTTGTTAAAACTGAAAACATTTATCCTGTGGTCTGACTTCTCACACTTGATTACCGGTAGGTTTACAGAGTTTAGGTATTCCTTAGGGAGACTCAACTGAAAAATGACAACAAATATTGTGTTATAATTTTGTCGTCCTTAGGTCTGAGTCCAACCGACAGTTTTGACGAAGCCATAGCCGACATGGTAACTGACGGAGTGAAAGATGTGTTTCAGGATGTTATCAAGTTTTTCCTGGAAAAAGATGAAATTAAAAAGGTTCCTTATTCCTGTCATGTCATTGCCCTGTTCAGAGTGGTTGAAGGAATGATTAATCGATAAATCAAACAATCAATCAATAAAAGACTCGATTGATTGATCGATTGATTGATTGATTGATTGACTGATTGATTGATTGATTGATTGATTGATTGATTGATTGATTGATTGATTGATTGAACAGTCCTTGTCCTGTTTCCTTTCTTTTTCAGTTTTTGCTTTTGTTTAATTTTTACTAACACCGAGTTTTATTATAGGAGAAACTAAAGAAAGAGTTTTTTGAGAACACTTTCCCAGCAAAACTGCAGAAATTCCAGGCTGTTTTAAAGGACAGAAATGAAGACAAGGGATTTTTTACGGGTGACAAGGTATGAGGCAAAGTAAGACAATTTAAATAGATTTTCTAGAAAAAAAGTTTGTGGATGACTCTGCTTTAGTTTTTAGATTATATATAGGTATTTTGTACCTTAAGGAACTACCGAGACGCGAGGAAAACGTCACTTAAGATATAAATTCATGTTCTCTGACATCACTTGTTCAATTCCCTTATTCAATGCTGGTATAGTTTGGCCCGAACTATCCCTGAATTCGTAGCAGTACAGGTCGTGTTCTACTGCAGTTCAGAATGAGGTGTGGTAAACTGGCACTTAGATAATGGGAGTAGGGAAATAGCAAACATCAAATGCAAATATGGAATGCGTAGGAACTGAGTGACAAATAAGACATAAGTGGGGGCAGATTTACTATCTCGTTGTCTTGGAGATTGAACAGGCAACGAAATAGCCAAAGGAAAGTTCATTTTCGTGTGTTCACGTCCTCCTTCATTTTGCGTTGCAGAGAAGGCAAAACCATGTTGTTTTGCGACCTTCTCGTTTCCGTCGCCATCATGGCCACCAGTGTCGTGACGATGACTCCTATCGATTCCCTGAGAGCAGTCAGTCAAAGAGCCTGATCCCAGGCCACTAGAAATAAGACACTTTAACAGACACATTCGCCGATAAAATAGTTCAAAATTCCTGTGAAAAACGTATTAAAAATAAAAATACTAAACGTTTTTTTATCATTAACATCACTTTAGTTATCGTTTAATTTCTTATTTCTTATAACTCTGATTTGACCAATACTATTCCTTATATTGTTTCATCCCCAGCTAAGCTATGCTGACATCACATTCTTCAATATGTGTAATGTGTTTGCCAATGGTGAGCCGAAAGTTCCTGAGCAACTCAACAAATTTCCACTATTGGTGGATCATTATAACCGTGTGCTCAACGTGCCTGGAATAAAGGCCTGGGTCGAGAAGCGCCCGAAAACTGAACGCTAATCGTTCTGTTCTCTTCTCCTTGAACTGTAATGGTTTCCTGTCAGTTACCGCTGGCGTAAAAGTGGAATAAAATGAACTTTAAGTTGTGTCTTTGTATCACTGTACAAGAATGTCATTAACGTTCTGTCAGGTTAGCTGCTCCGCACAAAATCAGTTAATGCAACGGAACGACTCAGTGTTTATTAAGACTATTCAGTTCCAATAAATTGTATGTTTTGATCTGTAGAACTGGAAGTGATCAAACTGGACTTACTCTCGGAAACTAGTAGCATTGTACAGCTCTTTGTTGTCACAGAATGGGCTCCTTAGTGACAAATACTGCACAAGAAAACTTGGCGGGCGGAGCGACCCAAGTGAAGACTGGGGAGGGGAAAGGGGCGTCGCCGAGTCGCCAAGCTCGCTGTGCTCGCCTGTTTTTTTTTGTTGTTGTTGTTTTTTTTTAACGCACTGTTTCCCATCAAGGACTTTCAACAAGTATGTTTCAGCATTTTTTTCGTATTCTTACATCTTGTTTGGAAGCCATTTTTGTCCCATCCCAAGAACAAGTCCATTCAGAAAGCAGGAGAACCATTGCATGACTTTTGCTTTCCATCATGGTCTGCATGCATACGTACAACTGACTGTTGCGTGGCCGAAAGATGTCTTGGAAACGGTGTTGCCTATTGAAGAAACCAATTCCAAAAGATACTTCTTTTAGATCAAAAAATAATGAAACTGTATACGCTAGCTGTCTGAGACGGACTGAAAGCGTACCCTTAATCCAGTTGCAACTAAGGGAGTGCATCCTTCCCACTCCCGCCCCGAAAAAACCGGAAAATAGAAATGCAGCTTCTCCCCCCCCCCACCCCCCCTCAGTTCTCACATAAGAACTTGCAACTGTTAGAGAGCAACTCCAGCAAGTCGTACGAGGTTGGACTCCCATGAAGGTAAAAAGATTTGTTTTAGATTATTTTAACTCAAAATTTGGCTTATCCCGCTTAGTGTCTCAAAGACAATCAAGCACTCCAAGTCCTGCAGCGGGTCCGGTAGCTTCTTTGCAAGGGTGAGAGGCCAGGGCCATCCCAGTCAGTGAATGCTAGCCCCTTTCAGCAGGTCCGTCGACTTCTTTGCAAACTAGAGGATGGAGCCAGCCCTGGGGAATATTTTAGAAAACGACTGTCAAAATTAAACATAGCATGGATAACAACCAATTGTAAATCAGTATTCTCAACTGTGGGTCTAATGTGGGCCAGATGTCGTTTCGCCTTAGGTAGAGAGATGTTACGGGATAACTTCTGGAATAACTAATGCCGAAAAATAATGGGACAAAAGCCATCACACTCGTCAACCGCGCCATCGTCTCAGTCGTCATAGTCAATGTTAGTTTTCCTACGCCACTATCAGTGCAAGAAAGCAAAGTAAGAATGTATACAGTACGTTCGTATAGGCGGCATTGGCTCAAATATGGTGGTGATTTTGTATCGACGCAGACTAACCCTTGTACTGAACGCCCCATAAACTCCGCCTAAACGGTTCACTAAACGGTGGTCCTAAACGGTCCACAAACAATGACGAAAGGAATGTCGTT